>JAEUYN010002197.1:0-62802 GCA_018257835.1 Euura lappo
TTATGTGCGTGTGAGATAATGAGGTCATGGTTTTTTTTTCTTTAACGGTGTATCGTTATCATCCATCGATTGTATATTATACAAATGTATACCGTTTTTTCAAACCTGATGCCGCATATTGTAACTATAATAAATCTACGTATTAAGGATGTCGATATGATTATAACATGAAGAAGAAGACAAAAAATCATCGATAGGCGTGATGATGATTTATTGAAATATATACTGTATGTATGTTCGTGTGTACACACCCAGCGATATTATTACTATATTATTATTTCCGTCATCATCATTATCATTATTCTTACTATTGTTATTATTATCATTACTGTATGCCACCAGATAACTATACATGATTATGCCCACGTTGTCTATAATGCATCAATAAAGAAGACATTTTATAAATCATCGAACATATCCCTTGTACAATCTATCAATCGATCAATCAAATCAATCTGTTCAAGTTTTTAATGTTTATTACACCAAATTATATAAAGAAAAGATGTTTTATTCTGATTGGAACCCCTGAAAATGGGATCGATTCACTATAATTACAAAATACGAAATTTTACTTTCATCATTAGCCATGGACGTGTACATTTTCGACGGTGTCACTTCGATTATATGGGTTCATGTAATTTTCATGATCTTCGGCCTGGGATCCCCAAGGGTACATCATACCTGAAAATTTATAGAAAGGTTGGATTTTGGGTTTGGTATAAAGTTTGATTGATAGATCATTTCGCCCCAACCTCCAACAAGTTCATGAGAATGCATCCGAAGCAGTATCCGTAAGTGATTGTGAAAGCCAGACCGATCAGCAGCCAGATTAGAACTAGAGTCGATGAATTTGATTTACGAACGATTTTGATTTTTCCGAAATCACCCAGCCCCCAATCTTTCAACATTTTCTTTCGACTCTTTTTATCCGGATTATTACGTAACTTGTGTCACTTGAAATTCTGCATGATACATTTACATCGAGTTTGATGATTAACTTCAAGTAAATTAACATCGGCCCTTACACTCGGTCGGTAAGTCATGACAGGTCGATAAGTTCGAAAGTTTCTCTGAAATGTGGATTGATAGGTCAGCGAAAAATATCAGTTCGAGTTTGGATTCGTTGTTTGCTCTGACTACTGAAGACATCCAGAATTTTTGGCCCGAAAAAACCCAAATTCAAACTCTTGATCAATTTGAAAATTGGGACTGGGAACCGGACGTTTTATAGAATAGAGAAATTAATTCGCGAAGATTTGTGAATTAGTAGGGACCTTCATCTTCGCCTACCATTAAATGGACTAAAAGTCCCGACCTCTACATGGACGGCTCGATCCAGCATCTTGAATCAAAGGTGTTCGAATTCAGTTTTTTCATCATATCTCGACGACTATCTGTCCTATCGTCACGGAGGTGATTATAAAGAATGAAGCTCACCAAATTCTCTACAATTCTAGTTCAATACATTTTTCTCCTATCTTCAATAGTTTTTCTCTAATACACCAGTAAATGTGTACATGATTCTCACGAGGTTCTATACGAAGAAAGTGATTTTCTCCCCTGCATGTATTACACGAACACTATTGAAGATAGAGGGAAATTTATTCAACCTTTGTTGTAGAAAATTTAATGAACTTCATTTTTCATCATGACCTTCGTGACGATAGGAACGATACTTATCGAGATAAGATGAAAAAACTGAATTCGAGAATCTTTGATTCAAGATCGAAGATCGAGCCGGCCAGTTAGAGGTCAGGACTTTTAATTCGATCATTAATAGGCTAAGATTGAGCTCTCCACCAATTTATAGATCTTCAGTGATTCATTTTTATATTTTCAATAATTCGTATGGACTGTTATTCACTATCGGTCAAATTACACTATATAATACTAGGGCTCCGCCCCTCCGCGCTTCGCGCGGCAACCCCGCTCGGCGCTTCGCGCCTCACTTTTCCTAGAATGGCTGGTCTAACTTTTTTTAATCTTCAGTGGCTGTCCTAACCATTTCTAACCCTTCTTGGGACACTCATTCCTATCCGTTACACCCACTGTTACTACATCGAATCCCGTAGACCTGGAGACCGAAAACTATGGCGCGATAGACCTGGACACCCAAAACTATGGCGCGATAGACCTGGACACCCAGAACTATGGCGCGCGATAGACCTGGACACCCAGAACTATGGCGCGATAGACCTGGAGACCAAAAACTATGGCGCGATAGACCTGGGGACCCAGAACTATGGCGCGATAGACCTGGAGACCAAAAACTATGGCGCGATAGACCTGGAGTCCAAAAACTATGGCGCGGTAGACCTGGACATCCAGAACTATGGCGCGATAGACCTGGAGACCAAAAACTATGGCGCGGTAGACCTGGACATCCAGAACTATGGCGCGATAGACCTGGAGACCAAAAACTATGGCGCGGTAGACCTGGACATCCAGAACTATGGCGCGCGGTAGACCTGGAGACCAAAAACTATGGCGCGGTAGACCTGGACATCCAGAACTATGGCGCGATAGACCTGGAGACCAAAAACTATGGCGCGGTAGACCTGGACATCCAGAACTATGGTGCGATAGACCTGGACACCAGGAACTATGGCGCCATATACCTGGACACCAGGAAAGGCGCGATAGAACGCGAATATAACCTGGATGCAGAAAACTACGCCGAAAACTCATGACCCAGATGCTGACACACAGAGATCAACAAGTGTCAGAGATCAAGCCTAGATTCTGACCGTCCAATGGCGCGATAGACCTGGAGACCAAAAACTATGGCGCGATAGACCTGGACACCAGGAACTATGGCGCCATATACCTGGACACCAGGAACTATGGATGCAGAAAACTTATGGCGCGATAGACCTGGACACCAGGAACTATGGCGCCATATACCTGGACACCAGGAAAGGCGCGATAGAACGCGAATATAACCTGGATGCAGAAAACTACGCCGAAAACTCATGACCCAGATGCTGACACACAGAGATCAACAAGTGTCAGAGATCAAGCCTAGATTCTGACCGTCCATGGTTCACGGGTCGTTTGAAGGCGAGCTAACCCGAAAGTCGTGGCACTTCGGATTTTTTTTTGCAGAAGTGTTCTCTGAGGTCTAAGGATCTCGAAAAAAATTAGTTTGAAATCGGATAACGAGCTATTCAAATTTACGCGCCATTTTTCGTTTTTTTTTTTTTTTTTTTTTTAATGGCCTCAAATTTTTAAAAATAGGAATAAGAAATACCTTTTTTGACGGAGTCGATGGATTCTTGAATAGAAAATTAATATAGGTCAATGAAACATTAAGAAACTGGCATTAATATACGAATGAAATGTCGTATTATACTTTTCATCAATTACACGCACATAGATTGAGTGATATAAATTCAGACGTGGTGACTGTTATATTCTACGACAGCTTTCAATAATCTGGTGTTGTACTCGGGGTGATTCTCAGAAACCCGATATTTATCCCACATTGTCCTGAAATCAGAATGAACTGATTCCATTGCTTGTTCACTATAAAATACGGTATTTTATTCCATACATGACCGGTAAGGCCGATTTCGCTATCTATTTTCGGGGGCCAAAGAGCGGTTTTACCGACCGAGAAGTTTCTACTCCCGCTGTGGGAGTGATGACAGTGAATAAAGAATTTATCTACCAGTTTGATCTGCCGTACCGACCAAAAGACCGTGAATAAAGAATTTATCTCCCTAGGGAGATAAATTCTTTATTGTAGTTACGTCACATAACCTAAAATGTAAGCACTGATCTGCCCGCGAAATCGGCTTCCGTTCATGTATGGAATAAAATATCGTGTGCACCACGGTCGCATTGGACGTTTTCGCTCCCTCGGTGGATACCCCCCTCGCCTTCGGCTCGGGTGGCAAACCCACGCTCGGGAGCGAAAACGTCCGTTGCTCCCTTGGTGCACAATATACTATTACCACATTAAAGACTTTTATATACCTCAGGGATATAAACGGCCGTTTATTGCCCTGCCGCAGCAGGGAAAACCGCTTTATTTCCCTTCGGTGTATAAAGTATCGTATGCACCACAGGGCAAACGTTGTTTTAGACTCGTGCGATTGTATTCCTCGGCTTCGCCTCGGAAAACAACCTCGCACTCGTCAAAAACAACTTTGTCGCCCCTAGGTGCATAATATACTATTGTGAAGGTTCGAAGAGAGGACTAGGATTTTATAGTGAACAAGCAATGGAATCAGTTCATTCTGATTTCAGGACAATGTGGGATAAATATCGGGTTTCTGAGAATCACCCCGAGTACAACACCAGATTATTGAAAGCTGTCGTAGAATATAACAGTCACCACGTATGAATTTATATCACTCAATCTATGTGCGTGTAATTGATGAAAAGTATAATACGACATTTCATTCGTATATTAATGCCAGTTTCTTAATGTTTCATTGACCTATATTAATTTTCTATTCAAGAATTCATCGACTCCGTCAAAAAAGGTATTTCTTATTCCTATTCTTAAAATTTTGAGGCAATTTAAAAAAAAAAAAAAAAAGAAAAATGGCGCGTGGATTTGAATAGCTCGTTATCCGATTTCAAACTAATTTTTTTCGAGATCCTTAGACCTCAGAGAACACTTCTGCAAAAAAAAATCCGAAGTGCCACGACTTTCGGGTTAGCTCGCCTTCAAACGACCCGTGGGTTACGAGCGCCCATAGTTACGGGGACACGTTTGGCCCATAGTTACGGGGACACGAAACTTTTTTATATATGTATAGTATAAAAGATAACAAACTGATCAAACGTCTCGATAAAAGGGTAAAAAGTATACATCGTTCGACGATTTTGCTGCCGCTGATACTGTCCCGATTTGAAATTCGCGCTTCGCGGCATTCGTTAAGTTTTTTGACGTGTATGAGAGTCACAGGGAATCAGGAGAGGAGACAATTGGCACGTCGAAGAGGTAACGGCAAGGAAGGGATAGAAGAGAAAAAAAGCACTCGAAACTGGGAATTACCGGAAGGAAAAGGAGGTAAAGAGACACAGCGATAGAGGTTAGGAAAAAACTCGTCGACAAGGGGATCCCGGAGCCTGGGGGAGGAGAGGAACAAGGAGCCTAGCGGCGAGAGGGAGCACTGACAGCGAGAGAAACAAGCTCAACCGGTAAGGAGGGAAGAGCGCAGTCGGAGCGCACGAGCGAGATGAGTGAGGCGACGGAGCACGACAGGGCTTTCAAGGAGCTGTGCGAAAAATTAATAGGGGCTTTGAGCACTTAATAGCGAAGGAGAAGGAAAGGGAGAAAACAGTACTGGAGTACAGTGATGAAGAGGAAGAGGAGTGGACCGAGGGCGAAAGCGAAGCAGGGGTCGAAGAGAGAGATCGGGAGGGAGAGGAGGCCGACGGGTCGACCCCATCCGAAGGCACCTCATATGCGAACATATTGGCAGCGAGAGGGGTGAAGAGCAGGTCATGGGTGGAGGAAGTCAACAGGACAGACAAAGGAGAGAGAGCAAGAATGGAGAGAGAAGGAGAAACGAGGGTGAAAAAGAACGAAAGTTTCAGGGTGGCTGAGATGAGAGAAAACGAGGGAGACGAAACGTGGCAGTGGGAGATGAGGGAAAGACGAAGAAAGGTCAGAAACATGGTAATAAGAGGAATGGAAGTGGAGTCTGGAGAAAGAGGAAGTGGAAGAGAGGAGGAGAACATGGCTGGAGAAAGAGCTAGGAAAGAAGGTAGAGGTGGAACAGATTTGGATGACGAAAGAGAATCTGGTGGATCTGGTGGAGGACATAAATGAAATCGTGAAGCGAAGAGAGGAAATCTGGGAGCGCTGGGAACTGTGGGTAGAAAGAGACCGCACATTCCGAGAGCGAAGGACCCGATGGCTGGTGAACAACCGAGCAAGGAAAGCGAGACGAGATGGAAAGGAAGTCACAGAAGAGGGGGGAAGAGTGTGCATCGACGGAACCTGGTGGAGGTGGAGAGAGAAGGAGGGGGAATGGCATAGAGAGACGAAAGAGAAGAACGAGACAAAAGCGGGAGGAGAAAGGGAGCATGGAAGAACGGAAGAAACCAGAGAAGAAGAAGAAGTGGCAAGATGGAGAGAGGACCTGGTACGAAGAAAGGAAGAGATGAAGGAGGAAGAGGAAGAACTGGTAGCGGAAGAGACGAGAGTCAGGCTATCAAAAACAGCAGCGGAGAGCACCGGAGAGAGAAGGGTGCAGGGAGGCGCGGAGAAAGAGAGTATAGCCGAGGATAAAGACGAGGAAACCAGGGAAAAAGCCGAGAAACCAGGGGAGGAAGAGAAAAAAGCAGAGAAGAAAGCGGAAGACGCAGGGAAGAACAAAGGCAGGAGAAAGGAGAGCGAAGCGAGTAGAGAACGGGAGAAGAACGAAGGAGAACTAGTGACAAAAGAAAAACAGAGTGAGGGCAAGGATGGCCGTAAAGAGAAAGCGATCGAAACCACCCAAAACACGAGAGAGGGAGGCCGAAAGAAAATGAGGACGGAGGAAGTGGAGAGATGTAGGGAAGACCTGGAGCGATGGAAAGCAGAGATAAGGAAGGAGGAAGAAGAACTGGAAGAAGAGAAGAGGAAAATCTGAGGCACAAAGAACAAAGAGCTAGGGAGCACAAGGGCAGGGAATGAGATGGTAATAAAGTATGGAATGAGGCATGGAATGAAGTAAAAACGAGGACGATTAGATGAGGATTTATACATATATGTATTAGAATAATTAGATTAGATTAGAGTAGATTATAAATAGGATTAAGAAAGAAATGTAAAATGGGCTGAGAGATGGGCTGACGCGGAAAGGCAAGCCTGAGAGCAAATAAATACTAGTGTCCTCGACAATGTAGGATAAGGGGTTGAAGTACACTCAGAAAATAAACTAAAATTAAAGAGAAAGCAATAGTAACACCAAAATAGAAAAATCAAATAAAATAATAAAATAATAATAATACTCATAGTGGCAATAATTATAAAATAGAAATAGGAATGATAATAACAGCAAGACTACACAACTAAGTCACAACAATAAGATAAAAATAAGTTAATAGGTAGAGCCAAAGAGAAGAGAAAGTTAAAAGTAATCAGAATAATAATAATAGTAATAACAGTCATGATAGAAAACATAATAGAGAAACAAAGAAAAGAAAAAGAAGAATACAAATAATGAACAAGATAATAAATAATAATAATAAACATAATGATAATAATATTCTTAACTGAATTCCTTTCGGATTTTCAAGCTTCCGTGGTTATTTACAATCTATACATATACATGCTTCATTAATACTGTTGGTTTACTTCATTTGTACTTCATCTACTTCATTCCATACGCTCATATTAGATTATCTTACATCTATCTAATCCTAATGTCAATCTTCTTTGTTTGTTTACGATCCGCTTCCGTCCCCCGTTTCTTGTTTGTCTAACCGTCCTGTTCCCCCTCTAGCCCTCTGTTCCTCGTTCTGTGTTCCAAAATCTCTCTCATCATTCCTTCGCCCGATCCATCATCCCTCAGTATCTCTATTGCTCTCTCTCTTCCTCTTCCGCTACCCCCATCTACGCATCTGTCCAGCACATGCTCCCATGTTTCGCTTTCCCATCCGCATACTCTGCAAAGTTTGTTCTCTTCCGCCTCCCAGTACCTTCCTCCCTTCATCTCGTTTCCCATTCTGAATCTGGCGACCATGCTGATTTTGTTTTCGTTCCCTTTGCACCTCAGGTACCTTGGGAGCCCCGTCGTTCGAATTTCCCGGTATATTCCGTTGTACCTTGAGTTTCAGATTCTACCGTCTCTTTCCTGCAGCTGCACCTCTCTGTCTCTGTTCTCCAGCTCCTCGACTATGTTTTCCCCGTTCCCTCGTCTTCTCAGGGCCTCTTCGGCCGATATCCCTCTTAGTTCGAAGAACTTCCGCCTGCTTTCCTCCCCGGAAGGTCTTTTCCTCAACTCTCTTCATGTCTGCCCAGCATCTCCTTGCTAGCTCGCTTCCTTCCCCGTTTTCCAATTTTTCCTCGAACTTCAGCGCCCGTCTTCCGGCTTTGGTTCTTATTAGGTCCCTCTTGCACTCCTCTCTCACCATGTAGCCGGGTGCGTTGATGCTCAGTCCCAGTGTCCATCTAAGGTAGCGTTCATGCAGCCTTTCCACCAGCTCTCTTTCCTCCCAGCCCCATATTTCAGCCCCGTATAGCATTATGCTGGATACCAGCGCATCGAAGAGCTTTATCCTTCGGATCCAGTCGCCGCCGAATTTCCTTTTCCCTATGCCCCATACCTGCCGCATCGCGATCGCTGCCCTTCTTGTCATCTCTTTAAGATGCGCGTCCATCCCCCCGTTTCTTTGGAACGTGAAGCCCAGATACTTGAAGACTTTTACCTCTTCCATTTCTTCCCCTTTCCACTCCCATCTGGTTCCCTTCGCCTTTCCTCCTCCCCTCTGGAATCTCATGATTTTTGTCTTGTCGACGTTTAGCTCTAGCCCTTTTTTATTTAGGTATCTCTCCAATCTACCTATCATTTCTTGCATTCCTTTCTCATCCTTCGCCAGCAAAACCATGTCATCGGCGTATGCGAGCGACCCGATCTTCTTGCCCCCGGCCACGACTCCGTCTTCCTGCCCTTTCTCTAGAGTCCTTTCTAGATCCGCCGTGTATAGGTTGAACAGTCCGGGGCTTAGAGGGCACCCTTGCCTCACGCCCTTGCTGGTCCAGAACTCTTCTCCTCACCGCTCTCCGACTCTTACTTTGCTCTTGGTTTCCCGGTAAATCTCCTGTATCCTTCTGCTTAAGGAGGTTGGGGACTAATATCAAAACGTAGAGAATCGCTTCAAATTTGTGTGAGGTGTTCACCGATGTGGAATACAATTTGTTGTCAAGTTTCAATTAATTCGTCAGTCTCGTTTCCGAGTAATCATTAATCAAAGTTACGTTCTTATACACGGGCGCTTATGGCGGTACGTGACGAGTATCGTGAAAAAACGTCGTTTATCGTTTGAACGCAGGGGCGAAAACGTAGAGATCTCTATAAAAAAACATCTACATGGTTAATGATACTTTTGAGAAGATTCTCGCGAAAAATGAAGTATCCTTGCCAGCTTTGTTTGCGAACCATAGTGAAAAACATGGAGCGTTTTGTAGGGATATTAACCTAGAATCCTCGAACGAAATCGCATAAAATATATTTTTGTGACTAAAAATCGGAAAATACAGTACAGTTGATGTTGACGAACGTAATTAAACGACAAGTGATGCATATTACATCAAGATTTCATCAAAAGTCTTCTTTTCGAAGTAAATTTTGTTTTTCGTTGCTCTCAAATGAGGTTGAGAACCACCAACCGGGCCCGTGTATAAGCATAGGCTTACCCCTCTCACAGCTCGCCCCGCGAGCGGGGTATCCAACCTCCTTAACCTCTCATCTATACCGTGTCTTTCCAGCGCTTCCCAGAGCTTCTGCCTATCCACTGTGTCGAAAGCTACCTACAGGTCCACGAACATTGCCACGATTTTCCCTCCTTTCTTCTTGAGTTCCCTCCCCACCACGTGGTTCAGCACGTATATGTTTTCAATGGTTCCTCTTTTCCTCCTGAAGCCCGTCTGATTCTCTGGAACACATCCCCTTTCTTCCGCTTCCTTCTCCAGTTTCCCTGCCAGTATCGAGGCATATATCCTATATAGCGACGGCAGTATCGTTATCCCTCTGTAATTCCCGGCTTTATCCATGTCCCCCTTTTTGTAGATTGGTGCTATAATGCCTTCTCTCTATTTCTCCGGGAATCCCCCTCCCTCCCAGATACCCCTGAAGAGCTCGCCCACTTTTCTCGGGATTCTTTCTCCCCCCATTTTCCACGCTTCGTTCGGTATCCCGTCCGCTGCGGCTGCTTTCCTCATCTTTGCTCTCCCAATTCTTCGGCAGCACGTCTAAATATCCCAGTATTTTGATCCCACGACAAAAGAGTCCGGTCAAATGGCCACATGACCATAATAACACCCGACCAAATATCCCAGTATAAAATATCCCCGGTAAAAATATCCCCGGAGAAAATGTCCCTGGTTAGAATATCCCCAATGAAAATATCCCAAGTAAAAATATCCCCAGTCAAAATATCACCAGGAATACACCAATCATACAACACACACACACATGATACAACGTAGACGCGGACGGTGTTCTATGGCGGGTCAAGCTTACAACTGCATAATTTCGGCTAGATGGATAGTTTTTCGTTACCCCGGACACGTGCACGAAGCGCACGGCTCCGGCAACACAAAATAACTACCGGACGAATAGCCAATACTTGATGCTGTGTTGCTGGGATATTTTGACTGGGGATATTCTGATTGGGGACATTTTGACTGGGGATATTTTTACCGGGGATATACTGACCGGGCATATTCTGACCAGGGACATTTTGACCTGGGATATTTTAGTTATGGGGTGTATTATTGCGTGAGATTTTGGCAGTGATATTTTGTCGGAGATATTTTGTCGTAGGATATTTAGACGCGTAGCCGATTCTTCTGCTTATTTCTTTCTCCGTATTACCTCTTCTTCGTTTCTTAGCCCCCCTCCCTCTTGTGCTGCTTCTTCCGCCCTTCTTCTAATCTTTTCCCCTTCTAGTAGGTCCAAGAAATGCTCTTCCCACTCCTCCATTCTTATTTCCTCAGATATGCCCGTCCTTTTCTTCCTGTCCTTGTTGACGATTCGCCATACCTCTGCTTCTGTTCTAGCATTCCTCGCTTCTTCTAGGAATCTCGTCCTTTCTTCCTCCATTTTCCCTTTGCAGAGCTCTTTGTACTGCCTCTTCTGTTCGCTATATCGCTTCACCACGACTTCGTCCGTCCCCACTTTCTTAGGTCCCTCAGTGCTTTTCTCACTTGTCTTTTTTTCTGTCTACATTCCTCGTCCCACCATTTATTCCTAGGCGGTCTGTCGTTCTCTCCCGCCGTCCTCCACTTCACCGCTGCTTTGACTGCCTCCAGCTCTTCCGCAATCTCATCCGCTCCCCTTGGTGAGAGGATGGCCTCTTCTATCTTCGCTTTGTATGCGGCCCTTCCCTCCTCTGACCAATCCATTCTCCTGCTGGCTGTTGTCTCTTCTCTGTCTCCAGTGCTCCACTCGTGGTTGGTAATTGTTACTACCAAGGGTAGGTGGTCCGATTCCACTCTGTCCTTCACCTCTAGTCGGTTAACTCTGTCCCAGGCTTCCGTATTCCCGATGCAGTAGTCGATTACCGACATTCCCATCTTACCTAGGAAAGTCAGTTCTCCTTCTGTGTCCCCTTCTTTATTCCCATTCATTATTATCAGACCTTCCTCTTCCACTATCTTTATCAAAATCTTCCCTTCCTTGTTGATCTGCTGGTCCTTGGACCTTCTCTCTGCCGTTCCTTTCTCCCCTTCCTGCGCAACCATTCCTCCTTTCCCTGCCGTTCTCGCGTTGAAGTCCCCTCCTATCAGGATGCATTCCCCCTCCTCTCCTTGTTCTATCCTTTCCTTGACGCTTGTCATTTTGATTTCTATGTCCTTGTTTACATATACCGTTATGATTCTCCATTTTTCTCCGTTGATGATCAGTTTGCTTTCCGCTATTCCCTCCTCTCCCATGTCCACCGACACCTCTTTAATTCCCTTCCTGGCCCCTGTTATCATCCCTCCTATGGCTCTGCCTTTTCTGTTCCTTTTGGTCGCTGGCTGTATTCTCCAGCTGTGACTTTTTGGCAGCCCCGTTTTGATTTTCCTCCAGTCTTTTTCCTCTACCCATGTTTCCACCATTCCTATCATGTCCCAGCTTCCTATTTCCTCAAAGAATTGCTTGTCTTTGTTTTTTAGCCCGGCCACATTTTAGAATCCTATTTTTCCGCTTCCCCTTGCGCCTTAGTGCCCCCCTCTTCTTGGTCTTCATTGTTGTTCTCCTACTTCCATCCGTGATTCCTCCCTCCTGTCCCTTCCCCCCCAGCTCTCTCTAAGGGAGGAGTTTCTGTGGTTCCATACGTATTCCTTGTCGTCTACTAGTAGCTTTTTGTGTCCGATTTTTACCCTGTGGCCTTTGGCTTTCTCTTCCTCTGCTCTCTCCCCAATCTTTCGTTCGGTCGTTGTCAACGAAAGCTTTCCTGCCTTTCAGGTATTTTTCCCGATCATTATCTTCCTCTTGCCTTCCCAAGTCTTTATCTTTGCCCATACCATTCCTCCCCTGGGGCCCGGGAAATCACTTATTTCTTCTATGTCCACCGCCCCTTTTGCCGCATCTCTCAGTATGACTCTGGCTTTTTCTATCCTCCCCGTTCCCTCTCCTAGCTCCTCCCCCCTTATTATCACGTTATTTTTCCTTGCTCTTCTGTCTTCTTCCTCCCTGTCTCTTTCCATCTCGTATAGTCTCCGGTGCAGGTCATCCTTTCCTTCTTTGGCTTTCTCTTCCCAGTCCCCTAGCACCGCGTCTACGTGGTCTCCGAGGTTGTCCTTCAGCTCCCCCTGGATTATTTCTTTTACTTTTTCTCCAATCATTCCCTCTGCCGGTTCGTTGTTTGCTCCTGCTTCTACTGCGGCTTGGACGTGCCTTCTGAGCTCCTCCAGCTGCTGTTTCAGTGCTCCTATTTCCTCTTTCATCCCTCTCATTTCTCTGGAGTCTTCGTGTTCTTTTTTCTCCATTTGCGAGATCCTATCCTGTATTGTCTTCTTCTCTTTGTTCCATTCCGCTTGACCTGTTTCCACGGCGTTGGATATTTTTTCCACTTTCCGTTCCAGTTCTTTGACCTCTTTTCTCCCTTTTTCCCCTTTCTCCTTTATGGCCTTTATGGTGTCTTCCGCTACTTTTATCCGAAAGTCCTCCATCAGTTTCCCCATGATTCTTGTCATGGCATCTTCTCCTGGGGAATTGTGTCCCTCGCCTGTTTCCATTTTGCCTCCGACTCGTCGTCCTCATCATCTGTGGTGTTTGTTCCTCCCTCGTCATGTCTCTTTCTCTTGATCAGCAATCTGTCCATAGAGCCGTATTGGCTTCCCGCCAGTTTTGTGAGTCTTTCTGCCTTCAGCGGCTGTCCCCTCCTTTTGTCTAGGCTGGCGATCAGCGACTCATCCGTGCTCTCAAGCCTTGCCACGGTCGTCGCTACTGACTGGCTCGACTCTTGCTGCCCTCTTTCGCTTGCCGGGTCAGGCTGGCCGTGCGCTCCGCCGCCCCCGTTGCCCCTATCACCCATTCTCCGCGCCTCGCCCCCTTCCTAGTAATAATAAACATAATATAATAACCCCAATAATAAGAAAAACAAATTACATAAAAGTACCAAAACAGAGAAACTAAATTAATGCTAAGCACTGCTCAAGACCCACCCCGACGCACCTGCTCAGTGTCGAAAAGGAACCGACGAAGGCCGGTTTTAAAGCTCGCGTAGGTAGGAGCCTCTCTCAAGCCGTTCGGCAGGGAGTTCCAGAAGTTCAATCCCACCACCGCAAAGGACCTGCGATACGCCTCGGTGTTGTCACCGCGTTTTGTCACCGCGTTTTGTAACGCGGCAAGCGAAATTCGCTACGAGCCAACCTGGCGGACCCATAGTGTACGTGCCCACGGTCAAAGAGATCCCGCAGGTACGAAGGCTTAAACCCGAATGAAAAACCATATAGAGCAAGGACCCGAGAAAGTAGAGCCGGCGGTCGCTGACAGTAAGCCAGCCTGAATCGCGCCGGTATGGCGTAATATGCTCGTCTCGAGAAGCACCACAGACTTAATTTTGAGCGGAAAAATCATGTCATGTCTTTAACCATGTCTTTAACCATACGACTCTTCTCGTTTGGATATCATTCTGAACGTCTTTCGGTTTTTGAATCACTATTTTCGGATAATCAGTGACTAATTATCTGTATCGTAATATTCCTCACGGTATTTTTTTTATTGAAACATGGTTAGCGAGCGACGTTTGAAAACTTTATTGGCACAGCCTCGGAATAAGAACAGTATGCCTTGCAAATTTCATCCAAATCGGTTTAGCGGTCCGAACGGAATCAAAATTTTCATGCAGGTGTTGCAAAAAATAATAGTATATTATGCTACAAGGGAGGAAAGAGCGCGATTTTCGCCGAGTGCGAGGTTTGCTGCCCGAGGCACGAGCGAAGCGAGTGCAGCGAGGGCAGCACGAACACGAGGTGAAAATTGCGTTCCTCCCGTGTGGCATATACTATTTTTCACCCGACTTCGATAAAATGACCTTATTCCGTCGTTGTAACGCGAGTGGAAAGTAGGTAGTCAATTTTTTACCGGAAGGAAGAGAAGTGATTAACCGGGCAGTCCACTTTTTTGCCCGGCAATTTACTTTTTTGCCCGGCTATTTACTTTTTTGCCCGGCAATCGACTTTTCTTCCCTCTGGTCCAAAATTGACGACTTTCGACCCGCGTTTCAGGGGCGGAATACGGTAATTTTATCGTAGTCGGGTGAAAAAACCTTTTCACATGTCACGTGACTCGGAAGGAAAAAGTAATCGTTTTTATAAGAGCCTCTGAATTCTATTCTTTTGTATTCAGAATCTGTGTTGGGAAATGGAAAAATTATACGATACAGCAAATGAATATTTTCGAAATTGATTTTTATTGCTATCACAATCTTATGCAGCTATGAATTATTGTCACTGGTATATACATATTCAGTAATCAATTGGAAGACGTACTGGAAGAAAGTGGTAGTCTCTCGTACAGCAAATGATTTCCGTTCTTCCACAAAAAGATCTTCAGATTAGCACAAGCGGTTCCGAATATTCCGCTTCGCGATAGCTGCTAAGAAGTGGCCTGCGAATTGATTCACCAAAATTCGTAGTTTAATATATTCAGCATCTTCGTATCAGGTAATACTGTCAACGACACTCGCTAATAGTCTCTTCCGCTGCCTCGGTTCAGCTGGACTGGCATGTGATTTATGATGATGAACAGCGCCGGGACTTTGATTGAGGAGGCCCCGGGGCAAAACAAAATTGGGGGCCCCCTTTATGAATTACTTATGGTTTGAATATAGAATAGATAAAGGCAAAAACTCACAGCATTTTTTAAAATCTTTTTCGCTTTTTATCCGCTGCCAGGGGGCCCCCTCGGGTCGGGGGCCTCGGGGTATTGCCCTGCTTGCCCAAATGTAGTTTCGGCCCTGATGATGAAGATGCACCTGAGAAAGTGAAATCACGATTTATGGCCAATCACCAGAACACATTGAAAAAATAATTTAAGAAATCATCATATTTTAGTTGATGTATGAAATAGTATAAAAAGTCACAATGAGATCGCAGTTCAGTAGTACTAAACTGGTGGTGCAATTGAAATCAGGGATCGAATGTTGAGTATCAAATACGTTTGCCTAACTGGAGGCTAAGGAAATAGATCAATTTATGAAAGCATAATTGGAATTTGGTTTGTAGCAAACGATAGATCTCAGTATGACAATTATATTTCTAATGGCAGGGGAGCGGAGGGTAAGTTGGCGCACCTATATTTAAGACAAACCACTGATCTTAGGGCGGTATAAAGGTATTGATTTCATTCGTTGAAAGACTAAACGTGTTGTGGCCAAATATTATCATCATACGTTATAACTTATGGAAGATATCGTAATAATCCAGTATTCGGCTCTATGCTTGTATCGGCGCGGTCACAGAAATACCTCCATAACTAATAACTATTCGCACAAAATGGAGGTATTTAATTTTTATTAGAATCCTCAATCCTTCAGCTTTCGAATAGTACAACACTTTGTTATACGTGCGATTCATTATCACTGACATAGACGCGTAATTGGCGCGAGTACATGAACGGGTGACTTGGCGCAGACGAACCGGTGATCGGCGGGTAAGTTAGCGCGCGATCGCGACTAGACCCTTCGGACATATTGTGGTTATGTTTTTGTCTCCGTTGTTTCTGAGCGACAAGTTTGCGGCGTAGGTACGAATATTAAATACTTAAATAATTATTCAACACATAAACATATCCTGTCATATTACTTCCAGCTTAACCTACCATTGAAGTAGGACTTAATTTTGAGTATTCGTATTTTAATTCTCATAACGATATCAATACGTCATAATAAAATGAAGTACATATAATATTTATTGTTATTCATCAAGAACCTGTGAAATTTTAACTTTACCCATGAAAAAACTGCATTAAACCGAGCTTCACGTGTTTAACTATAGTGCGCCATATTACCCGCACGTTTGGATAATATGACGCGGGTGCACTTCTCAGAACTATCAATAATTTAGTATTTTAAAGTCGACATACATATCTATTTACTTCACGATATAATGAAATAGATATACAAGTATCACTTTGCGATTTTCCCGATGTAATTTGACCGGTATTCACTTCGTTATGGCGAATCTCCGTTAGGTGCGCCAACTGAGCCTTCGCCTCGGCCTTCGCTCCCCTACGATTGTTTTCAACTTACTTTTGGCAAGCTTGAAAGCAGCCTTCAAAATCGCATCGATTTCGGTCGTTACTGAGACCAATAATTTGCTTACTCTGAGCAAAGTAGCTTTGAACTCAGGGCTGGTAACTGGAAATTAAAAGATACCTCAATAATTTAGACAATTTTAGTGAGACAGGCTGTATCCCTCGACGAATCTATATGAAGGAAACCGATCAATTCGAGTCAATGATAACCACAAGTAAGGTTTCGACCTTTTGACGGTTAATTCACCGTCCTCACCAGGAAACTTTATTATAAAAAAAGAGAGAAAAAAATACATCGTAGAGAGAACATGCGAAACATGAAACTTATGAGTAAGAGCAGAGGAAGAACTAAACATAATGAAAGTTAACATAAGTAAAACATCAATACCTTCAGAAAGTAATCTTACAAAAGTAGGTTGAACGAGGTGATTTAATAGTCGGAGACCAAAGCATGGACAGGGTTAGCAGACCTGACGTGGGAGAAAGAGATGAAGTCAGTCAAAGTGAAACACAAGATATGAATATCCAAGCTGGAAGAACCGTAGTACCTCAATCCAGCAGTCTCGTGGGGTAAAACACCATGGTCAATAATATTAAAAGGTCTTGAAGGTAAAAAAGTCAGAAAAACAAAGACAGAAAACAATAAAACACGTTTGGACGACATCTTGACAAGAGCGTGAAGCGTTGCTGGAGATGACTGTGAAACGTTTGTGAACAACCAGCAGACCGCGGTAACCCAGGCCCTCTGTGGTATCAACAAGTAATGAGAACGCGGGCCAGTCGATGATAGAACCTCGCACTGATAAGAGCGGGAATTCGACCAGAGAGAGGTGAAAGGCTGGTGACTATGAACAGCTCTTAGAACGAAGCCTGAGAAGCATGTTAGAATAAGGCTGGTGCAATTTCTTAGTATCGGACTTAATGTTTAATGGATTCTGCTGGAGGTTTATGTGTAGCATTTCTGAGGTTATGCGTTTATGCCAGAGAGGTTCTCCGTCTGAGATCTTAACGCTGTCCCAGTCAAACTCATGTTTGAAGGTGGTTCTGTGTTTGGAGACGACTGAATGATCTTTCGGATCCTTGTCTATGTTCGATTTGTGTTCTTTAATCCTGGTCTTCAATTCACGCTTAGTTTCCCCCACATAGGAAGCAGGACAATCCTTACAAGGAATGCGGTACACGACATTAGTCTGCGAAGTGGTAGGAAGCTTGTCTTTGCCTTTAATTATAAGATGGTTGAGGTTCCTGTTGATACGTGGAATAGATCGGATGTCGTGTTCCTTCAGACAACTGGCGAATCGTTCAGAGAACCCCTTAACATACGGAAGAGACAGAAGCCGTTGTTTGTTGTTGGAAGTGCTAGGGGTAGACCAGGGTACAGAACAGATTCCTTCAGTGTCGGACGTATAAGTTTTCTGGATGTTTATCTCTCGAGGGACGACTCTGGCTTCATCATCTTCAACTGGTATCGTAAGCCGACCTTTTCGGGTAGGTTTCTTAATTTCGATTCCTCACATCCTACATCTCACAAGAAAGGAATAGTTTTAAACCTGATTGACAGAGCGATTACCTTGGCACACGAAAAGTTCCATGACGACAACCTGTCCTTGATAAAATCATTTCTCCTTGAAAATGGATGACCAGCATCCCTTTTTAACAATTTGATCACCAAAAGACTCTGTAAACTCAGAGCCAAGTCAAATCCACGTCCTCCGACTTCTGCCTTCATCACACTTACGGACACTGAAGGAATCTGTTCTGTACTCTGGTCTACCCCTAGCACTTCCAACAACAAACAACGACTTCTGTCTCTTCCGTATGTTAAGGGGTTCTCTGAACGATTCGCCAGTTGTCTGAAGGAACACGACATCCGATCTATTCCACGTATCAACAGGAACCTCAACCATCTTATAATTAAAGGCAAAGACAAGCTTCCTACCACTTCGCAGACTAATGTCGTGTACCGCATTCCTTGTAAGGATTGTCCTGCTTCCTATGTGGGGGAAACTAAGCGTGAATTGAAGACCAGGATTAAAGAACACAAATCGAACATAGACAAGGATCCGAAAGATCATTCAGTCGTCTCCAAACACAGAACCACCTTCAAACATGAGTTTGACTGGGACAGCGTTAAGATCTCAGACGGAGAACCTCTCTGGCATAAACGCATAACCTCAGAAATGCTACACATAAACCTCCAGCAGAATCCATTAAACATTAAGTCCGATACTAAGAAATTGCACCAGCCTTATTCTAACATGCTTCTCAGGCTTCGTTCTAAGAGCTGTTCATAGTCACCAGCCTTTCACCTCTCTCTGGTCGAATTCCCGCTCTTATCAGTGCGAGGTTCTATCATCGACTGGCCCGCGTTCTCATTACTTGTTGATACCACAGAGGGCCTGGGTTACCGCGGTCTGCTGGTTGTTCACAAACGTTTCACAGTCATCTCCAGCAACGGTTCACGCTCTTGTCAAGATGTCGTCCAAACGTGTTTTATTGTTTTCTGTCTTTGTTTTTCTGACTTTTTTACCTTCAAGACCTTTTAATATTATTGACCATGGTGTTTTACCCCACGAGACTGCTGGATTGAGGTACTACGGTTCTTCCAGCTTGGATATTCATATCTTGTGTTTCACTTTGACTGACTTCATCTCTTTCTCCCACGTCAGGTCTGCTAACCCTGTCCATGCTTTGGTCTCGGACTATTAAATCACCTCGTTCAACCTACTTTTGTAGGATTACTTTCTTAAGGTATTGATGTTTTACTTATGTTAACTTTCATTATGTTTAGTTCTTCCTCTGCTCTTACTCATAAATTTCATGTTTCGCATTTTCTCTCTACAATGTATTTTTTTCTCTCTTTTTTATAATGAAGTTTCCTGATGAGGACGGTGAATTGAACGGCCGGAAAGCATAATCCCGGGAGCGCTCGGACTCGGGAATCCTAGTACGCAAAGGAGGGGATAACGCGTTGCTACGGGCGCAAGTTAATCCGACGCGAAATTTTGAAACTGCCATTATTCCGGTTCTAATTATCGGATCGTGATGATTTATATACCAAAATTTTCGTAAGACTTTAGCGCTTCCAACGAACCTCATTTCATCGCCGAGTCTATGAATTTTCGATAGTTTATTAGCACACACAGTTTGAAGTGAAAAACTCAATGATCGATGTCAAAATTTATTGAAATAAATAATATTCCTTCAATTATTATGTCTTCAAGTAAAACATATCTGAAATTCAAATCGATTGGAGAAGTTTTACGAAAGTTGTGAGCTGAAATGAACGAAAGCGCGAGTCGGCACTCGACGCTGTAAATGCACGCGTTGCTTTTTAATACCTCATATTTCGTTTTTCGGCTTACACGACACCCAAAAGTTGTTCCTTGGGTCTTTAGAATGTTTTTCGTGAAATGTTTTTCACATTCACGAAAAAGCGTTTTTTATTAAATGTTTATGCGCGCGCTCGATCATAGACTCGGCGATGAAATGAGGTTCGTTGGAAGCGCTAAAGTCTTACGAAAATTTTGGTATATAAATCATCACGATCCGATAATTAGAACCGGAATAATGGCAGTTTCAAAATTTCGCGTCGGATTAACTCGCGCCCGTAGCAACGCGTTATCCCCTCCTTTGCGTACTAGGATTCCCGAGTCCGAGCGCTCCCGGGATTATGCTTTCCGGCCGTTCAATTAACCGTCGAAACGTCGGAACCTTAATTGTGGTTATCATTGACTCGAATTGATCGGTTTCCTCCATAATTTAGACAATTGTCAAGTGCTTGATGCGCGATATTCTAGATGGGCACAATCGTCTTCAACTCACGTCCGGGGTTCGCTATACTGCGGTCCAAATCGGCTATGAGGTTGAATTTTACTGGGTCGAGTAACTCTGAAATTGGAATATACAGCGGTTATGATCAAGTCGTCTTCGACTCTCACTCAGTTCTAACAACAGCTGGATGAAAAGCAAGCTAGGCTTGATGTATTTTTTGAATGAGTGTCACTTACTCGCGAAGGCGGCAGGCACTACTAATTCGGTTTCTGAAAATAAAATATGTGTATCATGACAAAGTGGAAATTCACTAATTGACGCATGATATAACGGTAATGAGTGAAAAATAATGAAATATGAAGAATTGAAATAGGAAATCTCGATCGATCTACGATAAAATTTGATCGGAATCAATTAAAACAATTCCTCGACTTCACCCTGATATGTGAAGCGAACAGTAGATCACAAAAAAATTTCGCGTGTCTAATTGCATAAGGTCGTAAGCGCCAAAAACGCGATTTTGGTGGCAAAAGGTCGTATAATTTTTTTTTTCACGCCATTCGCTCTGAAAACGGCCAAAGCGTATAGATCAATTGAAATTATGAGATCGAAAAATGTAAGTGCAAAAGGTCGTAAGTTTGGCGGATACGTCGTTCTTTCATTACAATTTTAAGGAAAAATAAAAAACAACGTAAAGGCGAAACGTCGTGAGCGCCATTTTTTTTCATAATTTTTATGATTTTTCCAAATAGTTGTAAAAACTGGTAAAACGCAAAGATAAATTGAAAGAACGACCATTCAAAAAAGTCGATAAAAAATATTGTTAGTTAAAAGCAGAAGGTCGTATTCACCATTTTTTTTTTGAATGTCTCATGATTTTTCCAAATAGGTGTAAAAACTCGTGAAACGCAAAGAGAAATCGAAATCGACGTCGTTTCGAAAAATTCGATAAAAGAAATCGCACTTAGAAGCAGAAGATCGTATCCGCTCACCTTAGGACCTTTTGCACCTACATTGTTTGATCTCGTAATTTCAATTGATCTATACGTTTCGAACGTTTTCAGAGCGATTGGCGTGAAAAAAAAATTATACGACTTTATGCCATTATAAACAGCAAAACGTCGTATAATGGCGCTTACGTCCTGATGTCATTAGACACGCGATTTTTAAAGGGTAAAGTCGTCTTCAACTCACCCTTGGTACACCTTAGCATAGAACGTACAGTGTTTTCGAGATATCTTCCGATTTTCAGCAAAGAATCTGAAATAAAAATAAAGACAAAGATAATTTGAGCGTTCTGGTAGACGTATAAATTGGCCAAGTAAGTGTATCTACTCGTCACTTACCTACGTCTGCGGGGGTCAGCTGGGAACCGTCAACTGAAAATAAAATAGGTACATCAGTAGTTTGTCAATATTTGACGCATTCCTTAGTAGCTATGACTTGAATATCTTCATTGGTTGACATTGTTTTGAACTTACTGGCGGACATCTGTATAACATCATCCGCAAGATCTGACAGTTGGGCGTTGACACGTGCCACGGCATCTGAAATATAAGTGAAGAGGACTGTGATTAAGTCGTCATTCCACGGTGCTCGACTCGCTTGAGCTAAATTCGAATGACAAGTGAATATCTGTCATTATCGAAAATCTCTGTATCTTTAACTCACCCTTGATGGCAGCCTCGGCTGGATCGACTCCTGAAACAAAAATCAGGATATCACGACAATACTTGACGAATCTAGTGGAACCTGACATGTTGAAAATGGTTTGAACATTCCGTGTCCCCATACAATAAAATTCATGTCCAACCCTGAATGCGGCCGAAGGTCGATTTGTTTGCGATTTTATGTCGCCGCTTTATTCGCGCTGCGATTGGCTGCGCGGGTCGACTACGGTCTGAGATGAGCCGAGAGCTGAACTGTCACTGCAACTTTACGGCTGAACTGTCAGAACTGTCACTGCGAACCTGACCTAACAAATCGATCAGAAAAATAAACCGCGATGTCATAAAGAAACTGCGAACCATTAGTAAAAAGGACACGCGAAATGATTATTACTAATGATAGAAATTAACTTCTGATGACTCTAACCTGACCTGACCTGACCTAACCGATGGGGACAGCGCCGTTTCTACCTATGGAGCGACTGGAGCGGTCGCTCTGGGCGCCTAAGAGTGAGGGGCGCCGCGAGGCTCAACCAAAAGAAAAAAAAATTATAATGTTTAATTTCAGAACAAAAATTATCAAGATATGAAAAAATTAGTCGTTCAGCATATATGTATGCTACATAGTAAACGAAAAAGGGGCGCGCTCGCTTGCTTTTCAGCTTGTGGGTACTTCATCCGAGAACGCTTCGAACTGCTGAGATCTCACAATAAGAATTTCCAATTTCTGCACAATATCGGTGAATTAGAAAATCTCAATGGCTCAGATATGTTGCAGTGTTGTAAGGATCTGCAGCTTTTCCTTACGGATGGAAACAGCACAGACATCGATGCCCTAGACCTGTGGGATGAGTTAAAGAATCTGTCAACTCTTTTGCCCCCCGAACTTACGCCTGTGAAAACCCTGAATTATTTAAAAAGAAATGATATCGCAACGATTTTTCCAAATTTCGTAATTACCTTGAGAATTCTTTTGACCCTACCAGGCTCTGTAGCATCCGGGGAACGCAGTTTCAGTCAACTTAAAATTATGAAAAACTATTTGCGTTCAACCATGTCTCAAGAACGCTTAGTTTGTTTGGCAACTATTTCAATTGAATCGGAAATATGTGAGTCATTTAATTACGATGACTTCATATCCGAATTCGCCAAAATTAAGGCAAGACGAGTCCAGGTTCAATAGTTCTGAGGGTCCAGTTTTACACTCAAAATTCAGATTCAGTGTCAAAGGGGGGGGGGGGGGGGGGGGGGTGCCAGTAGGATAGCTCGCTCCAGGCGCCGTTCGATTCAGAAACGGCGCTGGATGGGGAAAATACTGCCAGCTGTCAGAACTCTCAGAGCTTCTGTCAGAATGGCTGAAGTGTCTGAAGTGATCTGCGAACTGTCAGAGCTTCTGTCAGAATGGTATAGCTGAGAACTGCAACTTCAATGGATGAACAATAACCATACAGCACAGATAAATAACGCATAGCTGTCAAAATATATGAGACAGTCTGACGGTTCTTATAGCGCGAAACAATAACACATTATAACACTCAAAACACAATTTAATTAACGGTGTAAGGTTGTTTCGACGGCAGTATGGAAGAAGGTGACGTCTCAAATTGTGTCAGAAGAACGTGACATCTCAGATTGTGCCAGGAGAAGGTGACGTCTCAAATTGTGTCAGAAGAACGTGACATCTCAGATTGTGCCAGAAGAAGGTGACATCTCAGATTGTGCCAGAAGAACGTGAGATCTCAGACTGGCACAATTCTTCTCCTGGCACAATTTGAGATGTCACCTTTTTCTGGCACAATCTGAGATGTCACGTTCTTCTGGCACAATTCGCGATGTCACTTTCTTCCGTACTACCATCGGTTTATACATAGTGATGAAAAAAAATTGACTCCTCTCAACCCGTAAAACGGCTGATAAATTATTGTCAACGTGAACTCAAACATGTTGCGTGAACAACACACATAGAAGCGGACACCAAAGGAATTCTCAAAGCGTGTCCGTTTCACTCTCAACGTCATTTCTGAATTGAACCTCGGTCAGCGGTCTTCGGAAACAATTTGTCAACTCCTCCTCGCCGAGCGTTTCACCGTCGATCATCTTGATTTCAGACATGTGCTCCAGTTGCATGTAGACAGACTCGGATGTTAACAAATTATTAACCGTATTAGAAATCATATAAATTATATGTATTCGTAATTAATAACCGAGAAACGTAGTAGTCGATCAATTTACACGTACACTTGTCGCTTTTTTTAATCAGCCCAGTTATTGACACGTGGCAGCCTGGTACGAGAGCAGGCATGTCGACGTGATTTGCCACCTGTAGTCTTAGTTTGTATGCGCCGTCCAACACAGCACCGCTTCCGAAACTGCAAGTTCCTTGTCCCGTCGTCATGCGAACGAAAGGCACACACAAGTACAGTAGAACCTCGATTATCCGAACCAATTGGGACCGGGCCCAGTTCGGATAATCGAAAATTCGGATAATCGAACAGTAATGTTAGTGCTGGGAAATATTCAAGAAATATGTCACACACATATATCTTATGATATATACATATGAAAAAATATCGGCTATGTATTCAACTGAGTTTTCCTAAAGTGAAATATAGACTACCGGTAAAAATTTCGCACCGTCGTTAAAATAGTGACATACTATGTGTGTAATAAAATGTGAAAAACGCGTGCATAACTAAAAAAAAGCAAGTTGAGGTTCGGATAATAGAAGGTTCGGATAAAGCGATCGGGGTTCGGATAACGGAGGGTTCGGATGATAGAGGTTCGGATAATCAAGGTTCTACCAACAGCTGAACACGATACCTACTTATTAATTTTTCATCAATTTAACCGTCACAGTCTGAATTTTGAGGATTATTCTTTCAAGAAACAATTTCACATGGATTCAATTAAAATTCAACTAAAAAATCTCTAAATCTCCATACATATTCATTCTGCGTCTTACTTTTGATTCCCTTATACGCTGCAGCGTATTTTATTTCGACTTTTTCTATTATCTTCGGAGCAGGTCTATTCACGGTGTTCAAAGGTCCGTGAAATAGTATATTGTGTGACAAGGGACGAAAGTTGGCGATTGCAACGAGTGTGAAGTTTTCCGCCCGAGCGAAGCGAGGGCAGCAATCACACGAGTTGCAAATCGCCAATCGTCCCTTGTCACACACGATAGTTTTTATAATGAGTGCATGAAAATATGGGGTTTGCATGGCAGTAGCGGGACAGAACTTATGACCTAACCTCAAACTTCGTGTTAGACGCTGTCAGTTGTTTCGTCCCATGGAACAGCGACGAAAATGAATTGAAAACTCCAAAGGGACGAAAATGAGCAAGATGGCGCACTGCGCATGCGCAAACCGCACCCTACAGTCCCGGCATGTAATCGGCCACTTTCTTCCCGCTAAACTGCTATGCAATACCCCAATTTTCGTGCACGTGTTATAAAAAATAAGTTTGGTCGCTCTTTGAATTGACAAATCATAGTCAACGAAATATTCCTCGATTTTGTTGTATCGCAGGGCGACCGCGATCGCCTTGGTATTTACAAATTCAATTATCTGAAAGATTTGTTTGAAAATTGAGGTGAAACATTGACGTGTGACAAATTTTCAAAATGAATCGAATGACATGAATATGCTGGTATTACTAACTGCTGATGAACCAATATTCAATTTATTGATAAGCGGAGAACAAATAATTGATCGTGTTGCCATTAACCACTCCAAAACCAAAATAACAATTGCGTTGCTATTGGAAATAAATCAACAATTTTTGATCGCAAGAACTTCATCTCAACGGGTTCAGAAAAACTTTTGAAAAATTTTTACTCATTGAAATGGCACTGAAAGTTCCAGTACTGACGCAATCAGCGGTTTTACGCGAGGTTCAACACGACGACAATACGCTGTAAGTTCAAAACATCATTTAGAATTCCACGATGCAATGTTCTGTGCATAAAAAAATATAGGGTGGGCCCAGATACAGTGAGTACTTCAGCTAAAAGTGGAGAAAACTTTTTTTCTGTTCACAACCACTTTTAACCGTTTTCTCGAAATTCATGTCCCATCGGAGAATATTTGTTTTTTTGTCTCCTGCTCAAATTACATCGATTTGGAACTCGAAAAAAGTTTGCTGTACTAATTTTCAGCCAGCTCGTCCACTTTGCGCCCGTGTACCCTCCACGTAAAAGAAATGATGTAGAATCTACTCCAAGCGCAGTAAATTTTACTCAAATCACGGATAATTTTCTGTGTAGTTTTCTTCCCTAGCAGTCGGTATTGCTATTATTGGCTTGATTTCATTGAAAAAGTTCTGAGAATCAATAGTGAAATATTGTCAAACTCCTTGCATCTGCCGTATTTCCTTAGCATCCCTGTTTCGTCCCGGTCTCACTTTTATTCCTCTTCATAAATCCCTATAATAATGTGAAAACGTAACTTAATTTCCAGACATATCATAGGATACGTGGATTCAATCATGGGTCGCAACAAACGGTCGGTCGGAAGCCCAGCTTCAGTTTATTTAAATTCATACTCACCAACGGTGACTTGAAAGTGAAAGTTTTATTATGGGAGGACCAAATTCCCGTATTTTCTCATCTCGTAAAATATCAGGAGGTGATAAACATCCAAATAATCGCTTATAAACGGACAAATATTTCATTATTTACATCTATTTCATGTTTCACCTCAATTTTTAAACAAATATTTCAGATAATTGAATTTGTAAATATCAAGGCGATCGCGGTCGACCTGCGATACAACAAAATTGAGGAATATTTCGTTGACTATGATTTGTCAATTCAAAGAGCGACCAAACTTATTTTTCACGGACCTTTGAACACCGTGAGTAGACCTGCTCCGAAGATAATAGAAAAAGTCGAAATAAAATACGCTGCAGCGTATAAGGGAATCAAAAGTAAGACGCAGAATGAATATGTATGGAGATTTAGAGATTTTTTAGTTTGATTATAAAATTGAATCCTCGTGAAGCTGTTTCTTGAAAGAATAATCCTCAAAATTCAGACTGTGACGGTTAAATTGATGGGAAATTAATAAGTAGGTATCGTGTTTAGCTGTTGAAGGATACTTGTGTGTGCCTTTCGTTCGCATGACGACGGGACAAGGAACTTATGAGTATTCGTTGGGCCTATAGTTGCAGAATTTTCAATGTTAGTTGAAATAATTATTAAACTTGGAGTTGAAGCAACATAATTTGGCCCAAAATACATGATTAAAGATGTTATTTGAACCGAAAAGCACATTCTTGAATTCTAAATACTTAAGTAGTCTGCCGAAAATATTACACGATAAAAGGTACTTATCAACGTAATACACATTTTATGCCATAAAAGAATAACGCCTGGCTCTCCCACTCTGAAAATCACACAGCACTGAGAGGATACATATATCTAGGTCTGTGATTTTTTCAGATTAAAAAAAATGTGTTTTTCCGCAATCTCTAATTGTTTCGGGAAATGCAGCCAATTTTATGTTGAGCGATCGAAAATCCCAATGCCCCATTTTTTTCTAAAAACTATATTCTTTTGCGAAGACAATGAGCCCAAGTGGATCTCCCTATGACCAACGTAGCCGGAGTTATGATTTTTTGAAAAAAAAATGCGCCAAAACGAAGAGGTCGCATAAATTCGAAAATATCTCTCTATCTATATAATAAAGTCCTTTTCGTTCGTACATTCGTCACGTGACTATGGTCTGTTGTTGATTCACGAGCCGGTAACCAAGGAGGCGCGGAGCGCCGGCCCACCACGGCCCACTGATATACATATACAATCTATCCTCCAGTGGCTGTAGGTAAAGTGAGGCGCGTATGTAAGCAGAGAAAAGAAATAAGTGAGTGTTCCAAAAAGGGTTAGAAAAGGTTAGAACAGCCATTGAAGGTTAGAAAAAGTTAGGCGGGCCATTCCTAGGAAAAAAGAGGCGCGTAGCGCCGAGCGGGGTTGCCGCGCGAAGCGCGGAGGGGCGGAGCCCCTAGTTGAGAATAAAAAAAAAAATGCTTTGGCGAGTATTTTTTTTTCATCATGAACTACTTTTTCTGAGATCGACGTCAAGATCAGAAAAATTTGTCCCAAAAGCCTTGATCACTTGATATGGATTGGCCCTTTCAGAAGATGATTAGTAGATTATGTGGTATGCACGGAGAATAACTGTTCAGCGAGGATGGGGTCGAGGATGAGGTATGTTTCTCGTACTCTCCGCTGGCGTTGCCTTAGGCTCGCCATGCAAAACAGCGACTCGTACGAAAAATATAACCTTGCCGACTAAACAGCCACTTTACGGTCATGCGACGTAAATATATGTTTTAATGCATGGTGCCGGAAAAGTTAATTTCGCTGAACCACCTAATTTTGCTCGTTCGCTACGCTCACTTGGTTTGATTTTCGTAGTTTCATGCCCATTATATCCGCTCGCTTGTTTATTTACAATATATTTCGCATAACGAATCGCTGTTATCAACGGAACACGAGTCAGTGTTATGATGTTTTAGCAATGCCGTGAACATGAAACTAATATAAATATTACGCAATGTTAACTTTTATTCATACCATAATCTAAATCCAAATTCATCCTCTTCTTAACGTTCTCACATAGAAACAGGGGGTAAGGAATTTATAATGAGTGAGAACGAAGATACTCACTCTAGACTAGTTTCCAGATCCGATTTTTTTTTCATCAAATAATCAATACATTAATAATAAAATAAATAAACTTGTCAGTAGACCAGCAGCAAACAGTTAAAGTCAACGACAATTGTCTCTTCCGTACACTACCTTTCATTGTTGAAAAGTAACGAGAAACTGAGGCGTTGCAATGCGAACCGGTTCAACCGATGCAGGACTTGCACCTCTGTGCTTGAGCAAGCAATGACGTTCTGTTTTCGTGCTTCCCAAGTAATCCCTCGGCCCAATGACGAATTGGGTGTACAAGACTCTGTCATCCACATTGGCTGCCTCCCTAATCATAGTCGGCCAACGCAGTCAATTGGTCCTTTTCTTTTCAGTAGATCAGACCATGGTCGACAGGCCCTCATAGCTATCGCAGTACTCGTTTCGCCGCACTACAATGCACCTTCTCAGAATTCAAATAAAACTGGCTGATGGTGTAAATATTGTCCTTGCGAGTAGAGACAGCAAGGTACATAAATGAGCCTATCAATGGTTGGTAGGGTATTTATGTGATTTTCTGTGCTTTTGTCTTCCTTCGGTATAGCGTTCCATGTCCGCTCAGCCCGTGCCCCTGTTGACGGGCGTTGCCATCTGTTCGACTCGTTCGTGATGGGTATATTTATTCTGAGGAATTATTACTAATTTAGTCGGCGGGGCTTAAAAGAATTTAGATTCAAGACACTAACAGAGAGCACCCCTACATCCTCCATCTGGGATTTACTTGATAAGTCTTCTTTCAGTATTATTATCAGTCTTTGGTGTACGTCGTACCTGTTGGCTGCGAGTTGCGACGATTAGCTAATTACTTGAATTGAATTGATTAAATTTCACGTATTTCTAATAAGTTCGTTGCACATCGTGAACCATGTTTAATTATATAAACGATTAATATAGTAAGGCTTTGCCATCGGTCAAACAAGTTAAGCAACCTAACCTGAAAACTTGATTTTCCGAATGAACTGACTCTCAATTCCCATAAGATGAAGCCGAATATGTAAATTCAGTTAAAAATTCCATTTTCATTTCACTTTTTTGGGTAATGTTTCTCATAAATCGCATCATACCCACATTATAATATCACGTAGCGATAGCGAGCGGAATAAAATGTTTTCGTAGCGACGCGACGAGCTGTCATCTGTAGCAGCCGATCCTTGGGAGCCGAGATGCTCTTACGACAACCAATCACAACCGACTTGGCCGCCATAGACTACGTTGTATGTTCCCAGACGACCTGGACCGGCGGACTCTCTCAGTTTGGTTGCCTGCGTAACTTGCCTATAAATCGACCGACTCTCTACATCATTATATACTCAGAATTTAGAAATCTGAACAGGACGACGACGATATTCTGAGGATAATTCTGAGAATTAAATCAATCGCATAATTCGAACCTCAGCTCTCCGTGCACCTACGGCATTCAAATTGGGCTTAAATGAAAGATAAAAAATAATAAACGCTAAAATAAATCATTGAGTCCCTGACATGTAGCCGACCGAGAGATAATCAGAGTTAACGGTCGCCGCATAGCCCCGTAGAGCTCCCGTTCGGGTAAATAGACTCGGCGAGTCTACGCGCAGCGTATTGAAAAACTTTTTTTTCGTGTACTTGGCGCGAGACTCTACCGAGTCTCTTGATTTATCAAGATATGTGCATCGAAATTCATTTGAAACTGCTTATACCTCCATCCGTCGCGTCGGCATTTTGCTCACTAATACCGACTCGAACCCAGTTAAAATTCTACAAGTTTGTGCGCATAAATCCCTATGAAGATTATTGTTTCGAATGGCTCTCTAAAAGTAATTAGGGGTGTAAGGGCGCGTAGTATTTTCATTAAAAAGAAACTTAAAGGATTTCAACAAGGAAGATAATCGACTGAAAAGGTGTCGAAAAGTGAGTCACTGTATTCGGTCGTGAGCGCATAGCGATTCCACAATTGTAGTGATTCGGGAATTTGACGATTCGGGACATCGGCGATTCGGGTCTTTGGCGATTCGGGACTTTGGCGATTCGGGAATTTGACGATTCGGGAATTTGGCGATTCGGGACTTTGGCGATTCGGGACTTTGACGGTTCGGGACTTTGGCGGTTCGGGAATTTGGCTTTCGGGACTTTTACAGTTCAGGAATTTGGCATTCGGGACAATGCCGAGTCGGGAAAAAGACGGATTGTTCGGGTATTTAGCGATTCGGGACTTTGGCTATTCGGGAATTTGGCGATTCTGGACTTTGGCGGTTCGGGCGAATAACGTTCGGGCGGATGGCGGTTCGGGAATTCAACGAGTCGGGAAAATGACGTTCGGGACAATGATAGCGTCCCCCATTTACGTGGAATGAGGCGCGCGCGTGCGATGCTAGTCCCTCATTAAAAAGTTGGTTGTCACGATTATTTATCGCTGCATCTCGCATCTATCGCTGGTTCTCGCGTTTCCGTCAGCTCCTTTCCGCGATGCCGATTGGACGGCGGTGACGCCGCTCGGGTCTGACTTCGCACCGCTCGGAGCGGTTCGCCGGAAATGTGCTCGGGGCGCGCGAAAAATATGACTGCCGGCCGTCGCTGTCACAAACATAGAGGTCACAAACTGAATATCAGTTATTGACACGGTTAGAAGCAAAATACTTATCGCAATGAAGGTTAAATTCGTGCTACTTGCTCCCATGGCTGGCGGTGTGATCTGAAAAAAGTCTGTCTGCTGAATTCGCGCCGTTTGAAGTTGTTGTTTTTGACAGGCGCGATTCAAAGCGATAACCTGTATCGCAAAATTTTGAAGCGGCGAACAAAAGGTCAAAATTTTGAACGGCTGAATTGATTTCGATGAAAGGTATGTTCGAGGTACAATTTAATAGTCTCCACATAACCTTAGTCGAGGAAAATTTGTGTTGTGTTCGTTTGTGGCAGAATTTAGGCAAACGTAGATTTTCTGTAGGTAACGGGTACGGCGATAGTTATGTAAGTTTTGATCTGAGAGCTGACAGTTATTAGCACACTTGTATATGGGGCTGTCATGTCAATTCACCTAGCCTCCAGACCACAACATTTCTTATTTGCTTCATGATTTTGTCTGTTGCTGTTCTTGCTCTAAACATTGTTCTGAATTTTTTCAGATTTTTGGATGAGGGTGTAAACCCCAAAAATAATTAATCACTCACTAAAACAACCCATATCTTAGTTTTGGCATAGCGTATATTAGATCGAATTGATTCCTTGTATCCGACCAGTGGAATTTAATGTTTTTTTTATCCTTCCAGTTCAAAAATAGTGGTGATATATTTATGGGTGGATGAAAGTCGTGGTTTTAGTGTATTCTTGACAAAAAAAGTTTTGATCGGGTAAAAAAATATAAGAAAAATTCAGCCAATATTCTCACGAGCGGGCGGCTGCTCTCCGTTTATCATACGGTTTTTGTGAATTTTTTCAGATTTTGAAAAATGGTCCGTTTTTCGGTCGAAAAAAAATCATAACTCGGAAAGGGTTAATTTGACAGAAAAATCTGAAAAAAATTCTGAAAAATGTTTCAAAGCAAGGACAACTACAGAAAAAATTAAGAAGCTAATAAAAATGTTGCGGTCTGGAGGCTAGGTGAATTGACGTGGACAGCCCCATATACTATAGTGATTCTGAACCACGAACTTCGTCGTGCGACGGCTGCAAATGAACGTTAGTGATGCTCAGGAATACAGAGTACGATTCTTCGGTAACATTTATAATCAGGTTGACATTGAAAGAAAAAGTAAATGTTTTAAGTGAGTCTATCAAAAAACAAAACTTTTTTTCGTTTTGAAGTACCTAAAAGATTCAAGAATGAACAATCTTGACAGGTTTCTTCAGCCATATCTTTGCCTTGCATGACTCAAGTTAGGTCAGGTAGGTCAGTTCAATGGTTTCTTGAACATTTACAAAAAATCAGAAAAGACAGGTAAGGAGATTACGTTTACTGGATGTTGGAATTCTAGAAGAAACGCAGCTCCTATTCCTGATAAACGCCACCGTCCATTTGCGTTCGACTTTGCTCCTATCAGTCACCACACGGACCAGCACAGGCATCACAGGAAACATCAATGACTATATGAATATCAGATATCGGAATCAGCGGTTTTCCGATGGTAAAGGTGAAGAAAAATAGTAGCTTTCATTCCGTAACGTTGCCAGCACATTATTTTTGCTCGGCTATTCTTGACATACGATTGAGAATCAAGATGTGAAGATTATCGGTCAGAATTTTGAAACTGACTTGAAATTAATAAATATTTGAAAAGAAAATATAGAACAATCTGCCTACTTTTCTGTTGGCGAAAGTAATGAGGAATGGTTGTTGTGCAGCAACAGAATTCTCGTGAACTTTTTAGAACTTATAAAAGGTTAAAGTTTGAAGTGCAAAGAAAGAAAAGTACTCAAAAGTAAGGATCGGTTCGAAGAATCACCTGAAAGTCATAGAATTATTTCAGAGCTAAAAAGACAGCGCACAGAAGTTGGGATTGAATGAAAAATGATGCGAGATCTAGAAATATGTCGCGTTGAGGTGAACAGCGACGTATTTAGTGATGCATTTGTCGCCTATAGTTCCGAGGTTTATCATTAAGGTGGCTCAAGCACGAACACGTTCAGCAACAGAAAAAAATACTTTTTTAGTATATTGTACATAAAGTACTCATCTTCACGTACGCAAAATCTCAGACCAGGTCATCGACTAGATAAGAGAGATGAATATTGTTGAAATTCGATTTTTTAACACGGGGCTTATGGGAGGATCGCGCCGAAAGACTTGGGCCGGGTAATATCTCGATATTTACGCTAGAGATGATGTCGAAAAATTAGATAAATGTCGAATAGATCACGAGGATTGCAAATACAACAATAGAATATGGGGTCATCGACTCCTGTCATGAGATATTCAATGTCAATATTTCGAAAACTTTGAAATTCAGAGAGGTTATGTGACCGCGTAGAAATTCGGCAGCTGGATAGAATCATGATGGCTGAGCGCATGCGCGAGAATTGAAGCTCCGGCCGTCTGTCACTAGAGAGAGTGAGACAGATAGTTGCGATGCTGCCATACTTCTGTACACAGTATCGTAACATGAAATTATTCTTATTCCACGGTCTTTATTTACCGGCATACAACTAATAACTTATGCACGAAATTATCAATAATTTGATTGCAAGTACCTGTATTATGGCAATCTTGCGTTTTCGAGGAAAAATAGAGGGCCTTGCTTAAGCCCCCGCAAAACTCGGACCTTCGTGCTTGAGCCACCTTAAGTGATTATCTGAAGTCGAAGTTAATCGTCTACAACTGTAGTCAGATCGCTTGCGCATGTCTTGAATATGAAGAATATAACGCGATTTCGTTTGCGCGTTTGCTCGTTTTCGCGAAAAAATGCGAATAAAATGGGGCAGCTGTATTTCAGCATCCGGTTTTTAAATACAATATACCTGCTATAAAAACGCTTGACAGAATTTCAGATACATAATTATCATGCCAATCGTTTGCGCGTCGTGTGCGCAAACAGCACCCACAATAATTGATCAGTAATCATTACCGCTAACATTGAAAAATTAATAATTCAAAATCTACAAAGCTGGTACCAAAATTCATTAGTGCGGCGGGAGTGGTTCAATTCCGTCCGTTCCAGTTGCCAAGCATGAGAATGCCGCGAAAATGATACCGAATCAAGGTGGATAGCTAAAATGATGCGTAATTCTGATGACTTCAGTTCCTTCGGTTTCATTTAGGTTGATTAAGCAGCAAACAAGTAACATTTCAGAATCAGTAATTTTGGAATGTAACTTTTTGTCTGCCTAATTCTGAATGAAACTTACACACAATATTTTTCGTTGTATTTCAAGACAGAAGCGTAAGTTTCTACCGGGTTGATTAAACAGAAAAATGTAACATTCCAGAATGAATGATTTTGAAATGTAACTTTATTTCTGCTGATTCAACCTAAATGAAACCGGACGAACTAAAGTTATCAGAATTATGCACCATTTTCGCTGGTCACCTAGATTCACTATCATTTTCACGGCTTTCTTTACCTGGGAACTGGAATGGACGGATATTGGATCGCTCCCGGCGCATGGGCAATACTGGATTTTTGGTACCAGCTTTGCAGATTTGGAATTTTTTTTATTCAATGGTATAGATAATAATTACTGATAAATTGTTGTGGGTGCTGTTCGCGCAAAAAACGCGCAAACGATGGTTATGATAATCTATCCGAAATTTTGTTAATTATTCGCATAGATATCGTATTCAGTAATCGTATGCTGAAATTCAGATCCACCATCTTATTTGAATTTTTTTCGCTAACAAGTAATCGCTCAAATTAATTTGAATCAATCGTTCTTAAAATATAACGTAACATATTTTGAGGTAACTCCACAAAAATAATTTTTTACGGCAGAGGCATGATAAAGTCACTTTATGACGCCTGTTTTCGGCCCGTCAAGTGGCGCTTTATACGGCTGTATTCCACCTCGACACACAAAGTCTTTTTCACGGCACAGGCATTAAAGTCACTTTTTGACGCCTGTTTTCGTTCCGGCAAGTGGCACTTTATACCGCTAAGTTCAAAGTTGCGGTATAAAGTACCACTTGCCGGAACGAAAACAGGCGTCAAAAAGTGACTTTTTAATGCCTGTGCCGTAAAAATATCTATATAACGTAGTTCACCTCGACCTGTAAAGTACTTTACAAGTCGAGGTCGGACTGCGCCCGCGCAGTACTGCTGCTCGAGCTAGCAGTCGACTCGGCAAACGGATTATGTGTCATGGTGGACGCGGAGTTCGAAGCCGACCTTAACTGGCGTCAAAGTGACTTATCATACCTCTGCCGTGAAAAATATCGTATGATGCTTGCGCGTAAAGTGACTATTCGAGCGAGATTATGTTTTTCGTACTCGCCGCTGGCTTTGCCTGAGGCTCGCCTTCGGCTCGCCGGGCAAAACAGCGGCTCGTACGAAAAACCTAATCTCGCTTGTAAAGAGTCACTTTACGCGCATGCCGCATAATATACTATTATGGTGATCGGTTCGGTGAGCAGATTCGTATTCAATCAAATACATTTCAATTGAACCTACACAGCTTATAATACACCGATTAAATTAGAATTGGTTGGTAACGATTTAAAAAAAAAAAGGTCAGCAAACTAATGTAAGAAAAAAAGCGCTGTAATAACGATCTAAAAGTTGGTTTCAGAAGCGCGCGAAGCGCGCTATTGTGAGCTAGTAGCATAAAATGTAGAGAATAAAATGGTTCCAAACAAAGAGCATAACGTTCAAGAAACACATTTTATCTATATCGTGATGACGTACGCATAGTTTTTATTTTTAACGATTTAAGAATAATTGCTGCAAAATAAGTATACCGTTAAATATTTCGAGACACAATACTTGAAAAATTGATTCCGCGGTGCTCGACTCGCTTGAGCTAAATTCGAACATCAAGTGAATATCTGTCACTATCGAAAATCTCTGTATCTTTAACTCACTGTTAGTGGTAGGCTGGTATTGGAGGGCTCCTGAAACAAAAATCAGGATATCATGACAATACTTGACGAATCGAGTGGAACCTGACATGTTGAAAATGGTTTGAAAACTCCGTGTAGCATAAAATGTAGAGAATAAAATGGTTCCAAACAAAGAGCATAACGTTTAAAAAACACATTTTATCTATATTGTGATGACGTGCGAATAGTTTTTATTTTTAACGAGTCAATGAATCTTTCCACCTGCAGAACCTACGTGCTACAAAATGTTAAGTGTGCTGTTAAATATTTCGTGACACAACACTTCAAAAGTTGATTGCTCTCGATATACATAAGTTCGACGAATGGTCGATTTTCCACTTGAGTACTATTTTACGGTTTTAAATTTTATTTCCTGTGATACTAAAATGTAGGCATAACGATTCGATAAGTCTGCAGAATAATTGCTGCAAAATAAGTATACCGTTAAATATTTCGAGACACAATCCCGGGAAAAAATGGTTTAGATCTAATTCGCATCACCGGAGATCGAATTTAGATCTAAGTAGATCTAAGTAGATCTAAATTTTGGGAAATCGTAGATCTACCTAGATCTACCTAGATCTCCAAAGATTTTCGTAGATCTACGTAGCTTCGAATTGATCTACTGTCATGTTCGAATGCCCATGCTTCTTAGATCTATGTATATCCACCCAGATATCGTTAGATCTACTTTAGATCTAGGTAGATCTACTTTCGATCTAGGTAGATCTGAGATGAGTAGATGGAATAATTGCAGTAAAACGTTGTTGCTCATTGAAGCCAAGTAGATCTACTCGGATCTGAGTAGTTCTGGTACCGTATTTGGAAATATTTCAAGTCTGTCTAGACTGATTGGACCATAAGTGTGCCAGAAACGCACGTACTTTCAGAAGGCGCCTTAGCTCATCTAGTACGGTACAGGTTTGGTAATCCGAAGTTCCAGGGTCCGATTCCGATTTGTTCGATTTTCACAATTTTTTTTTTAATTTTTTTTCCTTTCTCGTATTCACGATTTCTTATTTTATGACGATAGTGAGTATTTTTTCATTATAGTTATGCAATTAATCAATGTTTTTTCAATTCATTTCCGGAATTGACAATGACGTAAAAATTAGATCTACGTAGATCTCTTGAGATCTCATAAGATCTACGTATATCTCATTAGATGTATTCCAAAATTTAGATCTACGTAGATCTAAAGCATTTAGATCTACATAGATCTACTCGATTTTTTTCTGGGATACTTGAAAAATTGATTCCGCGGTGCTCGACTCGCTTGAGCTAAATTCGAACAACAAGTGAATATCTGTCACTATCAAAAATCTCTGTATCTTTAACTCACTGTTGGTGGTAGGCTGGTTTTGGGGGGCTCCTGAAACAAAAATCAGGATATCATGACAATACTTGTCGAATCAAGTGGAACCTCACATGTTGAAAATGGTTTGAACATCCCGTGTAGCATAAAATGTAGAGAATAAAATGGTTCCAAACAAAGAGCATAACGTTCAAAAATAGTATATTTCGATACAAGTGCGAAAGGTTTGTTTTGAGATGAGTGGGAGGTTTGTCGCCCGAGGAAAGCGAGGGTGACAATCTCACGAGTCGAAAAACAACTTTCGCACATATATCGAACGAAGTTTTTCATAACAAACGCACGTAATGTCCGATTACACGCACGCTTGCGTGCGTAAAATTGAACTTTACGCACGGCGTGCGGAAAACACATTTTATCTATATTGTGATGACGTGCGCATAGTTTTTATTTTTAACGAGTCATTGAATCTTACCACCTGCAGAACATACGTGCTACAAAATGTTAAGTGTGCTGTTAAATATTTCGTGACACAACACTTCAAAAGTTGATTGCTCTTGATATACATAATTTCGACGAATGGTCGATTTTCCACTTCAGTACCATTTTACGGTTTCAAATTTTACTTCCTGTGATACTAAAATGTAGGCATAACGTTCCGATAAGTCTGCAGAATAATTGCTGCAAAATAAGTATACCGTTAAATATTTCGAGACACAATACTTGAAAAATTGATTCCGCGGTGCTCGACTCGCTTGAGCTAAATTCGAACAACAAGTGAATATCTGTCACTATCTAATAAGAAAATCTCTGTATCTTTAACTCACCGTAGATGGAAGCCTTGGTTGGATCGACTTCTGAAACAAAAATCAGGTTAGCATCACAATACTTGACGAATCGAGTGGAACCTGACATGTTGAAAATGGTTTGAACATTCCGTGTAGCATAAAATAAAGAAAATAAAATGGTTCCAAACAAAGATTATAACGTTCAAAAAACACATTTTATCTGTATCGTGATGATGTACGCATAGTTTTTATTTTTACCAATTCAATGAATCTTACCACCTGCGGAACATACGTGCTACAAAATGTTAAGTGTGCTGTCAAATATTTCCTGAAACAACACTTCAAAAGTTGATTGCTTTCGATATACGTCCATGATTTCTAGTTTGGCTGTTGGAATTGAAATCAAGAATTCAATATTGTATCCTTGCTGTATCGAGAGAATTTTACTTCTTGATGCAAAAATATTTCTACGTTTATCTACAAAACAGGTCTTTTTTCACCTGCTGATGATGTGTGTGTCTGAATAATTGCAATGCTGACGTGGAAGCTATCGAACCACTTGACTCTTGATCAGTTTTTCTTGACGTTATTCTCACTTATATGTACGGGGCATTCCACGCAAACTCGACCAGTAATAAACCCCGACCATCTCAAAATCATCCCATGTTTTTTTCTAACATTCTACGAAATAGTATAAAAAGTCACAATGAGATCGTAGTTCAGTAGTACTAAACTGGTGGTGCAATTGAAATCAGGGATCGAATGTTGAGTATCAACTACGTTTGCCTAACTGGAGGCTAAGGAAATAGATCAATTTATGAAAGCCTAATTAAAATTTGGTTTGCAGCAAACGATAGATCTCAGTATGACAATTATATTTCTAATGGTACGATTGTTTCCAACTTACTAGGGGCAAGCTTGAAAGCAGCATTCACAATCGCATCGATTTCGTCCTTTACTTCGTCGAATGAATGAGTTATTCTGGTCACAGCAGCTGTGATGTGAGTGCGGGTCTCTGGAAATTAAAAGATACCTCAATAATTTAGACAATTTTCAAGTGCTTGATGCGCGATATTCTAGATGGGCACAATCGTCTTCAACTCACGTCCGGCTTTCGGTCTACACCTTTCCAAATGGGCTTTGACGTCGGATTTCAGTGGGTTGACTAAATCTGAAATTGGAATACAGAGGTTATGATCAAGTCGTCTTCGACTCTCACTCAGTTCTAACAACAGCTGGATGAAAAGCAAGCTAGGCTTGATGTATTTTTCGAATGAGTGTCACTTACTCGCGAAAATGGCAGCCATTCCTAATTCGGTTCCTGAAAATAAAATATGTGTATCATGACAAAGTGGAAATTCACCAATTGACGCATGATATAACGGCAATGAGTGAAAAATAAGGAAATATGAAGAATTGAAATAGGAAATCCCGATCGATCCAGGATAAAATTTGATCAGAATCAATTAAAATAATTCCTCGACTTCACCCTGATATGTGAAGCGAACAGTAGATCCTAAGCGCCAAAAACACAATTTTGGTGGCAAAAGGTCGTATAATTTTTTTTTACGCCATGCGCTCTGAAAACGGCCAAAACGTATAGATCAATTGAAATTACGAGATTGAAAAATGTAAGTGCAAGAGGTCGTAAGTTTAGCGGATACGTCGTTCTTTCATTACAATTTTTAAGGAAAAATAAAAAACAACGTAAAGGCAAAACATCGTGAGCGCCATTTTTTTCATAACTTTTAATGATTTTTCCAAATAGTCTTGTGTAACGGTAAAAGTGACTGAGACTGAGAAAACAGTCCACTGTTTACAATAAGAAAGCTTCTTTACCAATTAACGTATCAAACTAAAAGAGTTGGGCGCCAGGTACCGAATGTACCGCCGTACGGTAGGTTACTCAACAAAACAGACTAAACAAACGAGATTCAGCAAACGGTAGGTTCGATAACGAGAGATAGAAGCACTGCTCGGCTCAACTGCAGTTTACTCAAAACGTATGGTAGTGTGGCGGGGTTCACCAGAAAATAATAACGAGGAAAGGTGGTAGTTTAAGCGGTAGGCAGAGCCTACTATATTGAAAGTCAGTCCAGTATAAACATAACATACACGATAAATGAACCATATCCCTAATAAAAAAGTTGGTTGTCACGATTATTTATCGCTGGTTCTCGCATCTAATCGCTGCTTCTCGCATCTATCGCTGGTTCTCGCATCTAATCGCTGGTTCTCGCATTTCCGTCAGCTCCTTTCCGCGATGCCGATTGGACGGCGGTGACGCCGCTCGGATCTGACTTCGCACCGTTCGGAGCTGTTGTTTTTGACAGGCGCGATTCGAAGCGATAACCTGAATCGCGAAATTTTGAAGAGGCGAACGAAATGTCAAGATTTTGAACGGTTGAATTGATTTTATCGCGCCGTTTGAAAAGCGTATAACCTGTAATCGCGAAGCTTTGAAGAGGCGAACGAAAGTTCAAGATTTTGAACAGCTGAATTGATTTCGATGAAAGGTATGTTTGAGGTACAATTTAATAGTCTTCACATAACCTTGATCGAGGCAAATTTGGGTTGTGATCGTTTGTGGCAAAATTTATAGAAAGGCAGATTTTCTATAAGTAACGGGTACGGCGATAGTTATGTAAGTTTTGATCACATCCCAGGAATGATTAATCACTCACTGAAACAACCCATATCTTAGTTTTGACATAGCGAATATTTGATCGAATTGATTTCTTGTATCCGACCAGGTGAATTTGATTTTTTTTTTCATCCTTCCAGTTCAAAAATAGTCCTTTTATAAAAGATCTATGTCACAAATTATCGAATATCTCGAAATGTTGTCACCGCGATAAGCCCTCTGCCCGTTGGCTGTTGGTGTCGTCAACTTGTAAGCGTTAACAGTGTGAACGTGCCGTTTGCGTACAAATTCACGGTGTACAGGTTGACAGGTCGTTGACTTGACATTTAGGTAATGAGGTTGACAGATCCTTGGCTTGACAGTTCGACGAAAGGTGGCATGTGGTTCAAGCTCGCTATTTATGCGCTCGAGCGGTTTTGAAATCGGGAAATGGTGTATTTTCATTTTTTATCGTGAAACATGAGGAAGTGATGTGCTACGCATTTTATTTCACAACAATACACATTTCTGCATCGCAACCGACAAATAACAAACAGACAAATGTTCAAATATGTGTACAAGGGTCATGATGTAGCGGCTGTGACAGTAGGCGAAAATGTAGAAGAGAACGTTATCAATCACAATGAGATACAAACCTACATAGAAGCCAGATACGTGGGTCCTGTAGAAGCCTGTTGGCGCATCTTGAGTAAACCTTTACAGCACAAAAGTCACGCTATCATACGACTACCGGTCCATTTACAAAACCAACAATCCATAACAATTTGCAATGACAGTCTAGATGAAGATGATGTTAGATCTGCATTAGATCGTGTTACCATGCTAATAGATTACTTCGCGTTAAATGCACGCGACGAAAACGCGAAGCAGTATGTTTATTCAGAAATTCCATACCATTACGTTTTCAAGAACAGAAAAATTGATGGCAAAAACATATCTCATTGGGAAAACCGTCAAGCCAAATTTAATGTAATAGGTCGAATGTATTCGGTAAGCCCTTCACAAACAGAGTTATTTCACTTGCGCCTATTACTATTGACAGTGAAAGGAGCCAACAGTTTCGAAAATTTGAGAACAGTGAACGGCAAAATTCATGAAACATTTGTAACAGCATGTCTGGAGTTGGGGCTCATCGAAGATGACGAAGAGTGGAGACGTGCCATGGAAGAAGCAACGATTTGGATGATGCCACGTCGATTGCGCAGAATGTTTGTCAGGATTTTAATAAACTGCCAACCAGTACATCCAGAAGAACTCTGGTCACAATTCAAAGGGGCAATGTCCGAAGATTATACAAGACACGTTGGGTTGTTACAAGGTGAACAAACAGCATATGCTCGAATTGCCGCTATACTGTCCGAAGAAGGGTGGAGCCTCTCACAATTCCCGAGTATGGAACAGACCACAGAAACGATTGAATCGGACAATATCATGCTACCTGAACAGTCAAGAGAAATTGGAACACGACGCTATGAACAGCTGAACGATAGTCAAAAACAAGTAGTAGACACTGTATTGGATGCGATCGATTCAGGCAATCAGCACCAAAGTCATCATAATTGTATATATATAGATGGACCAGGAGGTTCCGGTAAAACTTTTGTTTACACAACCCTGTGGCGTTTGCTCAACAGCAGAAATAAAAGTGTAAGTTGTATGGCGTTTACTGGCATTGCGGCAACATTGCTTCCTCAGGGACGGACGGTACATAAGACATTTGGTTTACCAGTCCCGCTATACCCTGATTCAACATCAAGCATTAAACTTCAGTCTCAAGACGCAAAATACCTTGAGAAAGTTGATGTTTTTATCTGGGATGAAGCACCAATGGCACCGCGTTATGCACTCGAAGTAATGGAGCAAACTTTGCGAGACATTATGAATAACGATTTACCATTTGGTGGCAAACTCGTGGTTCTTGGAGGAGATTTCAAACAACTTCTCCCAATTAAAATTAGAGGTACACGCTGTGAAATTGTTAACCTATCCATCAAACATAGCACATTATGGAAACACTTCTTACAGTTTTCTCTGACACAAAATATGAGAGCACTACCAGAAGAAATAAACTTTGCAAAATTTATATTGGACGTAGGAAGTGGTGTATTGAATGATAGTGAAAATAATATTGTACTGCCACAACACTGCATAGCACCAGCAAATTCAAATATAGTCGATGAAGTATATGGACAATACGTTAAAGAAAAACAATATAAAGAAGCTGCAAAATGTGCTATACTTTCAGCTAGAAATGTCGACGTCGACGAAATCAACAGAAGCGTCGTGGAACTACTTGACTCTACAGGCGAAAAAATATACACAAGCGTCGACAATGCAGAATACTGTGACCAAAACGAAGAAATCAATGAGGCACTTTTACCAGAATATTTAAACTCATTGACACCATCAAGCTTACCGCCACATGAATTACGTCTGAGAAGGTATTGCATCATTATGCTTATCCGGAATCTGAGTATCAACGAAGGCCTGTGCAATGGAACAAGATTGATGATTCTAGACCTTGCCAATAATATGTCGCGTGTCTAATGGTATAAGGTCGTATGCGCCAATATACGACTTTTTACCACGCGTAAAGGTAAAAAGGCATGGCAAATTTTTTTCTCCGTATTTACGCAAAATATGTTAAAATACAGTCAGAAAAGTAGAAATTGCAAAATTGATCAACTAACAGTGAAAGGTCGTAAGTACTGGCGGTTATGACCTTTCATCTCTAAGCAAAAAAAAAAAAATTGTGTTCACTAAAGGTAAAAGGTCGCATACGCCATTATTTATTTTTTTCTACTCTTTTTTTCGAAATACTCTAAAATGACGTGAAACGTGGAGAAAAGCGAAAATTCCGAAGTTTTTTCAAAATTTTCAAAATTCAAAAAAAATTATTAAAACGCTAAAGGTAAAAGGTCATATCGCAATTTTTTTTTTTACACTCACTTTTTCGAATACTCTGAAATGGCGTGAAACGTGGAGAAAAGTGAAAATTCCGAAGTTTTCCAAATAATCAAAACTATTAAACACAAGAACATCGCATTTTTTTTAAGACACTTAGTTTTCTGAAATGACGTGGAACGTAGAGAAAGGAAATTCCAGTTTTCCTAAAATTTCAAATACAAAAATATAGTGTCTCAGGTAAGGTCGAATGCAATTTTTTTTTTAACTCATTTTTCTGAAATACTCTGAAATGACGTGAAACGTGGAGAAAAGCGAAAATTCCGAAGTTTTTTCAAAATTTTCAAAATTAAAAAAAAATTATTAAAACGCTAAAGGTAAAAGGTCGTATCGCAATTTTTTTTTCACCCATTTTTTCGGAATACTCTAAAATCACGTGAAACGTGGAGAAAAGTGAAAATTCCGAAGTTTTTTCAAAATTTTCAAAATTCAAAAAAAATTATTAAAACGCTAAAGGTAAAAGGTCATATCGCCATTTTTTTTTTTACACTCACTTTTTCGAAATACTCTGAAATGACGTGAAACGTGGAGAAAAGTGAAAATTCCGAAGTTTTTTCAAAATTTTCAAGATTCATAAAAAATTATTGAAACGCTAAAGGTAAAAGGTCATATCGCCATTATTAGTATTATTTTTTCTCATCTTGAGAATCGGAATTTTCATTTTTCTATGCATTTCACATGATTTCAGAGTATTTTGAAAAAATGAGTAAAAAAAAATAATGGCGTATGCGCCCTTTTACCGTTAGCTTGTGCATTTTTTTTTGTTAAAAAATAAAAATTTTGGAATTTCATCCGAAATTCGATTTATTTATGCGTTTCAGAGGTTTTTAAAGGATTTGTAAAAAAATTATATAATATAAATGAAAATGGTGGATACGACCATACATCATTAGTGAACACGATTTTTTTTTTTCTAATCTAGAAATGAAAGGATGTAACCGCCAGTACTTACGACCTTTCACCTTTATTTTTTCTTTCGGCTAATTTTCATAGATGTATGCGTTTTGGACACTATAAGAGCGAATGGCAAAGGACAAAAAAAATATACGACCTTTTACCACCAAAATCAACTTTTTGGCGCATACGACCTTATACCATTAGACACGCGATGTTGCGATGTGAAATACTGACAGGTGACAAATCCGGCGAAATAATTTATTTACACCGCATAACATTACATTGTGAAGACGTATACCCTTTCACATTTAAGAGACGTCAATTTCCGATAAAATTAGCTTTTGCAATGACTATTAACAAAGCACAAGGACAAACATTCGAAAAAATCGGAATAGACCTCCGTAAGGATGTCTTTAATCATGGTCAGCTATATGTGGCCTTCTCACGAGTACGCTCCTGGGATAGTTTGAAAGTGTACCTTGGTGATCAACGGAGAGGCAATTCAGTCAAAAATCACGTATACGCAGAATTGTTCACTTGAGCAAATACAATTCAAAGAATATTCCACTGAGCACAAAAAATGCACAAGTATACTAAGTTGGAAAAGAATGGAATAAAATCAATGCGCTACAGCGCAAACAAAAACCAATCGCGCGCGAAGCGCGCGTGCTGCCCTAGTATTGATATTGTGGTAGATGAAAATCGTGGTTTTGATGTATTCTTGACGATATTCTCATGAGCGGAGACTGTTCTCCGTTTATTAACTACTTACGTATGTAGGGCACGATCAATACGAGTCAGAAAAACCAAATTTTTAGGTTTCAACGTTTCGACGGCTAATTCGCCGTCCTCATCAGGAACTTTTATTATGAAAAAGAGAAGTACATTGTAGATCGATTCCACGCATCCACAAGAACCTCAACCATTTGATAATTAAAGGCAAGGACAAGCTTCCGACGACTGCGCAGACCAATGTCGTATATCGGATTCATTGTAAAGATTGTCCTGCCTCGTATGTGGGAGAAACCAAACGTGAGTTGAAGACCAGAATCAAGGAACACAAATTGAACATCGATAAGGACCCGAAAGACCATTCGGTCGTCTCTAAACACAAAACTGCCTTCAACCATGAGTTTGAATGGGATAGCGTCAAGATTCTTGACAGAGAACCCCTTTGGCACAAGCGCATCACTTCCGAAATGCTCCACATCAACTTACAAAAGAGTCCTCTAAACATCAAATCTGATACCAAAAAGCTACACCAACCGTATTCCAATATGCTTCTCAGGCTCCGGTCTAAGAGTTGCTCAGATTAGTTCTGTTTACCGCATCATATTGTCTTTGAATTTCCCTCTCTTATTATTGTGAGTTTGGACTTCAACGGACCACGTTTCGATACTAACTGATAATATAGGCATCAGAGGTCCTCTTGGTTTCAGTCTGCTATGTATTTACAAACGACTTCATGTCATTTGAAGTAACGGTTACTCTGTCATCGTCATGATGCCGTTAATTAGTGTTTTATTGTGGTGTGTCTTTGTTCTTTGGACTATCTTACCATCACGACTTAATAGAATCATGGTTCCCATTATTTTATCCCAAGTGACAGCTGGATTGAGGTACCAGGCATTCTTATATGGACATCTATTTTGTTTTTACCCTTTATTGACTCCATCTCTCGTCTTTCATGTCAGGTCTGCTAGCCCTTTCTATGCATTGTCCGTGGACTTCTAAGTTACTTCTGCTAATGATTCTTTGGATAACTTGTTTTTAAGGTACTTATATATATATTGTTATTATTATCTTTAAGTCTTTACAAGCCGCATGTATAACTTTCTCTCCTTCTCTACAATGTACTTCTCTTTTTCATAATAAAAGTTCCTGATGAGGACGGCGAATTAGCCGTCGAAACGTTGAAAACCTAAAAATTTGGTGTTTTTCTGACTCGTATTGATCGTGCTCCTACATATGGATTCGTCAACGAGGGATACAGCCTGCCTTACTATTATGCTACGGTTTTGTGAATTTTTCAGGTTTTAAACATGGTCCGTTTTTCGGTCGAAAAAAAATCATAACTCGGAAAGGGTTAATTTGTCCGAAAAATCTGAAGAAAATGCAGAAAAATGTTTCAATGCATGGACAACTACAGACAAAATTGAGAAGCAAGTAAAAAATGTTGCGGTCTGGAGGCTAGGTGAATTGATGTGGACAGCCCCATATACTATAGTGATTCTGTACCATCAACTTCGCCGTGCGACTGCTGCAAATGAACATTGGCGATGCTCAGCAATACACAGTACGATTCTTTGGGAACTTTTATAATAAGGTTGACATTGAAAGAGAAAGTAAATGTTTCTAGTGAGTCTATCAAAAAACACAACTTTTTTCCGTTTTGAAGTACCTTAAAGATTCAAGAATGAACATAGCAATCCTGACAAGTTTCTTCAGCCATATACAATGGTCCTTTGAACATTCACAAAAATTCAGAAAATAAAGGTATATGGAAAATAAGTTTACGGGATGTTAAAATTCTAGAAAAATCGCAGCTCCCATTCTTGATAAACGCCACCGTTCATTCGCGTTCGACTATGCTCCTCTTAGTCAACAAACGGACCAGCACAGGAATCACAGAAAAAATTAAAGACTATGAATATCAGATATCGGAATCAGGAGTTTTCTGATGGTCAAAGTGAAGAGAGAATAGTAGCTCTCATTCCGGAACGTTGCCAACACATTATTTTTGCTCGGCTATTCTTGATATACGATTGAGAATCTGGATGTGAAGATTATCGGTCAGAATTTTGAAACAGTCATTTCGGAATGTAACTTTTTGTCTACCTAATCCTGAATGAAACCTAAACGCAATATGGTTCGTTGTATTTCCAGGCAGTAGTGTAAGTTTCCCCCGGATTGATTGAACAGAAAAATGTAACATTCTAAAATCAATGATTTTGAAATGTAACTTTTTTTTGCTGATTCAACCTGAATGAAACCGAACGAACTAAGTCATCAGAATTATGCATCATTTTCGCTGTTCGCCTTGATTCACTATCATTTCCACGGCTTTCTTTGCTTGGGAACTGGACCGGACGGAATTGGACCGCTCTCGGCGCCTGAGCAATACTTGATTTTGCTACCAGCTTTGTAGAATTGGATTTTTTTTTCTTTAATGGTACAGACAATAATGACTGATAAAATGTTGTGGGTGCTGTTTGCGCAAACAACGCGCAAACGGTGAGCATGATAATCTATCCGAAATTCCGTTAACCGCTCGCATAGTATCGTATTGAGTAACCGGATGCTGAAATTCAGATCCACCATCTTATTTGAATTTTTCTCGATAACAAGTGAACGCGCAAACGAAATCAAGTTACGTTCTTCATATTCAAGGTACCCGCAAACGATCTAAACGTATATTCAGACGATTGTCTCGACTCTGGATGCTAACTTTATGAACCTACAGGGGCTATTCCGCGTGAAGCGGATCAGTCACCTCTCAGATATTTTTTTAATTTTGCATGTCGATTGTGTAGGGGGAGTTAGATTTTTGTGCCGAAGCGCGATTTTGATAATGCAAAATTCGATTTTTTATTTGCAATAACAAATTAGAGCACCTTTTTTTTCAAAAATTCATAACTCCGCCAAAGATGAAGTTACATGCAATTTTTTTCTTTTGACTCACGCGGAAAGCTTCATAGAATTAAAAAAAAATACAAATAAAAAAAACAATTGTTATCAATTGTTTATTTAACAATTAATTTTTTAAAGATTTTTTAAATACTGAGCGACACGACTAAAAAATTTTAAAAAAATTCTGACATGTACCTTGTACTATACTACAACCTGTGAATTAATTTCAGAGACGTGTTTTTCTTCGTTTTCGAGTAAAAAATCGTTGAAGGTGTCGATGCGTCCCAATTTGAGGCGCGCCGCGACTCACGGAATGGCAAGCGACCGGCTGCCGGCCACCGCTACTCCGCGGTGGCGACGCAACGTTATTTGCGAACCATTTTCACGATGTTGGACATGAGATAAAAATCTGAAAAAAATACTGTACCTTCACAACGCCTGCCTTAAGCGATGAGCAAAGTTTCAAAAACGTGTTTTCTCCCGTTTTTTAATTACTGAGATTCAAAATATATTTATATCTATAATTCGAAAACGGGAAGCCGTTTTTATAGTGAGCACGTGATCACTTCTGAAACACTCTTAACATCTGATACTATCCGCTAACAAACAATAATATAATAAGTACTACTGATCAACAACAAATAAAATGAGAGCATGAAAAAATTGAAAAATTATTTGACTAACAATATATGGGTGATTCTCCTGAAAGACTCATTTTTCGGGGTCCAAAATAACAAAATTAAAAAAATCAATTTTGAGTTCTAAATTGCTGGATAACCTTCAGTTTGAAGTAATGTACAACGTAATTACCATTGGACAAACTCAAGCTCATTTTGAAGTTTCTACCATACTTTGGGCCTATACTGGTGCCAGAGGAATGATGCCAGAGGACTGACGATTTTTACGATATTTTGTCCGTAATCCGACATGCAAAGTCTTTCGGACCTCAAAAACGCGGCGATGAGATGGTACTCGATAGTTTTACATTCAAACATAGACGAACTTTTTTTTTTTTAATATATAATTTGGCACTTGCCAGAGGAATGACGCCCCAGCTTGTGACATCACTCAAGCCACACTGTTTCGTAAGACAAAAAGTCACAAGCGTTGAAAATGAAACTTTGACCAATTGTCAGCTCGGTGAATTGGATCTGTCAGAGGAATGACGGCAACCCGCGTTTCAAAATTCCAATTTTTATTAAAATGTTTGTGCTCAGTTTTTTTATTTGGATTTCAGAAAGGGGTCGTAAAAATCGTTTAGTTTGAGAAAATATTCATGATTTCTATTAAAAAATTTGTTTTCTTTTGAATTAGCCCTTATCCTTTCCCCTAGAGTAATGAAAATGTAAGTGTTTCAGCCGGAGGAACTGACGTTTAGGGGTCAAAACCCGCAAAAAACCCATTAAAATAATTTAATTTTTTTCAATTTGTTCTGTGATCCTATCTCAAAATGTAATGATCTAATATATTCTGGTTGAGTGATCTAAAAAATCTGTGGGATTATTGAAAATATACTCCGTTTCAGCAAAAATGAGTCTTTCGGGAGAATCAGCCATATGGTTTTGACACTCAACTTATAACACAGCGATTAAATCAGAATCAGTCAGTAAAGATTTAAAAAAGGTCAGCGGAATAAAAAAAAGCGCTATAATAACGATCTGAAAGTTGGTTTCAGAAGCGCGCGAAGCGCGCTATTGTGAGCTAGTCCCTTATAAAAAAGTTGGTTGTCACGATTATTTATCGCATCTATCGCTGGACCTCGCATCTATCGCTGCTTCTCGCATCTATCGCTGGACCTCGCATCTAATCGCTGGACCTCGCATCACCTCGCATGATCTCGCATTTCTGTAACCACCTTTCCGCGATGCCGATTGGACGGCGGTGACGCCGCTCGGATCTGACTTCGCACCGTATGCAGCTCGCGCGAAAAATATGACTGCCGGCAGTCGCTGTCACAAACTGCATATCAGTTAATTGACACGGTTAGAAGCAAAATACTTCTCGCGATGAAGGTTAAATTCGTGCTACTTGCTCGTATGGCTGGCGATAACCTGTATCGCAAAATTTTGAAGAGGCGAACAAAAGGTCAACATTTTGAACGGCTGAATTGATTTCGATGAAAGGTATGTTTGAGGTACAATTTAATAGTCTTCACATAACCTTGATCGAGGAAAATTTGGGTTGTGATCGTTTGTGGCAAAATTTATGGAAAGGCAGATTTTCTATAAGTAACAGCTGTACGGCGATAGTTATGTAAGTTTTGATCACATCCCAGGAATGATTAATCACTCACTGAAACAACCCATATCTTAGTTTTGACATAGCGAATATTTGATCGAATTGATTTCTTGTATCCGACCAGGTGAATTTGATTTTTTTTTCATCCTTCCAGTTCAAAAATAGTATTGATATATTTATGGGTAGATGAAAATCGTGGTTTTAGTGTATTCTTGACGATATTCTCGCGAGCGGGAGACTGTTCTCCGTTTATTATACTTACGGTTTTTGTGAATTTTTTCAGGTTTTTAAAAATGGTCCGTTTTTCGGTCGAAAAAAAATCATAACTCGGAAAGGGTTAATTTGTCCGAAAAATCTGAAGAAAATGCAGAAAAATGTTTCAATGCATGGACAACTACAGACGAAATTGAGAAGCAAGTAAAAAAATGTTGCGGTCTGGAGGCTACGTGAATTGATGTGGACAGCCCCATATACTATAGTGATTCTGTACCATCAACTTCGCCGTGCGACTGCTGCAAATGAACATTGGCGATGCTCAGCAATACACAGTACGATTCTTTGGAAACTTTTATAATAAGGTTGACATTGAAAGAGAAAATAAATGTTTTATCAAAAAACACAACTTTTTTCCGTTTTGAAGTACCTTAAAGATTCAAGAATGAACATAGCAATCCTGACAAGTTTCTTCAGCCATATACTTACCGTGCGCGACTCAAGTTAGGTCAGGTAGGTCAGTTCAATGGTCCTTTGAACATTCACAAAAATTCAGAAAATAAAGGTATGGAGACTACGTTTACGGGATGTTAAAATTCTAGAAAAATCGCAGCTCCCATTCTTGATAAACGCCACTGTTCATTCGCGTTCGACTATGCTCCTCTTAGTCAATAAACGGACCAGCACAGGAATCACAGAAAAAATTAAAGACTATGAATATCAGATATCGGAATCAGGAGTTTTCTGATGGTCAAAGTGAAGAGAGAATAGTAGCTCTCATTCCGGAACGTTGCCAACACATTATTTTTGCTCGGCTATTCTTGATATACGATTGAGAATCTGGATGTGAAGATTATCGGTCAGAATTTTGAAACAGTCATTTCGGAATGTAACTTTTTGTCTACCTAATCCTGAATGAAACCTAAACGCAATATGGTTCGTTGTATTCCCAGGCAGTAGTGTAAGTTTCCCCCGGATTGATTGAACAGAAAAATGTAACATTCTAAAATCAATGATTTTGAAATGTAACTTTTTTTTGCTGATTCAACCTGAATGAAACCGAACGAACTAAGCCATCAGAATTATGCATCATTTTCGCTGTTCGCCTTGATTCACTATCATTTCCACGGCTTTCTTTGCTTGGGAACTGGACCGGACGGAATTGGACCGCTCTCGGCGCCTGAGCAATACTGGATTTTGGTACCAGCTTTGTAGAATTGGATTTTTTTTTCTTTAATGGTACAGACAATAATGACTGATAAAATGTTGTGGGTGCTGTTTGCGCAAACAACGCGCAAACGGTGAGCATGATAATCTATCCGAAATTCCGTTAACCGCTCGCATAGTATCGTATTGAGTAACCGGATGCTGAAATTCAGATCGACCATCTTATTTGAATTTCTCTCGATAACAAGTGAACGCGCAAACGAAATCAAGTTACGTTCTTCATATTCAAGGTACCCGCAAACGATCTAAACGTATATTCAGACGATTGTCTCGACTCTGGATGCTAACTTTATGAACCTACAGGGGCTATTCCGCGTGAAGCGGATCAGTCACCTCTCAGATATTTTTTTAATTTTGCATGTCGATTGTGTAGGGGGAGTTAGATTTTTGTGCCAAAGCGCGATTTTGATAATGCAAAATTCGATTTTTTATTTGCAATAACAAATTAGAGCACCTTTTTTTTTCAAAAATTCATAACTCCGCCAAAGATGAAGTTACATGCAATTTTTTTCTTTTGACTCACGCGGAAAGCTTCATAGAATTAAAAAAAAATACAAATAAAAAAAAAACAATTGTTATCAATTGTTTATTTAACAATTAATTTTTTAAAGATTTTTTAAATACTGAGCGACACGACTAAAAAATTAAAAAAAATTCTGACATGTACCTTGTACTATACTACAACCTGTGAATTAATTTCAGAGACGTGTTTTTCTTCGTTTTCGAGTAAAAAATCGTTGAAGGTGTCGATGCGTCCCAATTTGAGGCGCGCCGCGACTCACGGAATGGCAAGCGACCGGCTGCCGGCCACCGCTACTCCGCGGTGGCGACGCAACGTTATTTGCGAACCATTTTCACGATGTTGGACATGAGATAAAAATCTGAAAAAAATACTGTACCTTCACAACGCCTGCCTTAAGCGATGAGCAAAGTTTCAAAAACGTGTTCTCTCCCGTTTTCGAATTATAGATATAAATATATTTTGTTTTGGTGACTCTATCGTTCGCTATCTTATACATTCACATATTTGAATTTATCGGACGAGGCGAACCAAATTAATTAATTATTGGTACCCACCAAGGAGAGATTCTTCCTCTATTCGAGCGTGCAAACCTTGGTGGGACCGAAAAAACCTATAGAAAAATCAAATTTTTTATTTTTAATTCTTCGAGTAAAAATTCCCCCGGCCCGGGTTTGAACCGGGACCTTCGCATTTGTACTGCGACGCCTTGTCCAATTAGACCACCGAGGGGCTGAAGGAATCTTTACTCGAAACTTGTATTATGGTATACTAGACACGTCATTGTCCCAGTGTCAGGTGTTTGTTTTGGTGACTCTATCGTTCGCTATCTCATACATTCACATATTTGAATTTATCGGACGAGGCGAACCAAATTAATTAATTGTTGGTACCCACCAAGGAGAGATTCTTCCTCTATTCGAGCGTGCAAACCTTGGTGGGACCGAAAAAACCTATAGAAAAATCAAATTTTTATTTTTAATTCTTCGAGTAAAAATTCCCCCGGCCCGGGTTTGAACCGGGACCTTCGCATTTGTACTGCGACGCCTTGTCCAATTAGACCACCGAGGGGCTGAAGGAATCTTCACTCGAAACTTGTATAGTCTTTGTAGAATCTTTACTCGAAACTCGAAAGAACATATAAAGGTAAAGGAATAAGTCGTAAGCAAAACGTACAGAATACGAGAGATCACGGTAGGAGGGAAAGTCGCAGGTTCAATATAAACAAAAGATAGACTTAAACGTAAGCGTCACAGAGCGACGTCCTTATTACTCAATAGGCAAAGGTGCGAACAATCAGCGTTAAATACGGTAGAAAACCAGAATACTCAGTAACAAATTAATCTGTACGATAGATTGACGATGGAAAAGGGGATCACGGAAAATATTTACACAAACATACTTGAAGGTAACATAATAAAAGAGATACGCGGAATACAAGGTAAATGAACGGAAGGTTCGGTAGAAAAACTAAATAAATAACTAAAACTAAGATTCCGCGGCTACTTCTACGCAAGGGGAACTACCTCAGGGAAACTCAATCGTAAATCGCATGCAATGGCATGCGCAAATCGTAAATTACCATACAAATAAGCAACAAAATATAAATCGTACACCAGAAGGGCACGGTAGAACGTTGTTACAACAAGATCATACTCAAATATCAAGAAATATCACGAAAAGCAATTCAGTCGGGAGGTCGTTCAGTAAAGGTTGCTCAAACGTATAGCGTAACGTAAAACGTATCAGTAAAGAACGGAAACGTAACGTAAACGAAATCACACGGGATCGCGGTCGCAAGCGCAGCACCGACGAGACCGTGATTCTACAAAGATTCGCCTACAGACGGTAGAACGATATAAGAGCCATACGGTAGGTAGTAAACAGAGACTGAGCGATAGATCATCAGATTATAAAACTGAACGATAGAACGGTAGAACGACCTCGTAACTTTACATAAATAGTTGGAAGCCTTGCCTTAAATGCAGACGTGTGAAATACACTGACTCTAGGTTTAAATTACAAAAGAATGACTCTAAATTACTTAATAAAATCTAACGGAAGGAAAATAGCGGTAGGAAAGATGTACGGTAGCGAGATGGTATAGAAAGTGAATTTAGGTTCAGTTGATCAATACGTTTTGGCGGTTTTCAGAGCGATTGGCGTGAAAAAAAAATTATACGACTTTATGCGATTATAAACAGCAAAACGTCGTATAATGGCGCTTATGTCCTTATGTCATTAGACACGCGATTTTTAAAGGGTAAAGTCGTGTTCAACTCACCCATGCGACGCTTCAGGAAATCATCTACAGTTTTTTCGAGATAGTTTCCGATTCTCATCACAGAATCTGAAATAAAAATAGAGACAAAGATAATTTTAGCGTTTTGGTAGACGTATAAATTGGTCAAGTAAGTCTATCCACTCATCACTTACCAGCGTCTGCGATCAGCTGGGATTTATTATCTGAAACTAAAATAGGTACATCATGACACTATTGTAGTTTGTCAATATTTGACGCATGTCTTAGTAGCTATGACTTGAATATCTTCATTGGGTGACATTGTTTTGAACTTACCTTCGGACATCCGTCTAACATCATTCGCAAGGTCTGACAGTTGGGGGTTGACCTTTGCCACGGCAGCTGAAATTTAAGCAAAGATGACTGTGATTAAGTCGTCATTCCGCGGTGCTCGATTCGCTTGAGCTAAATTCGAACAACAAGTGAATATCTGTCATTATCGAAAATCTCTGTATCTTTAACTCACCCTTTATGGCAGCCTCGGTTGGATCGACTCCTGAAACAAAAATCAGGATATCATCACAATACTTGACGAATCGAGTGGAACCTGACATGTTGAAAATGGTTTGAACATTCCGTGTAGCATAAAATGTAGAGAATAAAATGGTTCCAAACAAAAAGCATATGTTCAAAAAACACATTTTATCTATATCGTGATGACGTACGCATAGTTTTTATTTTTAACGACTAGGGGCTCCGCCCCTGCGCGCTTCGCGCGCCAACCCCGCTCGGCGCTGCGCGCCTCGCTTTTCCGAGGAATGGCTGTCCGGGAACTACGCCGCGACAGACCTGGACACCGGGAATTACGCCGCGCATAGTTCCTGGCGTCCAGGTCTATCGCGCCATAGTTCTGGGTGTCTATCGCGCCAGGAACTATGGCGCGAGAGACCAAATGAGAATAATCAAACCTACTAACCTACAACTTACTATGGCGCAATCGATAAAATAAAAATATCGTGCATATTATCTCTTTATATATTTATTAACCGACAAGTATTTTATCGAGGGTATGTATTGTATATGTGCACATGTTAATTTTATTTTATTTGAATTTGTTAATAAATTAAAAATTGAAAAGACATTTTTCTCTTTCTGGTTTTCCGGAGTCACGCTGAAACAGAAAAATATTTGATTGATTATTATCATTGTGATTCACAATAAATAAATTTCAGTTCCTGGCGTCCGGGTCTATCGTGCCATAGTTCCCGTCGTCCAGGTCCGTCCAGGTCTACCGCGCCATAGTTCCTGTCGTCCAAGTCTATCGCGCCATAGTTCCTGGCGTCCAGGTCTACCGCGCCATAGTTCCCGTCGTCCAGGTCCGTCCAGGTCTACCGCGCCATAGTTCCTGTCGTCCAGGTCTACCGCGCCATAGTTCCTGTCGTCCAGGTCTACCGCGCCATAGTTCCTGTCGTCCAGGTCTATCGCGCCATAGTCCCTGTCGTCCAAGTCTACCGCGCCATATAAACTAAGTTTCAATACGATCATACGTGGTATCTTGTCCTTCTTGCCATCCTTTGTATTTGTTGCATCCGCGTGTGAGCCCGAGGGATTCACGTCCATTTCTGCAATTGCTGCGTCCGCGTGCAGGCCTTCTAAAAGAATAGATATGAGAATAAGATGCTCGAATAGATGTGAGAATAAGATGTCTGAGACTTACTTATACTTTCGTATATGTTGGTCGTGTCGTGGGTTCCTCTATTCTGTGATGACTTTAACCATTCACAATAACACGATTCACTTATTTATCACCAAGGCAATTTTTATACACACGCTTAAATTTGCGTGTCAGAAATCATTGCCTAGATACTGACGTAGTTACAGTGACGAAAATAATATACGAAAAGCCCTAGTTACTGACGTAGTTACGATGACGAAACGACCAAACAAAAATAACATGACAAGACTAATCTAACGAATAAAGACTATTTTTTATGTATATACCTAGAGATAGATTCAATAAATCTTACCACCTGCAGAACATACGTGCTAAAAAATGTTAAATATTTCGTGACACAACACTTCAAAAGTTGATTGCTCTTGATATACATAAGTTCGACGAATGGTCGATTTTCCACTTCAGTACCATTTTACGGTTTTAAATTTTACTTTACTGTGATACTAAAATGTAGGCATAACGATTCGATAAGTCTGCAGGATAATTGCTGCAAAATAAGTATACTGTTAAATATTTCGCGACACAATACTTGAAAAATTGATTTCTTTCGATACACGTCCATGAGTTCTAGTTTGGCTGTTGGAATTAAAGTCAAGAATTCAATATTGTATCCTTGCTGTATCGAGAAGCAAACATATTTCTACGTTTATCTACAAAACAGGTTTTTTTTCACCTGTTGATGATGTGTGTGTCTGAATAATTGCAATGCTGACGTGGAAGCTATCGAACCACTTGACTCTTGATTAGTTTTTCTTTACGTTATTCTCACTTATATGTATGGGGCATTCCACGCCAACTCGACCAGTAATAAACCCCGACCATCTCAAAATCATCCCATGTTTTTTTCTAACATTCTACTCAGTAATAAACGCGTCCTAAATTTTTTTTTTTTCAACAAACCGTTAATTTGTTATGAATTTTTGAAGTTGATTGATAATGCCCCGCTTTAAAAATCTGAAAAAATTCTCAAAAATCCAGTGGATGACATAAAACAGCCCCCGTTTAGGAAAACGTGGGCCGAATTTTTTTTCAATTTTTTTTTTCACTCAATTCGGAATTTTCTCATTTTTGAAACTGAAATTATCTAACACAGGATCAAATTTCAAGCGTCAAACAAGGTTCAATTTACTCGGAAACGTTCGGTTTCACCATTTATTACCCTTATTCGTCGCTTACTATTTGATCCTGTGTTTATATCAGTTTTTGAAATGAGAAAATTCCGAATTGAGGGGAAAAAAATAGAAAAAAAATTCGGCCCACGTTTTCCTAAACGGGGGCTGTTTTGTGTCATCCACTGGATTTTTGAGAATTTTTTCAGATTTCTAAAAAGGGGCATTCTCGATCAACTTCAGAAATTCATAACAAATTAACGGTTATAAGAAAAAAAAAAGACGGTGATGAAAAAAATCTGAAAAAAATTTACGACGCGTTTTTTACTGAGTAGAATGTTAGAAAAAAAACCTGGAATGATTTTGAGATTGTCGGGGTTTAACATTGGTCGAGTTGGCGTGGAATGCCCCGTATGTATTTTCTAGCGAACCCGATTGAAATAAGTATAGGTGAGGTTTCGTTGTATTGGAAAATAGATCAGTATCCGCAACTTACCGTTGGCAACACCCACGCACACCAACGAGGCGACGAGAAGACAGACGATCTTGTTCATGTTGAAGGTTGCCACTTACTTCGTTAGAAATAGGTTTCTGTTTAGAATTCATCCGATCCGTCGTATTTATACACAGTAGAGAGACCCCCTACCACGTCGACATGCTGGAGTCAGGCTTTACCCACCGTACCCGGTTATCACTTGTTTTTACTGATATCAAAGCTTCCGCGTCACGAACGCGAAGGCTATAATTACGAAGGCCATGGGGCAAGGGAATTTCGAAATCTGTTGAATTGTAAAAAAAAAAAATAATAATAATAATAATAATGATAATAATAATAATAATAATAATAATAATAATAATAATAATAATAATAATAATAATAATAATAATAATAATAATAATAATAATAATAATAATATTAATAATATTAATAATAATAATAATAATAATAATAATGATAATTAAAAAAAGTTTGATGAGTTCCTTGTTTTGTGAAGTTCAAATGGTTGACGAGGGTATCATGACAAAGTGTAAATTCACCAATTGACGCATGATTTAACGGCAATGAGTGAAAAATAATTAAATATGAAGAATTGAAATAGGAAATCTCGATCGATCTACGATAAAATTTGATCGGAATCAATTAAAACGATTCCTCGACTTCACCCTGATATGTGAAGTGAACAAAAGGTCGTAGAATTTTTTTTTCACGCCATTCGCTCTGAAAACGGCCAAAACGTATAGATCAATTGAAATTACGAGATCGAAAAATGTCAGTGCAAAAGGTCGTAAGTTTGGCGGATACGTCGTTCTTTCATTACAATTTTTAAGGAAAAATAAAAAAGAACGTAAAGGCAACACGTCGTGAGCGCCATTTTTTGTTATAATTTTTAATGATTTTTCCAAATAGTTTCGCAAAGTTTTTCGCAAAGATAAATTGAAAGAACGACCATTTAAAAAGATTCGATAAAAAATATTGGTAGTTAAAAGCAGAAGGTCGTAAGCGCCATTTTGATTTCTTTCATTTTTTCATGATTCTTCCAAATAGCTGTAAAAACTCGTGAAACGCAAAGAAAAATCGAAAGTTTCTGGAGGAAAAGGAAATAAAAAGGACAGGGGACAATCGGGATACGTGATATTAACTTTTATGCACCTGCCCCATTGTTGAAGCAATCGTTGCGTTACCATAATTAGACGTTTTCATAATTTTGAACCGGTCCCTGACGTTATCCGCACGATTATATTTACGCGCCACACCATCTCTAGGGCGCTTCGGAAATATAGCGAACGCAGCGCTACGTCTGGCTCTACGGCCAACGGGCGAAACGCCCAATATGGCCGCGACCACCAGTTGACATCGACAATTATCATTTTATGCAGAATACCATATCCTTTCTCTATTAGTGCATGAAATAAAGAAGTTTTGCAATATGAATCTTCGAAATTAAGGTGGCTCAAGCACGAAGGCCCGAGTTTTGCAGGGGCTAAAGCAAGGCCCTCTATTTTTCCTCGAAAACGCAAGATTGCCATCGCATACAGGTACTCGCGATCAAATTATTGATAATTTCGTGCATAAGTTATTAGTTGTGTGCCGGTAAATAAAGACCGTGAAATAAGAATAATTTCATGTTACGATACTGCGTACAGAAGTATGACAACATCGCAACTATCTGTCTCACTCTCTCTAGTGACAGACGGCCGGAGCTTCGATTCTCGCGCATGCGCTCAGCCATCATGATTCTATCCAGCTGCCGAATTTCTACGCGGTCCCATAACCTCTCTGAATTTCAAAGTTTTCGAAACATTGACATTGAATATCTCACAACAGGAGTCGATGACCCCATATTCTATTGTTGAATTTGCAATCCTCGTGATCTATTCGACATTTATCTAGTTTTTCGACATCATCTCTAGCGTAAATATCGAGATATTACCCGGCTCAAGTCTTTCGGCGCGATCCTCCCATAAGCCACGTGTTAAAAAGTCGAATTTCAACAATATTTATCTCTCTTATCTAGTCGATGACCTGGTCTGAGATTTAGCGTACGTGAAGATGAGTACTTTATCTGCAATATACTGAAAAATTATTTTTTTCTGTTGCTGAACGTGTTCGTGCTTGAGCCACCTTAAATATAGAATTGCCATCACCAATTCTTTTTCGCGTTCGTGACGCGTAGGCTTTGATATCAGTGGAAACAATTGAAAACCGGGTACGGTGGGTAAAGCCTGACTTCAGGATGCTCTTAAGGGGAGGCTCTACTCGATTATGACCGACTTACCGACATAAGCGGGCGTGTCGCTTATTTCGATGAAAATTGAAGTCTACGGGCCTAAATCGCAAAAAAGGGCTCTGTCGTGGATCGCTACGTGCAATTCCGAACCTAAATATGTCAAAACCTTTTTGTTTTATGCGGAAACAAAGTAATGGCATTGTTATTACGAAAATGTGTCAAGTGGCGTCATCGCCCAACAAAAGCGACACGCCCACTTATGTCGGTAAGTCGGTCATAATCGAGTAGAGCCTCCCCTTAGGAGCATGCTATAGTCATTTTTTACTCTTCTTTACCGACCGTACCCGGTTTTCATTTGTTTCCACTGATAGCAAAGCCTACGCGTCACGAGCGCGGAAAAGGAACCAACAGCGCAATTCTAGATCGAATTCCGAAGATCCGATATATCGGAAAACTTCTTTGTTTCATGCAACAATGAAGACGTATTCTTGAAAACTGCACAAAATGGTAATTACACGATTCAAGGTCTGCCCCATCGTGAGTTCCGCGTTCACATGGCCCCGCCGACATTCGCTAATTGCCATTTGTGCAGCTAACACGTCTCACGGTTGCATAAACAGTGTTCGATATTAAAGATCTCGAATTCAACTAATTGCGCCCGGTCTTTCCGCGCTCGTGACGCGTAGGCTTTGCTATCAGTGAAAACAAGTGAAAACCGGGTACGGTCGGTAAAGAAGAGTAAAAAATGACTGTAGCATGCTCTTAAGTTCGAGAAATTGTTTGCACTCAATTTCCAGGTTTTCATACTTTGTCGTTGCGCGATCCCCCCGTTGGAACCCGACACAGAGGTTTTTGTAAGCATAGTCACTTACACCTCTTGGAACTTCCACATTACTTAGGGGCCGTGCATAAATGACGTCACCACTCAAGGGGGGGGGGGAGTCACCGAAAATGTGACGTTTTGTGACATGGGGAGGGGGGGGTACACGCAAATGTGACGTCGAATTTCGAAATTTCAATTTTTCTTCAATATTCAGTCAAAAAACCCTGTCTCAAATTTGAAAAGCCCGCCCGAGGGGGGGTATGTGAAAGTTTTGTGACGTCACCTTGGGGAGGGGGGGTCCAAGCTTTGTGACTTGGTGTGACATGGGGGGAGGGGGGGTCAAAAAAGGCAGAATTCATGGTGACGTGATTTATGCACGGCCCCTTACACGGAGTCACCCTGACTCCGCAGGTAATTTTGAAACGTTGTCACATTGATTCTGTTGACACTTTGACTACGGGAAAATTCCTGGGGGTACTTTAGGATCTCCAGAATGGACCCGAATTGGACATTTGATATCAAATTAAATTCGAGCCTCGTAAAAAATTCACAAAGCGAAGAACTAAAGAAAAGTGACTTGTTTTACTGAAAAAATCAACTTCCGCAATTTTTTTATACTTTTGGCTCAAAATTAAGCTGGGTATTCTTGAGATACCCCATTTTGAGAAAAAAATACTACAGTTCATGACCTTCCAAAAAGTATAGTTACGTTGAAGATCGTAATTGAGAGTTTTCTTGATTTCGACTTTGTTTTTTGGCTGCCAAAGCCAGACGAACGCTTTGCTTGCAACATCTATGGACGGATTATAAGCACCTACTAACATTAATAATTAGGTCATAACACAGCGAGACTAGAGAGAGGTTAGGTGAAATAGTGAGAACCAATAGTAACAAACTGTCAAATTCGAATGCTGTCACCACAAGATGACCAATCATCATCAAACAAGGGGGCGGTTAAGGGGACTAGGCAGGCCATCCCGCTGAAAATGGGGTAAAAATTCAAATGCCGTTTATGAAAAATTGAAGAAAAATACGCAACTTTTCGCAGTTTCAAATTGTTTGTCACATTTTTAACGATGAAAATCAGTGGTATTCGTTGCGAAAAAAATTGATAATTAAGGGAGATATAGAGCGTTGAAGAGGCCGAAGGATTGCTCCCTTGTTGCCACGATTCGAAGTACCCGGATGCGAATTTTTAGTTTCCAAATGGCATTCCATTCAGGGGATTCGTTTCCTGAGATTGAATCGAGAAATTTGAGAAAAACATGAAAATTAGGAAAATGGCGGCTGATATTCTAAAAAAAAAACACGGATAAATTGCTACATTAATTTTTACGTCAGTAATAAAAAATTATTTTTTCTCGACAGACTTCGGTCCAATCTGTGGAACTAATCGTTATCTTCATTGAGAACAAAAAATCAAGTCGATATCTTGAAGCGTTCTCGAGTTATCGTGGCAAAACTAACGGAAAAAGTAGTTTAGAGAAAATTGCGTTTAAAGTTCGGGCGTAGTGTTACTGTAGGAAACTGTGACTTGTGTTGAACTAGTCGCGCACCATCTCACACTTTTGGCTCTCCTAAGCTCAATTTTGCGAATTTTTCAGTTATGTTTGCGCCAAAACGTTCGTGAAATAGATATAATAGAAAAAAGGCTGTTTTTATCAAATCTAGGCC
>JAEUYN010002198.1:0-29418 GCA_018257835.1 Euura lappo
ATAGTGTAGATTTTTCGCTGACACTCGACTCGAAGTCAGAAAACTTGTGTGATGGTTGCTCGAGGGAGCTCCCGATTTTATATATCGCGGATCGGGTGTGGGGGTGAGAAAATATCACCTCCCTTTGACTCAAGCCGCGTGCAGGTGTGACTTGAGGTTGTTAATTGGAAAAATCCTTTGATATCACCGTGGGAAAGGAAATCAGAGACAAAACCTTTGATCCCCGCCGCATGTGTGGGGGAAAAAAATTCTCAAAACCTTTGATCTTTGCCGCCGCCCGCGTGGGAAAAAAAATTCACCCAAAATTCTTGGAAACAAAACCTTTGATCTTTGCCGCCGCCCGCGTGGGAAATAAATTTTCCAGAAAAGCCATCTGAGGAATGAACAATTAGGGGCGCCATCTGGGAAATGAACAAGGCGCCATCTCTCGGGGAAATTAGGGACACCATCTGTCGGGAACCATCGGTCGGTAACTGGGATGCTCCGGGGGTAGCCCACTATAATAGGGACGCTATCTGTCGGTAAATAGAACCATCGGCCGGTAACAGGGATGCTCCGGGGCCACTGTCGGTAAATAGAACCATCGGTCGGTAACAGTGGGGCAACTTACCCACGGTCGGTAAGTAGCACGGATGCGAACCCTCGGTCGGTAACAGGTCGGTAACAGGGATCTTGCGTTAGAAGCCTCACATCCCCTCTACTTTCTTTTGTCTAGTTCTAAGTGTTCTCGATAGAAAATTTATATTATTTTTATTAATAAATTTCACTTACCTCCTTCGTCAATTTGGCATCGAATTTCACTGCCTCTGCCGAAGACACGTTTGCCGCAATTATTCGCGTGAGTTGGTAATGACGAAGACTGAAATCATTGTTTTCCATCGCGACGGTCTTTATTCAATCTTCTTTCTCATCGAATAAAAACCCGACTCAATGTTAACACAGATCACACGCCTTCAATGTCAACCAATCACACGTACGGCTTGACTTGTTCTCTTCAATCCCAAATCTAAATCTCAATCGAAATCTTCTTTTGTTCCCCGCTGTTTCTTCAGTTGACTTCTGTCCTGGTGCGAAGTAACGTCGAAACTGACTACGTTCTCCGCTCAACACAGACGCGCGCTTTCGCTGCCGCGCTGTGGCCATGTATACAGTGTTACCAACCTACCAGATCAACATTTCCTTAGATAGCGCGGCAAAAATTCTTCAGATTTCTTGGTTGATCTAAATCAAGAGATTCTCAAAAATCTTCAGATTTTCTTTGAATTCCGATACAAGCGGCGATACTTCTTGAAATGAGAACAACTTTTTTTCTTCTTTGAACGGACTCATATTTCTGTAGATCTAAAGAAATGTCATTAGGGTTGGCAGTATTGCTTGTATAGCAAGAAGGCGGCGCAGATGCTACGCGCAGCTAACTACGGCATATCACTGTTATATATATATACACTGCATAGAGCCGTGGCATATACCTAGAGTATGGCGCTCACCGGCGCGCTGTGAAATCACTGCAGCCATCTTTGTTATTGTTCTATCCACCCCAATTATCTAGTTACGGACTAAAATTCTCTTAGAATCGTTCTGAATTGAACGCTTTTTGAATCTCCCGCGCGTCAATGTCGATTTGGACTACACAAGCTCGTTCAACCCGGGCCAACTCGCTAGCATGCCGAGCATACGGGATCCAGTGTATATATGTATATATATATATATATATATATATATAAATGAAACTATCGAGTATATTGATGACGCACCCTATTTGGGCACCTAGGCACGATATTTTTTTTGCAAATTGAAAATTTTTTCCTGTTGTGCGCGGCCTCGTGCGCTTCGCGCACTCCCCGGGGTTACTAAAAACTCTCCACCTAGCCAAAACTATGCAGCTACAAGTCTGCAACTGTACACTTGGCTGCCACAAAATTTGAAATTTCGTAAATTTCAGGTTCGGGTCAATGAACCCGAGTCACCAAAATGACCGATTAATTCAATTTCACATTGATGACAGTCATCGTAATGACCAGGTGTCATCAAAGTGTGCGATTCATACTCTAATAACATGGCGGTCCGTCACGGAAATAGCCGATAGATGTAGATATATATATATATATATATATATATATATAGGATAGAGGATCCTGTATAAGGATATGTATGTACATTGAAACAGGCCATTCTCGCCCCACCAGCCTACCGCGCAGCGTACCAATACTATTCGCGTTGTATACGTATATGCCGCACTGATAGAGCTCGTTCAACCGGGGCCAACGCGAATAGTATTGGTACGTTGCGAGGTAGGCTGGCGGGGCGACAATGGCCTGTTTCAATGTACACCCATACATAACCTCATCGCATCACAAAGGCTAACATTTTCTGAAGAAAGCGATTGATGGCGATAATTCTTTTTCATTATTCCTTATTATGCATTTGTTATGCAAAATGTACCGAAAGTGTACACCTCGAGGGAGTTATACACCTTTGAATTTTGAAAAAATTGATTTTCTACTTTTTGCGGTTTTGGAACACTATGGGTCTAAACTATCTGTGGAAAAAAAACGGCATGTTGAAATTCGTAAGAATAGAAAAGTTACAGCCATTGAATTATTGGTTCCGAAGCGCGTTATACGGCGAATAGCGATCGGAGGGCGAATTTCCCTCTCATTTCTGTGGTCTCCTAGCCTACTGCGACTTTGACAATTGAATGGAATCGTACTTTCGCTTGGAGAGGGGGGGGGGTCGAGATTTGTGACGTATCATTTGGGAGGGGGGTTCGGGGAAAGGAACTATTGTTACATGGGGGGGGGGGGGTCTAAAATTGTCCAAAAAAGCGAACGTATTTGTTGAATGGCCCCACAGGGATTCTTTATATGCACTTTTGTGTGATACTTGAAATTTATAAAAACAATGAAATATTTCCATTTTAGACATTAGGATCAAAATAACAAGATTCACATAAAAATCTATGATCAATGAGTCAAGACATCAGCTAATCTGGTAAGCCAGCGATACATTTTTGAAGCGTTGTACGGCAAGTGGAATAAGTCACTTGATAGCACAATATAGAACTTCTGACTCTAGCATTCATTTTGACAGTGTAGCTTTGTCCGAGTAGCAGATCCTGTCGCAGCGATGACTTTTCTTTAGAGGTCCGAGAAGCCTGCTAGAAACTCTGCCAAAGCTCTCCGTAAGACTCTTCGCCGCTGCCAGACTATAGAATTCAGTCTACGTCGAAGCTACGAACAGGCTTCCGGAGCTTCGGTGAATGATGAAAGCTTGTACCGCAATAAGCCAGCTACTTACAATCGAACAGAAGGAAAGACTCGACATGAACGATGATACATATGAACCGCTAGCTTGCCAGGATGAAGGAGACGCTTGGCATCGGTGGCGTTGGATGAAAAAGAAAAAATTCAAAAATTAGCCTAAGATATTTATCTTCTTTCAACTTTTAACTGAATTTTTTTGTTTTTTCATCTTATTTTTCCACTATCTCCACCAAAAATGAAAATTTAAAAAAACTCCTTCACTCACTCCATAGAGGCATTATTATAAACAATTGAAGACCCAAGTGGCTTGAATCGGTCCGTTCTTCCAGACAGGTTTTATAAACAATTGAGTCAGATACCTAACTATCATGGAACGATGAAAAAATTTGCCAGCGGTCCACTGTGCGCAAGGTTCTATGTGAAGTGTTGGTTATGCATTGCTATTTCTGGATTTGAAATATGCTCAATACATTTTCCAATAATCCAGTACTCAATAAGTACAAGTTTAAGAATTTTATCATAGTTTATGTGATATATTGTTGAGAAAATTGATTGAAATGCTATCACTATTTGCTGAATTTTCCCATTTCGAGTGTAATGAAATTCGAGACCTTGTATTTCTTGAGTATATTGAAACCAAAGAACGCGTGAACGTGACCAAGCCTTCACTTGAAACCCTACGCTAAGTCCAGCGATGACAGATTTTCACAACGTTTCACTGCAGTTTCTTATCTTACTCAATTGTTTCTCACATCTGTATGGAACGACGGGGTTATAACATGAAAATGTGCAATGAATAGTGTGAAAAGTTGCCATTCCATTTGATTGGTCAATACTTTGCAAACAATCTTGAAGTGTGTTTGTATCTTCAACCCCGTTTGAATCCTCTGTGGTGTTCCTCACTATCTTACGGAGGAGAAAAATCCTCATTCTCTTACCGCAAGAAGACAAAGAGCGTAATATCCCTACTATTGTGAAAATAGATATCCATACCTGCAGAATTCGAAATAAATACATCTAAGGAGGGAGTGTTTTCCCCAAGGATATTCTCAAATTTCGTAATGGAAGATCATTTGATCGAATCGGCTATCTGGGCTAATTGTAAGTCGATTTTTGGTAATTTTTCGAATCATCATTAGCGCCAATTTGTCGTAGTCCGAGTGATGTACAGGCTGGCTAGTGCAAGCTTAGCCGTTGACGCTCATTGTCGCCGCAATTATTTTCGCGCCTCAAGAAGCAGTGTTGCCAACCCTAAAGATATTTCTTCGGATCTAAAGAATTCCGACGTCCCCTGAAGAAAAGAAAAAATGCAGATTTTTCTGAAGAGATCCGGTAATTCTTGCAGAAATCTGAAGAAAATGTGTCTTTTGAAAAAAAATCTGCAGTAACATGTGCATCCGGCGCAAGGGCCGAGCATCTTTACTTGTAAATTTCGCTGGATTTGAAGCAACAGACTTATTTGACATTTTTACACACATTTTTGAAAATTTATTGACATCAAAGACGTGATGAAATTCGAATTCCTATAAAAAATGTACCATCCATAGAAATCTTAAGAAATCGGAAGGAATTTCAATCATCTCCTGAAGAATTTCTCGTTTTTGAGGTTGGCAACACTGTCAGAAAGTATCGCGTTGCGTCGGTGTTTAGAGAGACCTCTAGGTTCTCCTGCAGTGAATAGTTACAAACCGATCGCAAGAGATTGGTGGAGTGGGGGATCTTGGGTCCAACAGAAATACTGCGCCTGCGTCGTGGTGAAAAACGCTCGAGAGTACCAGTTCTTCGCCAGTTCTTCGCTTACCACCGGCAGCGACAGACCGTAAGTATCTCTCTCTTTTGGCACATGCCTTGACTTAAGTCAGTTAGGCGATAGCCATCAGGAGAAGAAGAAGAAGTATCTCTCTCGAATACAATGCACGTATATGAATTGGGTTTTGGGACATGGTCTGTGACCGATACCTAATGGTTAAAAAAAAAAAAAATATGAATTGGGTTGGAACATGGCGTAGCCATATCTAATGGTAAAAAAAAAAATGAATTGCGTTGGGACATAGGCTAAGCCTGTAACTTCTGGTTAAAAAAAAAAATATATATATATAAGTATATATATATATATATATGAATTGGGACATGGCTGTTGAGCCAATACTTAATTGGGTATACAAATTTTTGCTTTAATAGAATAATACTTCACTGGTAAAAAAAAAACGTACACATATTGATACAGCGAATACGTTTGCATCCATTACAATTTTTTATCCATTCAGCGTTTCCGTGGACAAATTATAGTATGTTTTTGTAACAACGTTACGTGTGTCTCACTATCCAGGGTAAATTAGTTGCAATGGAACACAGTCTTTTATTGGATCAAAGTTCATTTTCTATCAGTGCACAGTTTGACCCTTACAATATTCTTTTCTAGTACCGCACTTTTGATTGAATTCAAAATGGCCGGTCAAACTCGTGTTAAATTCTCGCCCGTCGTGTTTTCAATTCTAGATTATTATGCGTTGAATCGCACTTTCTACTACAAAACTATGCATATCATCCAGTATATATTAAGTCTATCACATGACGTGATTGTGAACTTTTTTCTCAGTATTTGATACGCATTCAAGGTTTTGAAGATGAGTACGACAAAGTCCACCCCGCCGCCTGGGGAAATTTCCACCAATCCTGCGGGGATGATGCAGGAATTCCCCCTGGGATTAAATCTGCAAGTGGATTCGGTAAGTGAACCTGTTAAATTTGTTCATTTCGTAACAATTCTTTGTCGTGTTACATGTAACTAGTTAGAATGATGCCATGCAGCAATTTTTCCATCATATCAGTTCTGTATTTCTGTATATGAGATATAGTCTGCGCAGGTATAGATTCACTAAAGACTTTCCCCGGCGCTGGTTTTAGATCATGAGAACTGAATGCTTAGATAGAATATAGTCTGCGGAGGTATAGATTCACTGAAGATTTTCCCCGGCGCTGGTTTTAGATCATGAGAACTGAATGCTTAGATAGAATATAGTCTGCGGAGGTATAGATTCACTAAAGATTTTCCCCGGCGCTGGTCATACGTCATGCGAACTCAATACTCGGATGAAATGTAGTCTGCGGAGGTATAAATTCACTGAAGACTTTCCCCGGCGCTGGTTTTAGATCATGAGAACTGAATGCTTAGATAGAATATAGTCTGCGGAGGTATAGATTCACTAAAGATTTTCCCCGGCGCTGGTCATACGTCATGCGAACTCAATACTCGGATGAAATGTAGTCTGCGGAGGTATAAATTCACTGAAGACTTTCCCGGCGCTGGTTTTAGATCATGAGAACTGAATGCTTAGATAGAATATAGTCTGCGGAGGTATAGATTCACTAAAGATTTTCCCGGCGCTGGTCATACGTCATGCGAACTCAATACTGGATGAAATGTAGTCTGCGGAGGTATAAATTCACTGAAGACTTTCCCCGGCGCTGGTTTTAGATCATGAGAACTGAATGCTTAGATAGAATATAGTCTGCGGAGGTATAGATTCACTGAAGATTTTCCCCGGCGCTGGTTTTAGATCATGAGAACTGAATGCTTAGATAGAATATAGTCTGCGGAGGTATAGATTCACTAAAGATTTTCCCCGGCGCTGGTCATACGTCATGCGAACTCAATACTCGGATGAAATGCAGTCTGCGGAGGTATAAATTCACTGAAGACTTTCCCCGGCGCTGGTTTTAGATCATGAGAACTGAATGCTTAGATAGAATATAGTCTGCGGAGGTATAGATTTCAGATCATGAGAACTGAATGCTTAGATAGAATATAGTCTGCCACGGCGCTGGTCATACGTCATGCGAACTCAATACTCGGATGAAATGTAGTCTGCGGAGGTATAAATTCACTGAAGACTTTCCCCGGCGCTGGTTTTAGATCATGAGAACTGAATGCTTAGATAGAATATAGTCTGCGGAGGTATAGATTCACTAAAGATTTTCCCCGGCGCTGGTCATACGTCATGCGAACTCAATACTCGGATGAAATGTAGTCTGCGGAGGTATAAATTCACTGAAGACTTTCCCCGGCGCTGGTTTTAGATCATGAGAACTGAATGCTTAGATAGAATATAGTCTGCGGAGATATAGATTCACTGAAGATTTTCCCCGGCGCTGGTTTTAGATCATGAGAACTGAATGCTTAGATAGAATATAGTCTGCGGAGGTATAGATTCACTGAAGATTTTCCCCGGCGCTGGTTTTAGATCATGAGAACTGAATGCTTAGATAGAATATAGTCTGCGGAGGTATAGATTCACTAAAGATTTTCCCCGGCGCTGGTCATACGTCATGCGAACTCAATACTCGGATGAAATGCAGTCTGCGGAGGTATAAATTCACTGAAGACTTTCCCCGGCGCTGGTTTTAGATCATGAGAACTGAATGCTTAGATAGAATATAGTCTGCGGAGGTATAGATTCACTAAAGATTTTCCCCGGCGCTGGTCATACGTCATGCGAACTCAATACTCGGATGAAATGTAGTCTGCAGAGGTATAGATTCACTAAAGACTTTCCCCGGCGCTGGTTTTAGATCATGAGAACTGAATGCTTAGATAGAATATAGTCTGCAGAGGTGTAGATTCACCAAAAACTCTACTTGGATGTAGTTTTACATTATATGGTCAACATTAAATTCTAGTATTTCAATCACCTAATCATTATTCTTGCCTTTCTTTAACAGCAAAGTGGTGGGCAAGGGAAAACTTGCGTCACCGAGCATGTCGGCGACTTGTTCACCGAAAAATCCATGTGTTTGGCCCACTGCGTTGGGTCAGACTTCAGAATGAGCCAAGGAATCGCTGCCATATTCAGGCAAAAGTTTGGCTCGATTGATAAATTAATTGCCCAGCGGGTTGACCCAGGCGGTGTGGCATTTATAAAAAACGAGGAGCGTCACATATTTTATTTGGTAACGAAACGGGAGAGCAGTGGTAAGGATCATTGATGTATTCAAATATTCAGCACCAAAGTAGATTTTCATTTCTTAATTTACACTATTACTCATTTTACATAATTTTAGGCAAACCGACCTACGATATGTTGAAAACAAGTTTACTGGCGTTGCGTGAAAAATGCAAAGAACTTAATATAAGGGAACTCGCTATGCCCCGTATTGGCTGTGGGCTTGACAGGCTTGATTGGGGAAAGGTAAAAAATATGCTGGCCGAAATTTTCGCTGATGGTTTTGCCATCAAGGTTTATACCTTGGCAAGTGAAATGGTGAGTTCAAAGTTGCCAGTTTATGTAAGATACATATATTGCTTTTGCTTTTCATTTTTATCTCAAACACTGAACGCAAGGTAGTACCTCCATGGATTCAATGTGTTGAGAAATCTCTGAAACTTTCACCCACGTATTGATTCAGATGCTATCTAAATGTCTGTGCAATTTCAATGGGACTGACTGTTCCAAAGTCAGATAATTGCAATTAAAACCACCAATCGTTACACGTAAACCCCACACCCAACGCACGTAAACGACACGTTTTCTTTTCTGGTGCTGAGAATGGCATAAAAAAGCCACGCAGGTACAAGGGCTTCTACCCGGATATTATTTAAAAATTTCCGAATTATTTACAGTCTATTTTTCGAAAATATAAACGTAGCAGATTTAAGAAGAGTCCTAATTTTTTTACATTCACAAATATTATTTACGATTTCAATCACTTCAGTGCTAATATTACGCGTTTTGAAGTAAATGATAAGTTTTTGGGGTGAAATTATTCGAACTTATGCGCACTAACATGACATAAATTTGATCCAAATTGTTATTAAGACTATCGTGGAGGTACATCCTTGAGTCCAGTGCCGTTTTTCAACGTAAAGGCTCAATTAAAATATGTTTTCTTCTATGTTATCGAACTTTGATTTCACGATTATGTGCAGGGACGCACTGAAAGCCAACGCTGTGTCAACGATCCCCGTGAGGCCCACCGCGAGAATGTTCGTCACGAAGATCTTCGCGTCGCTAATCGGCGCCGCGAAGAGTTTCACCTCGCCGATCGACGCCGCGAAGAGCTTCGCCTCGCCGATAGACGCCACGAAGAGCTTCGTCTCGCAGATCGACGCCGCGAAGAGCTTCGTCTCGCAGATCGACGCCGCGAAGAGCTTCGTCTCGCAGATCGACGCCGCGAAGAACTTCGCCTCGCAGATGCACGCCGCGAAGAGCTTCGTCTCGCCGATCGACGCCGCGAAGATCCTCGTCGCGACGATCGGCGCCGCGAAGAGTTTCGCCTCGCCGATCGGCGCCGCGAAGAGCTTCGCCTCGCCGATCGACGCCGCGAAGAGCTTCGCCTCGCCGATCGACGCCGCGAAGAGCTTCGCCTCGCAGATCGACGGCGCGAAGAGTTCCGCCTCGCCGATCGGCGCCGCGACGAGCTCCGCCTCGCAGATCGACGCCGCGAAGAGCTTCGCCTCGCCGATCGACGCCGCGAAGAGCTTCGTCTCGCAGATCGACGCCGCGAAGAGCTTCGTCTCGCAGATCGACGCCGCGAAGAGCTTCGTCTCGCAGATCGACGCCGCGAAGAGCTTCGCCTCGCCGATCGGCGCCGCGAAGATCCTCGTCGCGACGATCGGCGCCGTGAAGAGCTTCGACTCGCAGATCGACGCCGCGAAGAGCTTCGCCTCGCCGATCGGCGCCGCGAAGATCCTCGTTGCGACGATCGGCGCCGCGAAGAGCTTCGACTCGCAGATCGACGCCGCGAAGAGCTTCGCCTCGCCGATCGGCGCCGCGAAGATCCTCGTCGCGACGATCGGCGCCGCGAAGAGCTTCGACTCGCTGATCAGCGCCGCGAAGATCCTCGCTGCGACGATCGGCGCCGCGAAGAGCTTCGTCGCGATCAAGCTGATACACAACCTCCAATGACGCGCTATATAGTCTACTTCCAATAACCAGCAGTCTCTTGCATGTGATTAAAATATGATTTAAGCATAATTTAAGTATAGTCCAAAGTACTAGTTTAGTAAATAAGTATAAAAAAATATATATATAAAGTAAAGTCCAAAGTACTAGTCTAGTATATAAGTATAATATATACTATATATGTACATATGCATATATATAGCATATATGTACATATGCATATATATAGCATATATGTATATACTATATAGGGCATTCCATGTCAACTCGACCAATGATTTTTCCTCACCATGTTTGATTCGCTTTACGCTGTCCTATATGATTCTTTGATCTGAAAAAACAACTCTTAAATTTTTTCAGACTTCCCGCCAGTCGTTGATTTTTTATGATTATTCCACTCCATCGAAAATTCGATTTTTTCAAAAATATGAAAAATGCTCAAAAACCAAATATTTTATTCCGACCATTTAAAAACCCATCCCCAATAATGGGCCGATTTTTTTTCTTTTTTTTTCTACAGCGTTTTGAACATTATATATAAACAAAATGCTATATGTAGCAACGTTACGAAAATTCTCTAACTATTATGCAAAAATCTGTGGTTCATTCTGAAATTTTTGGTAACTTTTGGAAATTTTCCGTAACGTTGCAACACGTTGTTTGCATATCGTTTTCTTTGTTCAAAACATTTTAAACGCTGAAACAAAAAATATTAGAAAGAAAATCGGCCGATCATTAAACGGGGGTCAAAATGATCGGAATGAAAAATTAGATGTTTAGGTAGTTTCATTTTGAAGATTAAAAAAAAAAAAAAACAATTTCAGATGGGTTGCGACAATTATGAAAAATTAACGGTTGGCGGGAAAAATTTGAAAAAAAAATACAAGAGTGCTATTTTGAGATCGAAGAATCATATAGGAAATCAAATCTTAAATGGTGAGGGAAAATCATTGGTCGAGTTGAAATAGAATGCCCCATGTATATATATATATATATATATATATATAAATGAAACTATCGAGTATATTGATGACGCACCCTATTTGGGCACCTAGGCACGATATTTTTTTTGCAAATTGAAAATTTTTTCCTGTTGTGCGCGGCCTCGTGCGCTTCGCGCACTCCCCGGGGTTACTAAAAACTCTCCACCTAGCCAAAACTATGCAGCTACAAGTCTGCAACTGTACACTTGGCTGCCACAAAATTTGAAATTTCGTAAATTTCAGGTTCGGGTCAATGAACCCGAGTCACCAAAATGACCGATTGATTCAATTTCACATTAATGACAGTCATCGTAATGACCAGGTGTCATCAAAGTGTGCGATTCATACTCTAATAACATGGCGGTCCGTCACGGAAATAGCCGATAGATGTAGATATATGTATATATATATTATACGTTTTTTGCTATACATATATTTATTTATTTATTTATTATTTATTATTATTATACGGGAATAATTCCCTTTGTACAAGCATATATAATAGCATATATAAATAATTCACATTCACATGTTTCATTTTTTTTTTCAGAAGAAAAAAGTAAATAGTATCAGATATAGTTGTAAAGATTAGTTATACACATATATATTGTTATACCTACATGGTTTTTCCGACTCTAAAATTTTATTTACGAAAAATGTATTTAGTAATGCAAATTAGTTATACGGCACGAACTTTGATTAAAAAGGAAATGCATATATGGAGTATTAGTTCTCTTCATTTCTCTAAACATAATTATAGGTTACATATGGGGCATTCCACGCCAACTCGATCAGTGTTGAAAGCCGACCATCTGAAAATCATTTCAGGTTTTTTTTCTAAAATTCTACTCAGTAAAAAACGAGACCGGAATTTTTTGAATTTTTTTTATGAAACCTTTAATTTGATATGAATTTTTGAAGTTCATTGAGAATGCCCATTTTCTTTTAATCTGAAAAAATTCTCAAAACTCCAGTGGATGACACAAAACAGCCCCCGTTTAGGAAAACGTGGGCTGAATTTTCTTCTATTTTTCTTTTCGCTTAATTCGAAATTTTTTAATTTAAAAAACTGTTGTAAGTTATCATTCGCTAAAGGTTGTAGGAGGATAGGTGTCGATGAGCGGATTTGGACGCGAACTTTGTTCCAAGTTGTGAATTACCTGAGAAATAGTTCTGAAGTTCTCAATATGTTCTGATGTTCTCAATATGATTTTTGTAGTAATTACTAACATGATTCAGAAGAGGTTGCATGTTAAGGGTAGCGTCCACTCCCTCGATGGGGCTGATAATTTTTTCTGAGCTACTGAGGGGTTGAGATGCAGGTATGTGTTGTGCCAATATCGCCATGGACCTAGTTGGGGACTTGTGATTTTTTAATGGAAAATTGATTCGAGGGTTGCAGGTTAAGGGTGGCGTCCACTTCCTCGATCGGGCTGATGATTTTTTTCTGAGCTACTGGGGGGTGAAGATGCACGTATACGTCGTGCCAATATCGCCATCGACCTAGTTGGGGACTTGTGATTTTTTATTCCGGAAAATCGATTTGGGGTTGCAGATTAAGGGTGGCTTCCACTCCCTCGATGGGGCTGAAAATTATTTTCCGAGCTACGGGGGAGTAGAGACGCCCGTATGCGTCGTGCCAATATCGCCATCGACCTAGTTGGGGACTTGTGATTTTTTATTCCGGAAAATCGATTTGGGGTTGCAGATTAAGGGTGGCTTCCACTCCCTCGATGGGGCTGAAAATTATTTTCCGAGCTACGGGGGAGTAGAGACGCCCGTAGGCGTCGTGCCAATATCGCCATCGACCTAGTTGGGGACTTGTGATTTTTTATTCTCGAAAATCGATTTGGGGTTGCAGGTTAAGGGTGGCTTCCACTCCCTCCATGGGGCTGATAATTTTCTTCGAAACTACTGGGGTGTGGAGATGCACGTATACGTCGTGCCAATATCGCCATCGATCTAGTTGGGGACTTGTGATTTTTTATTCCGGAAAATCGATTTGGGGTTGCAGATTAAGGGTGGCTTCCACTCCCTCGATGGGGCTGAAAATTATTTTCCGAGCTACGGGGGAGTAGAGACGCGCGTATGCGTGTGCCAATATCGCCATCGACCTAGTTAGGGACTTGTGATTTTTATTCTCAAAAAATCGGTTGGGGTGCAGGTTAGGTGGCTTCCACTCCCTCGATGGGCTGAAAATTATTTTCCGAGCTACGGGGGTAGACGCCGTATGCGTCATTATTATCGCCATCGACCTAGTTGGGGACTTGTGAGTTTTTATTCTCGAAATCGATTTAGGGTTGCAGGTTCAGGGTGGCTTCCACTCCCTCGATGGGGCTGAAACTTATTTTCCGAGCTACGGGGAAGTAGAGATGCACGTATGCGTCGTTCCAATATCGCCATTGACGTAGTTTGGGACTTGTGATTTTTTATTCCGGAAAATCGATTTGGGGTTGCAGGTTAAGGGTGGCTTCCACTCCCTCGATGGGGCTGAAAATTATTTTTCGAGCTACGGGGGAGTAGAGACGCCCGTATGCGTCGTGCCAATATCGCCATCGACCTAGTTGGGGACTTGTGATTTTTTATTCCGGAAAATCGATTTGGGGTTGCAGATTAAGGGTGGCTTCCACTCCCTCGATGGGGCTGAAAATTATTTTCCGAGCTACGGGGGAGTAGAGACGCGCGTATGCGTCGTGCCAATATCGCCATCGACCTAGTTGGGGACTTGTGATTTTTTATTCTCGAAAATCGATTTGGGGTTGCAGGTTAAGGGTGGCTTCCACTCCCTCCATGGGGCTGATAATTTTCTTCGAAACTACTGGGGTGTGGAGATGCACGTATACGTCGTGCCAATATCGCCATCGACCTAGTTGGGGACTTGTGATTTTTTATTCCGGAAAATCGATTTGGGGTTGCAGATTAAGGGTGGCTTCCACTCCCTCGATGGGGCTGAAAATTATTTTCCGAGCTACGGGGGAGTAGAGACGCCCGTATGCGTCGTGCCAATATCGCCATCGACCTAGTTGGGGACTTGTGATTTTTTATTCTCGAAAATCGATTTGGGGTTGCAGGTTAAGGGTGGCTTCCACTCCCTCGATGGGGCTGATAATTTTTTCCGAGCTACTGGGGGGTGAAGATGCACGTATGCGTCGTGCCAATATCGCCATCGACCTAGTTGGGGACTTGTGATTTTTTATTCCGGAAAATCGATTTGGGGTTGCAGGTTAAGGGTGGCTTCCACTCCCTCGATGGGGCTGAAATTTTTTTCCGAGCTACGGGGGAGTAGAGATGCCCGTATGCGTCGTGCCAATATCGCCATCGACCTAGTTGGGGACTTGTGATTTTTTATTCCGGAAAATCGATTTGGGGTTGCAGGTTAAGGGTGGCTTCCACTCCCTCGATGGGGCTGAAAATTATTTTCCGAGCTACGGGGGAGTAGAGACGCCCGTATGCGTCGTGCCAATATCGCCATCGACCTAGTTGGGGACTTGTGATTTTTTATTCTCGAAAATCGATTTGGGGTTGCAGGTTAAGGGTGGCTTCCACTCCCTCCATGGGGCTGATAATTTTCTTCGAAACTACTGGGGTGTGGAGATGCACGTATACGTCGTGCCAATATCGCCATCGATCTAGTTGGGGACTTGTGATTTTTTATTCCGGAAAATCGATTTGGGGTTGCAGATTAAGGGTGGCTTCCACTCCCTCGATGGGGCTGAAAATTATTTTCCGAGCTACGGGGGAGTAGAGACGCCCGTAGGCGTCGTGCCAATATCGCCATCGACCTAGTTGGGGACTTGTGATTTTTTATTCTCGAAAATCGATTTGGGGTTGCAGGTTAAGGGTGGCTTCCACTCCCTCGATGGGGCTGAAACTTATTTTCCGAGCTACGGGGGAGTAGAGACGCCCGTATGCGTCGTGCCAATATCGCCATCGACCTAGTTGGGGACTTGTGATTTTTTATTCCGGAAAATCGATTTGGGGTTGCAGGTTAAGGGTGGCTTCCACTCCCTCGATGGGGCTGATAATTTTTTTCCGAGCTACTGGGGGGTGAAGATGCACGTATGCGTCGTTCCAATATCGCCATTGACGTAGTTTGGGACTTGTGATTTTTTTTTTTTTTTTTTGGCGAATGTTACGTTAACGTTACGAACTTTGGTATCATGAGGTATGCATAATTCGTAGAATAAAAATATTTTCCAATGGAAATTATTATCTAATATATATGGGGCATTCCACGTCAAACCGACCCCCCATGAGCGTGACCCTCTGGGATTTCGATGCGCAATGGATTTTTTGGTTCGTTTTGGTCAAAAATGATGCCTCTAATTTTTTTTAATTTTTTCGAAATTTTGTAAGATCGTATGATGACCTCAAATATCATCATCAAGATGGACATTTTTAAAATCGCTGATTTTTTTCTGTAAAATCAGGGACTCAAAAACACATCGTTTGGTCATAGTCCGATAATGGGATGAAAATGCTAACATTTTTTTTTTCAATTTTTGATTTTGCACAAAAATAACAAAAAATTCTAATCATGGTTTTTTGTAGTCAAAAATAAAACAAAAAGAAACTTTGTCTTGGTGAAATTTGATTTTCTTGTTGGTTCAAGAGTAAAACGCCAAAAACGATCGTTGATTGCGTTTTTATTTTTCGAATCAAGCATCGTTTTTGGCGTTTTACTCTTGAACCAACAAGAAAATCAAATTTCACCAAGACAAAGTTTCCTTTTCTTTTATTGTGTACTACAAAAAACCATGATTATAATTTTTTTTATATTTTTGTGCAAAATCAAAAATTGAAAAAAAAATGTTACCATTTTCATCCCATGATCGGACTATGACCAAACGATGTGTTTTCGAGTCCCTGATTTTACAGAAAAAAATCAGCGATTTTAAAAATGTCCATCTTGATGATGATATTTGAGGTCACTATACGACCTTACAAAATTTCGGAAAAATTTAAAAAAATTAGAGGCATCATTTTTGACCAAAACGAACCAAAAAATCCATTGGGCATCGAAATCCCAGAGGGTCACGCTCATGAGGGGTCGGTTTGACGTGGAATGCCCCATATGTATATATCTATCGTCACTGAATTGTGCTACTCTGACGGGTATAACTTTCAGTAGGATTGAAAATAAAATGTGCAGTAATGAGTTATGTAGAAAAGGTGAGTAAAAGGTAAGTTGAAGATACAAATCCGGGCAAAAATGGTGTATGTATGACTATATATAATTGTGTCTGTATATAATTGTATGATTAATAATATTATGTATGATTAATAATATTATGTATGATTTTATATAATATAATCGTACATGTTATTACGTATAGTCATATATACACCATTCTCACAAGTTTTTTTTTTTCTTCTTCCAAAGCAGCTTTTGTTCATATTTCAATTTTGGTACACAAAGTTTGTTTATGAAATAAATGGGCCGGAATGTTTTCCAATTGCGTTTATTTTTTCTATCAAATTAGTATCATGTACTGTTATGATTATGTGATAATGATAGGTAATACAATATCGGTATTTATACCTAGACGAGAGCTACCTGAACGTGGAAAAAAATGGTTTTCGTATGATCGGATCAGATTCTGTATTACATTCGATAAAATGTGATGGAATTCTACTAAATTTGACCTCGGTTTTATCTTCTACAAATTGTATAATATACCTGTATAGTTTTGTACAATATCATCTAATCTTATCAAATGTGATCAGAGCGGACAAAAGTTTATATTATTTTCTGTAACTTTCCATCATCTTGTAGAATTTTGTCAGCTCTGATCAAATTTCATAAGACTGTATAAAATTATACTACAAGATACAATTGGATACAGACAAAATTTAGGACAGAATTTTGGAATTCGATTTGATGGGTTCACATGAAAACTTTTTTTTTTTGCCAAGAAGTTAACTCGAAAATTATAATTGCCAGATATGAGAAACTAATGTATATAAATGTGAAAAATGAAAGAAACTTAATAATAATAACAAGTATCAGAAAACAAGCTTTGCATAATTAGAGATAAAATCACATCTCGAATTTGTCCCGATAAGATTATACAGGGTGAATTCCTAACGAAGTTACAGTCCGAAGTTGGCTAGAATCAAGAAACAAGCTTTAAAACAGTTATGAACCAATCCAACTGTCTGAAAGCTTATTTCTCGATTCGAGCCAACTTGAGGCTGTATCATTGTTAGGAATTCACCTTGTATATGTAATTACATGCACATGATTCCGATACAATAATATACGATCATGTGTACTCTTAATAATCTTACAAAATTTTGTCTGAGTTTATAAAATTATACACAACAATTCATTTTGCAAGATGTGTGTAATTTTTCAGATTTTTATCAGATTATACCCACAAGAGTATAACAAAATTCTATAAAATTGTGTGCACATAATTTCATACACTCTTGTCAGAGCAAATTCGAGAAATGATTTGATAGAAATTCGTCGGATTATGTAAAAATTTTGTTTTCTGGAGAGTCCCTATTATCTTCTCGTATTGAGGGACTAAGGACATGACGCTAATTGTTTTTTCTTATTCCTTACAACTTCTCTGAGTTTGAAAAAACACTTTCGTCGGTTTTTCTCAGGTATTTTTTTCCACGCGTCTCTCAATACCAGAAGATAATTGTTCATCCCAGTAAGTATTGTTGTCGTGCGTGAAGAAGTGGGATCGTTCATCGGATCATCGGCATCTTCATCTGAAAATATGAGAATATTATGCAAATGAGAGTACGAAACTAATGCGACACCTTATAACAAATTATTGAACTAATTCCAAAGCCTGACACTTGGAAAAATCAGAGGGCATTTCAGGCAAAACGTTTTCGTTGGGAATGTTTCCATTCACAAGGAGAGTAGGGACCTTCGATGTCACGGATCGGGTTCCCGTTTCACGTGGTGAAAGTTTAAGACCTCCGAATTAACGTGGTTTTTGATTTTTGATCTAATACGCCTTGGTTGCTGAGATATCGCGATTTGAAATTTAGAGATTTTCGGGCGGAGTGGGGCTCGCGCGTCTACTCCGTTGAGCGTGCACACTGGAACCAAGAGCTGGCGTGGCTGGGGCGGTAAGACGACGGACTAGAACGCTGAAGGTTCGCGGTTCGCGTCCCCGCACATTTTTTTTTTAATTTATTTTCCATATATCTTTTCAATCTCTCATAAGACTTTGCATGCGCAGGTAAATAAGACAAATCGAAAATATGTATTACCAGTTCTATTTTCAAATATTATACACTGCATGAACGTCAATATGCTATAATCTATATACTCTATTGACTCGTGGGGAGGCCAAACTAATTCTTCTCTGTTTGACTCGACCTTCATCAACGAGGACAACGATCCGACCTGCGAATTAAAAATTATTCCCGCAGGTTGTACACCTTATTGCCAACCGTGCGACGTTTATTTCTACAGACAAGTGAAAAATTTCATTAAACGACTGCAGAATAGTACTTATCTATTGCAACAAGACCGCCAGATAAATAGCAGAGACGATGCACTCAAAATACATTCTCTAATCCACCATCAATTGTCCGCGCCTATATTTTGGGATATGTTACAGTATGCGTGGTTTGCAGCCAAATTAACGCCAAACAGATCAGTTTTTCGAAATGTAAACGAAGTTTGCTTTCCTGATAAGATTCGCAAGATTAAATGTGGTTGCGATGGTATAGGATTCATCTTATGTTCGTGGTGTCGTAAGCCTTTGTGCTTCGCTTGCTTTTATGATGGTTTCCACCCCCCAATTTGTCGACATATCAGTAGTAGTGAAGAAGAGTCAGAATGATTGCGTGACACAAAATTTGCATGTATGTCCAATACATTAATTATTTTTTAAACAATTATATTTTTTACGTAATCTTATGTTTTGTTATATAAGTGCCTGCGTTATTACAATAACCATTCTATCATATTATTACATATATATATATATATATATATAGATTATAGCATATTGACGTTCATGCAGTGTATAATATTTGAAAATAGAACTGGTAATACATATTTTCGATTTGTCTTATTTACCTGCGCATGCAAAGTCTTATGAGAGATTGAAAAGATATATGGAAAATAAATTGAAAAAAAAAAAAAAAAAAAAAATATGCGGGGACGCGAACCGCGAACCTTCAGCGTTCTAGTCCGTCGTCTTACCGCCCCAGCCACGCCAGCTCTTGGTTTCAGTGTGCACGCTCAACGGAGTAGACGCGCGAGCCCCACTCCGCCCGAAAATCTCTAAATTTCAAATCGCGATATCTCAGCAACCAAGGCGTATTAGATCAAAAATCAAAAACCACGTTAATTCGGAGGTCTTAAACTTTCACCACGTGAAACGGGAACCCGATCCATGACATCGAAGGTCCCTACTCTCCTTGTAAACCCACAAGAGACAGCCGCCAACTCGGCGGTTGCCGAAGAGGGAAATCGCGGGTTGAAAGATTTCCAGAGAACTGTCAGAGCGACAAGAAAATCAGGCTTGGTACTGCTTGGTCTCTCACCCAACGAAGCGAGAAGAGAATATATATTGGCCGATTAGTGATCAACCATCTCTGGCCGCGATAAGTCGCTCTCTAGCCATCGATAAGAACTCAGATCACACTGTATCCATAAAACCAAGTGGGAAGTTACAATAAACGTAAAGTTAACCAATAACAAGTGTGGAAATTATTCTTTCACATCAACCAGAAGTTCTGTTACCCATACAGTCCACTCCCCATCCACCGTCGATCATTGGGTTCATCATTCTATAATTTTATTTTTTCTTCAAATTTCCAATTTAATATTACTTCTAATTCTTTTAGTATTATTCTAATTCAAAGATTACCAATTTTTGTATTATTAGCGAATACGTGAGCCACAATTTTACGATTTACTTTCGTTTTTCCTTGAATGGAGTGACGTGTAGAAAGTGTTTCAATGGAGTACCAGGAAATATATGTTGACAGTAAATACAAGAATTTGCTTTATTATTCGAAAATCGGAATACTTTATGAATGTACCACGAAATTAGTTCACGTAAACCACGTGTTCATATTTCATGGAAGTTTTTGGACAAGATAATAACAAATTTATACCTGCCGATCCGATTGGGACATTGATTCGCCGAAATTGACAGAGGGTCCGCGAAATCGTAAAATTGTGGCTCACGTATTCGCTAATAATACAAAAATTGGTAATTTTTGAATTAGAATAATACTAAAAGAATTAGAAGTAATATTAAATTGGAAATTTAAAGAAAAAAAAAATAAAAAAATTAGTTCGAAATTTTCACCCCGCGATTTCTCGGCAACCGGGCCGAGTTGGCGGCTGTCTCTTGTGGGTTTTTCTTAGTACCTGTCCACACTATAACCACGCGAAGTCCGTACCCCTAACTCGATGAACCTATCTGAGCCTCCCCTCGTAGGCTACCAGAGAGTTTAACATTCACTCAGATTTTTATTTACTCATTTTGAAATGATTGGGGAAGGTGTTGCGGCCGTGCCCCCTCCCCTCAATACAGATTCGTACCTTGGAAATTTCAAGTCGCCGGGCTGATTTCACGTAAGAATCGAACGATTGATTACGCTGTACCCTTTTGATCTGTTTGCCCTTTCTCACAGTCGAAGACGGAGTGTTTTCTTACTACAGCTGGTCAAATGATCAGATGCTTGACGGTGTTTGACTTCCAGTCAAAATAGCGTAAATCAGATGACATATGAAAAAAGTCCTGTACACCAAAGTTTCGCGTCTTTCTTTGAAATTTCTGAAAATAATTTTTTGCAATTTTTTGTGCCTCGCGAAACTGCAGTTTTGGTGAAAAATCTTCAAAAATCTTCAGTAACAAAAAAGTGCCCTGATCGAATTGGCTGAAATTTTTACACAGCATGTCTTTTTCAATGCCAAAAGTTGTCTGAAAATTTCATAGTGGGCCGAGCAGTGGTTCAGAAGATACATCAACAAATATTCGCACAGTGGCGAGAATTCGGCGATTATGAGGTCGCAAAACAGTTTTTTCGGCCGCAGTTCAAAAATTCAAGGGCGATCGCGAGTACGCAGAAAAAAAAAGCATTGTTTCGTCCCTCATAGTGATGCTAGTATGAGCAGCAGAATATTCCCCTATAATGCGGTAAAGTCAAGCAACGTTTGACACCAGAAACTCGACCTATAAGCAGTGGTAGAAACCTACAATGAAATCTCGCCTCAGTGGAACTTCTTCGTGATAGCTGCTTGGAAAGTATGATTTACTTTGGCCTGTGAAGCGATGCGTAAGTGCCTCATTTCCAAGCAGTGCAGAAGTGAAAGACCCTATTGCCGAAAGTGAAACGAAATAATATTTTTGTTTGCATTACTCGGCATCGACCCAGGAGCCACCAATCGTTGCCGAAAAAATTTTTCACCATACGAGCTTCGAAAACGGGGGGTTTCGTAGCCTGCGAAGCGTGGCGAAAATGGCCGTATGCAGGCCAGCGGGTACGAAAGTACTTTACAAACCCTAGGGTTTCCAAGTCTCTTATGACAAACCCGCCTCGCAGGCTACGAAACCCCCCGTTTTCGAAGCTCTCCCGAGTCGAAATTTAGCGCCTACATTTGACCCTATGTAGGAGCTCCTACGTAGGCTTTAGAGATAGTAAAGTAGGTTCTATTTCAATGCAATATTAGACCCTACTTTGACGCTAAAAATGTCCGAAATTTCCCGTTTTACCAAGTTTAGCTTCAAAGTAGGGTCTGTTTAAAACCTCCTTTGACCCTCCAGAGGTAGGGTTTAACCTGCTTGCTTAAAACCCTCGCTTGACGCTCCAAACCCTACCCTGCACTGACAATGTGCATCGACTCTGATTGATTCCGATTATGATGTAAAAAACACGATTTCAAATTCCATTGAATATAAATTGGTTTATTATATGCGTTTGATCGTGTTTTCAGTATATTCAATCAGAATCAATCGGAATTAATACATTCTTTAGCGGAGTGCACTCAAACGCAACTCTACGACAATAAAGTCAACTGTAATGAGCAGCGATAAGAAACAATTCCAAATCCGGATCTATGTATATCAATATTGAGGTTTATTGATGATATTCACGTTGGTTTCTGATGATTCAAACCCATCTCAAAATTGGATTTTTTTCAATGTGAAAAAATGATCAAGAATCAAATTTTTCATTCCGATCATTTTGACATCCGTTCGACGATGGACCGATTTTTTTTCTATCATTATTTAGCACTTGTAACATTTTGCACAGAAAACACGCCACGTTTCAACATTACGAAAGTTTTTTCAAAAATTACTTTAAATTAATTAATTTTTGGAGAATTTTTGTAACGTTGAAACATGGCGTTTTATTCGTTCGAAATGTTTGATGCGTTAGAAAAAATGGAACGAAAAATCAGCCGACCATCGAACGGGTGTCAAAATTATCGAAATGAAAAATTAGATTCTTGAGAATTTTTTCAGATTGAAAAAAAATCCAATTTTGAGCTGGGTTTGAACAATCATAAAAAATAAACGGTAGGCGGGAAAAATCTGGAAAATTTCAGGAGACCTTTTTTGATATCGTAAAATTATATAAGAAATCGTGAAGCGAATAAAAAATAGCGAGGAAAAATCATTGGTCAGGTTGACATGGAATACCCCATATGTAAGTGACCAGACATGATTATATGTATCCGAAAATGGCCCCACCTAGTCATGGACATGGACATGGACATGTATAGAGTCAGATATGGATAGAGATGATCAGATACAAACGTTGTGCATAAATTTGGATGTGAAAATTATGGTTCGATTAAGTATGATTATATCTGATCAGATTTATAGCTCATGAAATTATTCTGCGAAATAATTATAGACAAGGATTTCACAATTTATTATACGTTTCTTTATTCTGTAAGATCATAATATTTTATAACAGTAATTTATCAGTATAAATAGTATATCAGTATTTATCAGTGTATTGATGAATATGGATTTATTAATTTTTCGATCAGTGAATGATGAATATTCTTACAATAGGTGCCACGATTGGATAACAATGTTTTGTGTCGATAGTTTGAATATTCTGCCAGTCGCAGTTCTTAATTTTCTGCGCTGCGACTAGAGGAGAAGTTTGATTGTGGTCGACGTCTTATGAACTAGGAACAGCGACTGGCTAAATATTCGAAAAAATCTTTTTTCTCCGTTATGTTCAGATACAAAATTATTCACTTCAATGAGCGTATAAGTATACAAAATTATCGGAATCTGATGTATTGAATTCTGTGTGTTTAATTTTTTCAAATGTTATGTTACAATAGCTTGAAAAGTTTAGGGGTGTGAAATTGCACGAACTTATATTTATCAATTTATAATATCATTTCATAATATGTGAATTAAAACCAGTTAAGGATTAAGAAAGACCCTGGGCCACAATTGTAAAGTAAAAATCCATGAGATGAAAATTGAAATACAAGAACCTTGCGCCAGACCTCTTCGGAGAGCTTCGAAAGGGTTCAACGAAGAGTTTCCTTGCGTCTAATCTATAGCGAGAAGACTAGAATTACATACCAGGCTCTGTACTCCCATAATCTAGATACGCATGCTTTGTAAGATCTTTGTAAGATTCGATCTTACATAGTCAGACTTTATGCCACAAAAACTTGCTTACTTCTTGGTTCTTTTAGGGTCTAACATTGGAGTGTAAAAATATAGTCCCTTTCTGTAGAACATACAATAGTACAGCTTCATATTTAGTTGCAGGAAACATATGGCTTCCTCACGAAAAACAGAGGCATCATGTAAAGAGTAAACTACCGAAACTACGAATCAGGACCCGACGCCACTGTAGTAGTATCCCAAATATTCTTCTCGCTGAGCAAGTCAGCTGCTGGCCTACCCTTGTATTGTCTTGCGCTGACGTAAACACCGAAAATCCATGAAAATGTGTATGTTCTTATGAGTTGTGAAAGTTAAATTTTCAAGTGAATACATACTTCATCCAAAGTCTTCATCTCCTCGTCGGACAATATGCGAGTCGATCGCTGAAAGACTCGACGATCCATTCATCGTCAGGAAAGACATGTCGTAATGATGTATCACACTGAAAACATCACACATATCCTGTTGGAACAATAATTTCAATTGGATGTACATTTCACTGTGAACGATCAGAAGAACTAGAGGCAAAGGTTATATTTGGTGAATAATCACATAATTGTTTTATATTAGACTGTATGTGATAAAGAAGCTTCTACACGCTCACATTTTTTTGGTTGTTTGATACTTGAAGAGAGAATTTCGGGCTGATAGTCTCAAGTCACTTTGAGACAGTGAACACGATTGCGTCAGACCAAAGTTAGGTTAGGGAGCACGATACATGATGCCAGGGCATAGAAATATCACTTGTTCGGCGATATTCCTTATATAAAATGTGTGAATGATGGACTATTACTCACCTGATATAGAGTTCAAACTCGAATTTGTTGAAGAAGTGAACACTCGAAGAAAAATTGTTCAAACCAGTGATCGAGGCGCACAACACATTCACTGTCGTTGACGTATTCAAACAATATGGCGGCGGCTGGTGGTGTCGCGTCGGTCACAATAAGCGGTAAAACTTAAATCCTGAGTCTCGAGAAACAAAATATTTGAAAATTAACGTAAGAAATCTTGTATCCTGTTCCGATCATTTTGATGTATGGCAGTACCATGAAATAGATCTTCGTTTATAGCATACACATGTAAGTTCATTATTCGATTAAATTGTAATGAATAATATTCTATCAACTTCCCGCAATTTTTTGCACGTTCTAGAACAAAATGAAGGCCATTTCAGGATTCAGGCATATAATCACAAAATGTTCGGCGCAATTTGACCAAATTTAATTAATTTTCCTGAGATTTGATAACATTTTAGAAAAGCATATGTTGCATGTATTCCCTGCCAAAAAACGACTATTTTTTCTCATAATTTTTACATAATGGATTGATGGCCTATTTTCCTAAGGAATCATTTTATTCACATATAAGAGAACCGAAGATTAAAAAAAAATCATTGTCACGAGAACCGATCTCAAAACCACGTACGTTGAATACTTATACGTATATTATGCCAGGATACAGAATAAAGGTATTGAAAGAATTCGGAACAAAATCTAACGCGGGTTACCAGATAAGGTCATATTATGTGACCAAATATGAACAGATACAAACCCGGTTATATTCCCCAACCGAAGACATCACTCCATTTATGATCGTATACGTGCCCATACTTCCCATACATATTCATGTCTCATTGAACATGAACCCTTTTTTTTTATCAAAAATTGGTTCAGATTCGATGATGTATGGACACATATGGGGCATTCCATGCCAACTCGACCAATGATGTTCGCTCACAATTTTAAATCATTTTCAGATTTTTTTTAATAACCGTCAATTATTCGCGCATCTTCAAACTTGAAACAGACAGACATTTTTGAAAATTCTCAAAAATTCTCAAAAACCCTTTGTACCGGCACGATGATCTCGGGTCCACTTTGCAAGTGGAAACAATTTTCCTTATATTTTTTCTGCATATTCAAAGAAAAATTATTTGATAACCATAGTCCTATAGGTTTCAAAAAGTTTTTCAGTTTGAATTACTTGTATTTTTGTTGAAAACCGGTTGTGAAAATCGAGGGGGAAATAACTCGTTGAAGTAACGTGTCAATAGCTCGTGAAATATTGAGAAATAAGCAAGAAATAACCGTGGAAATAATGAGAATTAATAGATGAAATAATAAAATATGATCGAAATAATGAGAAATAAATTCAATGATAAGAAGGAACTAAGAGAATGAATGGAATAATGAGAGAAAAATTAATCTGAAATACAAAATTAAGTTGAAATAAAACAAAATTATGTTGAAAAGAAGAAAGAATAGGTTCAAATAAATGAAATAATGTGAAGTGAAAAAAGTCATTTGAAATTAAAAAAATAAATTGACAGAAGTGAAATAATTCGAATTATTTTACTAAACAAAATGTCTTGAGATATTTCCCCCTTAGTAAAAATAAGGAAGGCGACGGATTCTATGGTCAGACATTTCATTTACTCTTACAATAAGTGACCTATTATCCTTCGTTCGGAATCTCGTTATTGGACTACATATTATACATATCCACTTACATACATATACTGATTTCTTAGAGTATATGGGGCATCCCGCGCCAACTCGACCAGTGTTAAGTTCCGACCAATTCAAAATCATTCCATGTATTTTTCTAACATTCTGTTCAGTGAAAAACGCGTCCCGAATTTTGTCCAGATTTATTTTTATTAAACCGTTAATTTGTTATTATTTTTTGAAGTTGATTGAGAATGCCCATTTTTTTAAATCTGAACAAAATCTAAAAAAATCCAGTGGATACACAATACAGCCACAAAACAGACAAAAAACGAATTTTTTTTCCTATTTTTGTTTTTTCACTGAATTCGGAATTTTTAGATTTTAAAAACTGAAATTAATACAGGATCAAATTGTAAGCGTCAGATAAGGGTCAATTGGTGGAACCGAACGTTTCCAAGTAAATTGAACCTTATTTGACGCTCGAAATTTGATCCTGTGTTATACAATTTCAGTTTCAAAAATGAGAAAATTCCGAATTGAGTGAAAAAAGAAACGTCGAAAAATTCGGCCCACGTTTTCCTAAACGGGGGCTGTTTTGTGTCATTCACTGGATTTTTTAGAATTTATTTTAGAATTTTCAAAAATGTCTATCCGTTTGGAGTTTTGAAGATGCATAAATAATCAACGGTTATTGAAAGATAATCACAATCGCATATAATAAGATATTATTAGTTATAATTACTTATGATTAGATACGAACTTTTTTCCCGGGTAATTTTTCGATTTTCGGGAGTTGGAGGTTTAATGTAGGGTTGGGTTTCAAATTATTAGGAGTTGGAGGTTCAATGTAGGGTTGACTTGAAAATTCGCAGGAGTTGGAGGTTCAATGTAGGGTTGACTTGAAAATTCGTAGGAGTTGGAGGTTTAATGTAGGGTTGACTTAAAAGTTTGTAGGAGTTAGAGGGTCAATGTAGGAGCTGTAGGTTCAGTTTCCTTCAAAGTAGGTTCATATAAACCTAGGTAGGGTTAAAGTAGACGCTAAATTTCGACTCGGGCTCATGGTGAAAAATAGTATACGCGGCGCGGGGCTGAAACCTCGCGATCGCGCACTCGCCTGTAGATGGCTGCACTGGCGTGCAGCCATCTCCACGCTCGTTTGCAATCGCTCGGTTTCGCCCCTTGCCACGTAATCTACTATTTCACCCGACTGCGATAAAATGACCGTATTTCGCCCCTGAAACGCGGGTCGAAAGTCGTCAATTTCGGACCAGAGGGAAGAAAAGTCGATTGCCGGGCAAAAAAGTAAATTGCCGGGCAAACAAGTAGACTTTTCTGCCCGGCAATTTACTTTTCTGCCCGGTTAATCACTTCTCTTCCTTCCGGTCAAAAATTGACTACCTACTTTCCACTCGCGTTACAGCGACGGAATAAGGTCATTTTATCGAAGTCGGGTGAAAAATAGCATATGCCACATGGGAGGAACGCAATTTTCTACACGGTGAAGGTTCTACTCGAAATTGTACACCATTTTTTCTACAACTCATTTTTCTACACTGTTTTTTTTCTACACCATTTTTTTTCTATATATCATAATACTATATCGCTTTCAAAAATATTCACAAGTAGAATGGACGTGGTATTTCATGCTGTCATGAAGCTGGAGTTCGTAACCTTAAAGTCTCAACCAAAAGTGATTCTCGTCGTCAATATTAAGTACTTTGAGATAAGATAAAAATCGGAAAAAATCAACCACAATCAAGATCATAAGAGTATTTATTTTGAATAGTAATAATGCTCAACATTGCAGTTATCAACAAATTGTTTAAACAAAACATTGTTCAACAAATTTTCCGGTGACGTTATTTTACTTCATGTCAAATGAATTCGCTAATCTTTCTGAATACACATGAATGGTTCAGGAATTTTGTCACCATTTTGAAATTTCCGTTTTCGAAAAATTCCAAATTTTGGAAAATGGAAAAAAATAATTGAATTTTGGATATATTTTCGTGAAAAGGATGTAGATTACAATCCCGAAGTTTCCGGAGCGTGGAACAAATACTTTCGTAGATACAGCCTTTACAAATATTCGAAAACGGAAGTTTCAAAATAGTGACAAAATTCCTCAAAAATTCATCTGTATTCAGAAGGATTAAGAGATTCCTTTGACATGAAAAAATATCTTTCCCGGAGAATTCGTTAAACAATGTTTTGTTTAAACAATTTGATGACAACTTTTGGGTATTATTATTATTCAAAATTAATACTCTTATCGTCTTGATTGTGGTTGATTTTTTTCCACTTTTTTATTTTATCTCATTCTCAAAATTGACGAGAATCACTTTCGGTTGAGATTGTACAGCCAGCTGTCCTTAACGCAACACGTCTTCTGGGCGTGCGGAGCTCGTCAGCGGTTCTCGACGCCGTACCTCCGCACAACTGCTGGATCTGGTCCCTAGTTGAAAATCGACTCAAAAAATGGACAAAAGTGGACTCACAGGCGTTTCTCATTGTCAGAGATCCAAGTAGATATCAAAAAATAATCACAAAACTCATTGGTCGTTATAAGTTATCGTTTCTCACTTCCAACCCATATATGATAGGGAAATGCATTTTGTGATTGTATTTTCTGTAGCTAATGGAACTTCACGTAATGCAACGAGGTAGGTATATTCAGGGTGGTGGGATGCCTGGTTCCGGTTGTTATCAATTTTTGATTGCGCCATAACTAGCGACCGGAGCAAAATCGGCTGCGCGAGGGACGGCGATCGACCTTTGAGGGTCACGTCTGTTTTACCAACCGAGTAGCATTTTATTTTCTCGCCGTTTCTCGTCTCGATGGAGTCACTGATTATCTTAGAATTAGTTTTAGATTATTTCTAATTTTTTTACACACCGCGCGCTGGTCCCTAGAAGATAAATCAGAGCAACCCGAATTAATAAACGATTTATTTCCAAAAAGCAGCAAAAATCAGCTGTCGCCGCCATATTGACTATACACCGACACGAGAAAAGTATTATGGCATTTCCGGCATTTCCACTTGACACACGATGGTAAACGAACCAGCGCGCGGCGGCTGCTATCTTCACGAAACTTGTGATGTCACTCTCGAATTGATCTAAAAAATAATCGCGACGAGAAACGGCGAGAATATCATGAAGCGACAGCTTCGCAT
>JAEUYN010002199.1:0-17357 GCA_018257835.1 Euura lappo
TTGAAGTTGCGACGCCTAAAACGTCTTATAGATAATTTTGTATTAAATATTTTCAACAGTGCGCACAGGCCAACTGACACACTGTAATTTCGAGCCAATTCAATTATTTTTTTATTCCTTTTGTCAGAATGACACAAACATAGGTATAATAAGCAAGCAAGTACGATATAAATTCCAGAATAATTAAGGAATCGCAAATTCCCAAATTATGATAATCAATTATTGTAGATCATCGATTTTGTGAAAGAATTCTCATATGGCATAAGGTCATAATGTTATTAGTTCAAGAGATAATCGGCATAGAATGTCATAGAATATCCTATTATCTCGCGGAACGCAGTAGAACCTTCTAGAAGCAATGACTCGGGATCTATAGAAGCGGATGGAACACCGAGGAATAACGCGTCGTCGCTATATAGGCAGAGACGCGCTCAGCTGGACAAGCTAGTCGGCCACGCGCCTGCTAAGCGAACACTTCTAGTCAAATCGTACTTGCTTACAAAAAAATCAGATTATCAAATTTAATTAGAATTTATTTAACATTGGTTATACGGATACCGAGTAAGGATCCACATAAATTACATTTCATCGATATCATAGCGATTCGATCACATATAATACCACCAGGAATCCGATAGAGGATCTGAGTAAAATTAATTAGTATCGACAATTTGTCAAACCATTTGAATATCAATTTCGAGTGTGAGAATAAAAAAATAAATTTCAGTTTTGTAAAATTACGAAACACCGGATTCATCATTTATCCGGAAACACAAGCGGCAGCAACAATCAATCCAAATTTTCAAAACCAAACCCCAACACCTACAGTCCACCGGGTTCTTGAGCGGTCATTGTTAGCCAATGTGTGTTAACGACTGTTTCTCGTGAATTCCACGTCCACACTCCCTCGATCTTGCGAGCGGTCATTGTTGATCATTGCGTATCAACGGCCGTTTCTCGTGAGATTCGAACCTCCACCCTCCCTCGACCTTGCGAGCGGTCATTGTTGATCATTCGTATCAACGGCCGTTTCTCGCGAGATTCGAACCTCCACATTCCCTCGATCTTGCGAGCAGTCATTGTTGATCATTGCGTATCAACGGCTGTTTCTCGTGAGATTCGAACCTCCACACTCCCTCGACCTTGCGAGCGGTCATTGTTGATCATTGCGTATCAACGGCCGTTTCTCGTGAGATTCGAACCTCCACCCTCCCTCGGTCTTGCGAGCAGTCATTGTTGATCATTGCGTATCAACGGCTGTTCCTCGTAAGATTCGAACGACCACTCTCCTTCGATACATCGAGCGGTCCTTGTTGGTCATTGTGTATCAACGGCCGTTTCTCCTTGTATTCGAACTACCAACTCCTTCGGCTCTGCGAGCGGTCATTGTCAGCCAATGCGTGTTGACGGCTGTTTCTCGTGGAAGTCCGAGCACCCAACTCCCGCACACCTACCTGATACCTAATCCAACCGACCAAGTCGGTAACTGCCGTGTCTATACGACACGAGGAGTACACGTCCTGGATATCGTCCACTGCAGTAAATAGCTATCCGGCAAACGACGATAAAAATTCGGGACGTTACACAGTAAATACAAGAATTTGCTTTATTATCCGAAAATCGGGATACTTTATGAATGTACCACGAAATTAGTTCACGTAAACCACGTGTTCATATTTCATGGAAGTTTTTGGACAAGATAATAACAAATTTATATCTGCCGATCCGATTGGGACATTGATTCGCCGAAATTGACGGAGGATCCGCGAAATCGGAAAATTGTGGCTCACGTATTCGCTAATAATACAAAAATTGGTAATTTTTGAATTAGAATAATACTAAAAGAATTAGAAGTAATATTAAATTGGAAATTGAAGAAAAAAAAAAATAAAAAAATTAGTTCGAAATTTTCAACCCGCGATTTCTCGGCAACCGGGCCGAGTTGGCGGCTGTCTCTTGTGGGTTTTTCTTAGTACCTGTCCACACTATAACCACGCGAAGTCCGTACCCCTAACTCGATGAACCTATCTGAGCCTCCCCTCGTGAGTCCGCCTGCGGAGCCCACCGTGTGTATGACGCGGCCGATTGTTGTTTGCCAGCTCATTATGTCGACACTGTCGTCCAGGTCTTTCGTTGCTGTGCCGCTCTGAAGGCCCTCGATGACCCTCTGCATGTCACCGTCCGCCGTCTCCTTGGCTTCCTTCTTTAGGCTGTTGCAAGCGCCGTAGGTCGCTCTTATTTCTATTGAGTGTATCGTGAGCTTGTAGAGTACTCTCTTTTTCCTCTTCCACTCGGCCTCCGCCGTGAGCTCATTCGGTAGCTTAGGGTACTTAGGGGGTCTGCCCTCGCCCGTCTACGGGGTGGAGACGCTGCCCTCTCCGTCGGCTCCCCATTCCTCTACCGTGTTGTCCAGGGGTGAGGCGGCCGACCCGTCCGCGCCGTTGCCGTTGTTTCCTTCGTCTTCTGCCTCTGTTCGATGCCTACTGTCGTTCAAGTATTGTTCCATTTTCCATGTAGTTCCCACGAGAAGCTAGGGTAATTCAAAGGTCCGCCTGGCCAGAGCCCCGCTTGGCCGGGTAAGGCTGTATACAAGGCAGCGTCGCCTGGTACTGCCAGGGGATCGTTGTAAGACACCGGTTTTGCTCCCGGTGCCCGCTGTTGGCACGATGCCTCACACCACAGCTGTAGGGCAGTTGGACCTCTTCTTGGTTTTTCTTCCTCTCCCCAGTCCTGTCCGGCTTGGGAGGCCCTGCCGGGGGAACGAGTCCCCCGCCGGCATAGCCCCGGAGTTCATCGGAGTACTTAAGCCCACCCACCTCGACAAGGTCGTGAGGTCCCTAGGGGGGAACCTAACCTAACCTAACCTAATCCCCCACGAATTCTGGGAAAACCCCAGAAATTACCCAGAATCCCCCACGAACACCCGAAAGAAAGAAAAGGAAAGGACTTCGGAAAGACCCGAAGTCTTCCGGAAAGAACCGAACCGAAGTCGTCATAACAGGTCATGTCAGGACGTGTCAGGTCATGACAGGTCATGTCAGGACAGGACTGTTAAAAACGGTAAAAAACCACTCACAATTAGTATATGAATCATGGGATCCCAATCTCTCAGTAATCCGTGCAGAAACCTCATTCGGGGGGTTGGCGCGCGAAGCGCGCAGGGGGGCGAAGCCCCCCTAATATATACAGGGTGTCCCATTTTAAAAAATGCAGCCGAATGTCTCGGAAAGTATTGGTTGCAGAAAAAAATATTTCAGATAAAAGTTGTTTGGTTTCGAGGGGGACAGATTCTGATGATATTGGCTTTTTTGTAGGTGGAGGCGTTAAGGTGATATGAAGGTCAACTTTTGTTTTTTAAATGGAATCATGTATTTATTATTAATTCATCAGATCGGGCGTTTAATTTTACATCAAAAAGCACTACTGAACTGATGTCCTAACATGAACGGTTCCGTAGATATTTCATTTTTCTCAAAATAAGTTTATGAGCGTTCATGTTTCGGTTGATGTATGTACGATCAACCTTCAAGCATTGACAAGATGCTCGAACACATTACGTTCTTGTGTAAAAAATACAGTTTTTTCAACGGCGCCAACCACTGCAGAAGATATGAAAAACCGTATACGTAATGCCTGTAGAAGTATTCCGAGAATTGTCCTTCTCCAAACGGTTGAAAGTTTCGAAAATAGGCTGCACTTGTGTATCAACCAAGAAGGAAATGTGTTCGAGCATCTTGTCAATGCTTGAAGGTTGATCATTCATCAACCGAAACATGAACGCTCATAAACTTATTTTGAGAAAAATGAAATATCTACGGAACCGTTCATGTTAGAACATCAGTTCAGCAGTGCTTTTTGATGTAAAATTAAACGCTCGATCTGATGAATTAATAATAAATACATGATTCCATTAAAAAAACAAAAGTTGACCTTCATATCACCTTAACGCCTCCACCTACAAAAAAGACAATATCATCAGAATCTGTCCCCCTCGAAACCAAACAACTTTTATCTGAAATATTTTTCTCTGCAACCAATACTTTCCGAGATATTCGGCTGCATTTTTTAAAATGGGACACCCTGTATATACAGTATTTCAAAAGCGGGCGTCAACGGCGTAAAGTACTCACTTCACGCCCGCTGTTTCAAGCCGGTCAAAAAAGGTCACTTTAGGCCCGCTTAATAGGTAAAAAAAAACCGCAGAAATCGTGCATGTGTTACAAAAATGTACGTTTGTTCAGAGAGTGCCTTTGCTCATCTACTATGTGGTTATATAGGTTTAGTAACTCAAAAGTTGAGTGTTCCGTTTTTTTATTAACTTCCCGTTCCTCTGTTCTCAGAGAAAAGTAGGACTTGTTACCTATAATCACCCCGAAAATGAAAAGTTGAGTTTTCACTAGATCTTCACGCTTGAGGACCAGGGAATTTGTTACCTTCAACCATTTTGAGTGTATACGTCTGGTGTGTCTGTGTATGGACGTATGTATGTGATGACATTTTTGTCGGAATAATGTCTCGAGAACGAGTGCGCGGATTTCGACCGAATTAGGCTCAATCGACGCGCCCTTCCCAGACTCATTTTCAACGGACCAGAGGAATGACGCCAACCTGCGTTTCGAAATACCGATTTTTATTGTAAAATGTCTGTGCTCATTTTTTTTAATTCGGATTTCAGAAAAGGGTCGTGAAAATCGTCTAGTTTGAGAAAATATTTATGATTTCCAGTTCAATTTTTTTCGTCTTTTAAATTAGCCCTTGTTAAAGATCCCAATGCCCAACAACGATCCATAGGAATATTCCATCATCTTCTCCCTATAGTTTAAGCTATTGCACCATTAGCAGATAAGACCGCGCACGCAAGCCTCTCAAAGTCTAGGCCAACATGAACCATGAACCATGAACTCACCCCATGACTCACCGATATCCTGTTGGGCTCAAACTACGGAGACTAGTTTGCTATTAGTTATTAGCTATAAGATAAGAACTATGCATAAATACCATGGTCACACCATGGTCGGCAGTCAGTGTTCCGCTCGCGAGCCAAACACTTAAGGCAGAAGCCATAGGAGGACCTCACTCTGCTTGGAAGCAGAAGGCATCCTCAAATCTAACATAGACTGAATTTATGTTCAATCTCTAACCAATAACTTGTGTTCTATCAATTAAAGTTCAATAATAAATATAATAATACTCAACTCTGTTCTCGTATTATTTGGCGATCCTGGACCGACGAGCACAGCTATCGAAGTAGCTGTTTCACAACAGGGTTCTGAGGTATTCTTGAAATGTACAGGGTTGACATAGGGGTTCTGAGAGATTCATATACATATTAAGTACGGGGATACATATTAAGTACGGGGTTCACGTGGGGGTTTTGAGGTATTCCAGAAAATGAAAATATTTACCTCAAAATTCATAATCTCGAACACTTATCACTTATCACTTATAGTGGTGTGGAAACGATAATATTCTGATTGAAATCCTGCCATGTCTTTAATTTACTTCGGGTATTTCCGGACGACTTTGGGACTATAGAACGATACTTTATATAATATAGAGCGGTGACGGACAGTGCCGCAGAGGGGAGTCCGCGGGGGGAAAGGATCCGCCGGGGGGCGGGGGTCGTCGACCTTCGAAATCTTGACACGGCGGTGGCGGTGGTGGCGGCGGCAATATCTTTATATAATATAGAACGATATATAACCATCCCCTCCCTCACCCCGCACAAGCTTTAAGTAGCTTCTGGGGACATACCCACTCGGGTATGGCGGGTAGTAGGTGGTAATTATTATTATTATTATTATATAATCACTATCTATCTCGTTATAAATCTCGATATAAATGAAACTATCGAGTATTTTGGTGACACGCCTCATTTGGGTCCCTAGGCACGATATTTTCACTAGATATGGTGGGTTGCCGAAGCGCACGGGTCCGGGTTAACGAAAAACTGTCCCTCTAGCCAAAATTATGCACTTGTAAACTCGGCTTAGCCAAAATATGGCGGCAAAATTTGACATTCGAGACATTTGACGATCACGCCAAGGAACCCCTGTCATTAAAATGACCGATTTATTCAATTTCCCTGTGTTAACAGTCACCGAAATGACCAGGTGTGACCGATAATGATTGTGTCCGATCCAGATGTGTCCGAACGGGCCTGTCCCTAGAATACACATCAGATTGTCAAAGATGAAGCTCTATTATAAATAGGTGAAAGATCTACGATTATTCAATAGGTAGTTTGGCGTAGTAGGTAGGGCGTGCGACTAGTATAAATGCGAGCGAGCGATAGGGTCCCGGATCGAATCCTGAACGAAACCATGAGAAATTGTCAGAGCTACTGTTAGATTATGGGTGGAAGTTAGAATAAAATACAAGTGATTTAGATATTGAATTGAATTTATTAGACACAAGGAAAGCCACCACTTTCTACTTCGACTGATTCTAAATGACTAAAGAATATTTTCTATATACGAACGAAATAACTGAAGGTTTGTCAAGTGCCTAAAGGACGTAGCGTTTCTACAAAGACCACATCTGTTTAGGATCAGGGCGCTCTTGACTACGGGGTACGACCCGTCATAGATAGATCCTTTCAGTTTATCGTATTTGTATGTCGAGTGATTTTTGTAAATATATACACATGCGTTTGTTGGTCTTACGCATTCCAACAGCTACAAATGCGTTTTAACAAAAGTATTTCAGAACTTTTCAGATTTCTATGAATATCGGTAATTTCCGCTTAGCGGTCGATTTTGATAACTGTCTCAAGTTTTGATCGTCAAATCGATTCAACAATATTTGGAAGTGAAAGGAAGTCAAGTTAAAGACAATTTTCCACGAAGTGTAACATATTTTTTTTATTGAAAAAGTCTAGAATTCCTAGCACAACAAGTATAAAGTAATTTATACGGTACATCCTCGAGCTCATCGCATAAGAGGCAGTTCCATGAACCTTATAACGTATTCAACAACTCGCCTAGTAATATTTCAAGTTTAACTTCAAAATCAGAAAATTCAATTATCAGAGTCAGACAGAAAATTCAAATTCAAAGCCCGGAAACCACATGACACAATATAGCATTTATACATTACAACTTAGAATCAAAATTTAATACACACACACACTCAATTGTGAGAAGAAAAATAACACATAGAAACATCGCCACTTTGGCAACAACATTTACACACAAAATTTAGTTTAACACACACACGTAAATTCTCAAACATCATATTATATTGGATTTAAAGATATTTCCTGTACACACAACTCAAACAGACCATACATATTACACTATTACAAATAAAAGGGGATTAACACGGATAGAAGAGAACAGAAAATCCGTAAATAGTATCACTACGCGCCAGATAGAAAAACTGAGGAGTTCGTGGGTCAGGCCCCTCTCCTAAAATTTGAAGAAATGTGACTACGCGCACCGAGAAGTAGTGCGAAGACCGAGCCGTAATAGTAAATCAGAGTGCGATCAGAGTCAGATTTTGCGAGTTTAACTTCGGTCCGGCCAATTGGTCTATTGGTACGTAATTCATGGGAGCTATCCATGAATTACGAATTTAAATTCATTTTCTGACTTAGAAAAATGTTGAAGAATCCATTTCAGGCGACAGCCTTCCGAAATACGGAGAAAGTTCATTAAATACCAGTCGAGTTTATAACGAAAACATTTCTAACAATTCCTTTTTTTATTATTATTATTAAACACACATTTATTCAGTTAAACGTATCTTTTACACAAATTTTCTGTTCTTTTGCTTGCGCATCATCTTCGCTATCAATATAAATCTGTCTAACTGCTAATCATTTACACCTACACAACATTCACTCCACAGTAGTAGTAACGCCCGGACTTTCGAGAAAGGGAAGCACCAACGCCGTATTTTCGACACTGATTCCTCTCGTTATTAGCTCAGGTAGAAAACTCCTTTCCTTGAGGTAATTCGTTACCTCATTGCACAAAAACCACGAGAGCAGCTGTTAATTGATCTAGGTACCTTATCGAAGCCCTGAGAGAGTCTTTACTCAACAAAAACATAATTTTCTATCAGTACGAGTGCTATCAAAGTAAGAATTTCAAGAATATCTATAAGTGGTCGAATCTCCGATGATAGTAGTGAAACTCGTTTAATATCAGTTTAATCTGAGTGATCGTGCCACACAGTGACCAAGGATCACAGTGAGGATTAACGTTATAACCTATATGATTGACTGGTAGAAATTGATTACTAAATACACCTGGAAGACGGTTCGAAAACTGCCAGCAAAATGACTGTATAAATAATTTAATTCGTATAAATGTAGAGCAATTACATCAATAATCTTGGACGATGGAGATCCAGTAATGACTCGCAATTTCATGAACTAAAATTACTCCGACGGATCGGCATAATTATTCATTATTTAAAAAATCTATGCGTATCGTAGAAAATCCTTTGATTGGCACGGAATAATATCCGACATTATGTTCAGTATTAATTTTTTTTGTATTATCCACTTACATTATAAAAACCTATTTGGAGATTCGGAAGTGCAGTTACACAATCTTTTATGGTGAGCCAATATTATTACCCGGAAATGAACTATAAGACTGCTCATATATTATACTAATAGGAAAGTGAAAGTGGAATAACCGTATAATGGATGTTTTTAGGTACATGAGGCGTCACAAGCTATAGACAAAGTTTGAAAGATCTGTACGTAAATCTCATCTGCCACTATAAATTGCAAGATGCAAAATTCGATGTCAATTAAATCCCTTAAGGTATTCCCAGTTTTACTCAAGCCGTATCATTGAATCTACTACATCCGGATTCTGGAGATCGATAATGCATTACACGGAGAAAAGATTATGACAACACTGTTATAAGTGGTATAATAGGCTTGACTTATACCGGAGTTCGAGTGTTGGTGCAAACACATGTTTACTGGTAATAGGAATAGTTGAATCAAACTCCAATCTGTATAGGAATATTTACTACAAGTATGGAGAATGCATATTTTAATATTAGGCTGATTCTCCCGAAAAACTCATTTTTGCTGAAACGGAGTATATTACCTTAGCATTGCAAATGCTTCTATTTTGGGTTTCTTTAGAAAGTACAGGAGACAAATCGTGGATGTAACGTTTTAATTGTTGCAGTCGCGGAGTGGATAAATATGGTGGGCATGGGAAGTATGAAAGTTTCTTGTTTTAATATAAACAAGAGAACCGAATGTGGATTATGGTTAGTTATACCGTGATAGTCGAAATGTCATCGATTACGTCGCAAACTGACAATTATACCGCGATGGATGAAATGAATCCTAGTACTTCGAGAACTAAAAGAACAAATAAGTATTAATAATTCTAAAAAATAACATGGATAAAATGTAAAAATGTTTAACAAATGATTATTGATATTTTTTTAAATTAGGAACAATTGAAGCGTTTGTTTGAAAAAAAACATACCGTAATATTTCGTGAACAGTGAACGCTAGGGATTTGAACCTATACAACTCGCTAGGCTAGTGACAGCCGAGCGTATAGTAATTTAAAAAACATTTTCAATGCCTAAGATTCTTGCCCCACGGGTGAAACCTGTAGATTTTTTCAATATCCCACAGATTTTTTGGATCTTTTAACCAGAATATATTAGATCATCACATTTTGAGATAGGATCACAGGTCAGATTGGGGAAAAAAAATTATTCGAATGGTTTTTTTTTCGCCGGTTTTGACCCCTAAACGTCAGTTCCTCTGGCTGAAACACTTACATTTTCCCATACTGTGAAGGGTGTTGTGAGACAGCTACCTCGATAGCTGTGCTCGTTGGTCCAGGATCGCCAAATAATACGAGGACGGAGTCGAGTATTATTATATTATTTATTAATGAAGTTTAATGGATGTGATACAGATTAATTATAGGTTAGAGCTTGAACTTAGGTTCAGTGTAAGGTTATGTGAGGATGCCTTCTGCTTCCAAGCAGAGTGAGGTCCTCCTGTGGCTTCTGCCTTATAGTGTCCGGTCGCGAGCGGAACACTGACTACCGAACCATGGTGTGACCATGGTTTTTATACATATTCCTTATCTTATGGCTAATAGTTAAATAGCAAACTCCTCTCCGTAGTTTCGAGGCTAACAGGATATGAGTGAATCATGAACGGAGTTCATGGTTCACGGTTCATGTTGGCCTGGACTTCGGGAGGCGTACGTGCCATGACTTATCAGTAGCTTAAATATATAGAAATAATGATGGTGTATTATTCATCATCGGAGGGATTCTCAACACCCCCCTTCTTAGATCTTTCCACGTCGTCCTCGACGTTTTGTAATTCGATACCCATCATTTTTTCTCTTTTCTTACGTAGTTTAGCTAGTTTTTGAACTGTCCTTTTCTCCTTTGCTACAGTCGGATTGCAGGAAGAGCAGATTAACACAAATAATCCACACTTCCATGCTATAATGCATATTATTATTATAATTAAAAAACTAAGAATACCTCCGACCGACTGCCACGTTATTTGATGGATAGTGGCCCAATCGTCATTGAACCTTTGCGTCATTTGGTTATTTCTTAGGATATTTTCTAGTTCTGAGATCGTTTGCCCTTGGTTTCGTAATTCTTGTATATCAATTCGGTGGTTCAGGACAATCTCATGCCCGGTTATGATGTGTGGGAGTTCAGTAATGTTAAATACATGTATTTCAGAAAACGTAAATTTCTCAACTTCAGTAATCAATTTGACTTTGGATTTTAGCGTTTGTAGGATACAGACTTGATCAGTAGATATTATTGAAGGCAGTGAGATATTCAATATCCTGGAATTTTGGGTACTGAAGGTCCCCTGGCAGTTCAGTGTTAAGACCACACCTCTAGGAGGGGGTAATACTATTTTATACACCTCAGGGATATAAACGGCGGTTTATTGCCCTGTTCCAGCCGGAAAAACCACTTTATTTCCCTTTGGTGTATAAAATATCGTATGCACCACAGGGCAAACGTTATTTTAGACTCGTGCGATTGTATCCCTCGGCTTCGCCTCGTGATACAACCTCGCACTCGTCAAAAACAACTTGTCGCCCTTAGGTGCATAATATACTATGAGACGATTGAGTTCGGATGTAGGTTATGTCTTTTGTAACAAACTTCGAAATCAAACAATCCGGAGGGATTGGATTTTTGAAATTTTCACATAGCTCAATTGAATCTCTGCTATGCGCGGTACCCTGATATTGAGATACTAATATTGATCCGGCTTTTCGGATGTCGCTCATTTTGACTTCCCGAATAAAGTCATCTTGTTCTAGTTGATATTTGTAAGTGGGTAATATTGCTACGTGGGTTCCGTTTATTTCTTTGGCAACCGGTGTGTTTTGAATTAATATCCATGGCTCGGGCTCAAGATACGGTACTTGTAATACATAAATCAAATTTTGATTGTAACCAATAATGGTTATTCCAGAAATGTCTAGCAACCGTTGGTAGTTAGGGGCCGTTCATAAATTACGTAAGCACTTTTGGAGCCATTCTTGACCCCCCCCCCCCTTCCACAACATGAGCGTAAATAGGGATTTACTGGAATTTTTGCCCCCCCCCCCCCAGGAGGTGCTTACGTAATTTATGAACGGCCCCTTACGTGCCGTGTTAGTTATACATATAATGTTTCTTTTTTAATTCTAATTCAAATACTATTAATGAATCAACAAGGTTTGTAGGTGTGAAAATTGAAGGGTCGACTATTCCTTGTTTTCCGAGCTGCACAGCGAGTAAAACCTCTTGCGACAGTACTTCTAAATCATTTAGTTCTAATAATGCTAGCGTGCAAGCTTGAATAAAAATATTGTACACTTGTGTTTGATAAAGCTCGATTTTCAATTTGTCTAACTTCTGGTAGGTTTCTTGGAGCTGATTTTTTAAGGTATCTTGGTTTTCGTTTAATACGTTAATTTGTGTCTGGAAGAGACGGATGCTACGCGTGGCTACCTCATTTAAGGTGTTCGTGGCGTTGGTGAGCGTGGCGATGTTTTCTATGATGATGTCTTCGTCGTTGGAGTCCATCGTTCCCCAGAGGAACTTGTGAATTTGCCCTACGAGGTTGATAAGCCCTCTTCCGCTTCTTTGCTCTTGGTTGATGGCTTTGATATATCGGTTGTATCCCCACCTGGTGTTCATGCTGTGATTAAAACATCCCGTGGTTTGTTCTATCTTGCCGGTTTGGTATTTGTTACTCAGGAGTCCAGGGGTGAAGCCATTCTTTCTTTCCCAGGTTTGAACGATTAGTCGGACGCATCCTCGCATCCGTGGGGTGGTGATTGTGAGATCCTTTGCCCATAAAGCTGTACATGTTACTCGGGAATGTTGCTCTAGGATGCTGGAGATTTTTACCATTAGTTCTGGATACACTAAACATGATCCTAGAGCTTCTGTCATTTCTGGAGTTTCCACTAGACGGTTTGGTACTTCGTACTCCTCGCTGTGTGGTTTGAATTGTTTTACCCACAAGCGAGTTGCTTGCTCGGTGTCGGTCAGATTTCTAGGGTTCACTGCTTGGTACTGCCTAGGTTCGCTCAGTGTCTCTTCTTGGCCCAAGGTTATCCATAAGTTCTTATGCGTCCCTGTTATCGACGTTAGACGATTGTTAAGGTGCGCTAACATGCCGTTGACGATGTTTGCTTCTTCTGGTGTGAAAATTGATTCGTCGGAGATGAATCGAGAAGCAAGTTTTTTCAGTTTGTCCGTTTTTAAAACCAGGGCTTGGTGTTGGGCGCGTAAGGGTGTCAGGTCGACTGCGTGGATAATCTTCCATGTTTCGGCGTACATATGCACATCCCCCAGTTTTTCTTGTAGTAGTGTCCCTGTTATTGGTGTGATGTGGATGTCGGCTAGTGCTGGACTCCGTCTGCGGGATTTAAATTAGTCACTATATTAGGACGACTGGGAGCAATTGATTTCTGGCCTTAGTGATTGCATAATTAGGCAATTTGAGTTTTAATGCAGACAGTCAATGACTGCGTTGTATTTGCTTTCAATTTGCTGACGGAATTGCATAGCTTCGAGTGGGCTGGTGGTTAGACTTATTGCTATTCCAGATCTTCCGAATCTGCCTGTTCTTCCGATTCTATGGAGATAGGTGTCGAAGTCGTTCTGGAGGTCGAGATACGTTGGTAAATCAAAATTCACCACTGTAGTTACTTGGTCGAGATCGAGTCCTCGAGCCGCAATATTTGTCGTTATGAGGACTTTCTGGTTGCCGGTTCTGAACCCGTTTAATACCGCTATTCTCCGACTGTTAGTCAGATTGCCGGATAAGATGGTTACGTTGCAACCGTTATTGCTCATTCTTTCGGTGAGCCAGCTGGCTGTTTGTCTGGTATTACAGAACACTATTGCTTGTTTGTCCTGGATCATGTTGTATATTCTTTGGATCATGTAAAATTTTCTATGTATGTCCAAACATATTGCGTAGTACTGAATAATGTTTGGTGGCAGTGTATCAGGTATTTGTATGTGATACTGCGTTCCTCGCATCACCTCGTCCGTGTCGGAAATGAGAAGGTTATCGCTAGTGGACGTGAAGAAAAGTTGTTGGTAACTTTCAGAGGTAATTTTTTGCAAAATTGCGGTGTACTGGTCTTTGTTTTGCGTCATGATTAGGTCCGCTTCGTCCACTATGATAAGCGACACATCTTCCAGATTTAATACTTCAAGATCATATGCTAATCTTTTTACGTGTCCCGGGGTGCCGATGATTATCTGGTCAGTAATGCTTGAACCTCGAGTGGTCCGTTCTCCTTGAACTGCGTATTTAAGTCTGATTTCAGGGCAGAACCGAGCTATTTCAGTAGTAATTCCTCCAATTTGGATGGCCATTTCGTAGGTTGGTGCTAGGCACAGGACTTGTGGAAAGTTTTTATCCGGATCTACGCGGTTGAGCATGGTTAGGACAAAGGCTGCCGTTTTTCCCGTGCCTGGGTGTGCCTGTGCTACTAGGTTCCATGTAGGATTTTCACCAAGGACCCGTAGGACTTCCTCTTGGATTTCGGATGCTTCGTCAAAGCCCATCGCATGGACTCCCTCGATCAGTGCTGGTTTCAGGCTGAAGTCCTGGAATGTTCTTCCGCTATGCAAGGGTGAAGGCGTATTTATTTCGTTAACCAGCGGGTGATGGTTTATTCCTTCTGCCAACTGGTTTGGGTACGGCCCGGGACGCATGATGGTGGTGTGTGGTGTGCAATGCTCAATTCTTCCTGTAGGTTTTAAATCAATCTTAGGTGTTTTTATTCTAGGATGATCAGGGCGTGATTGATGTCTCGGGCTGCTTGTGGTACTGTTAGTTTGATCGTTGTTCCCCGTAACAGATGTTAATCTATGATGTCCTGACCGAAACGTAGTGTCTCGGGTCGAATCGCACAAGTTTGAGTTTCTGGATCTTAGCAGGGTCCGAAATGGTGGAGTAATGATAGGGGTGTGTGTGCCTTGCGTTTATTACGCCTACCTTGTTGGTTGTTTTATCTTCGTAGGTTATCGTCTGATGTTCTAGGTCGACTGCTTTTACTTGGCAAGGGCCAATGAAAGGTTCTGATAACTTGGTAGTCGGCGCAAAGTTCTTGATCATTATCCAGTCTCCTTTCCGGTATATAGGAGTTGCGACTCCGTGTTTTTCATCCTGCGTCTCCTTGTTCTTTTGTCTAACCTTTTGCAGGTTGATCTTCCCCTGCAAAAGCCTCTTAGCTTGTCCTTCTTTGAATTCTTCCGTTCTTCCCATAGGCGTCTCGGTTAAGATCTCTGGCGAATGAATGTTGTTTGGTATATTTGCCCTATGCATGAACATTAATTCGTGCGGGGTGCATTCTGTTGATGTATGGTATGAGGTGTTGCAGGCAAAGCTCATATGGTTTGTTACTTTGTCCCATTTGGTTGGTTGATCTTGACAGCTGGTGCGGATGAAATTCAATAGTTCTCGATGCATTCTTTCTATGCTTCCATTGCTTTGCGGGTTGTATCGAGTCGTTGTGATGTGGTCAATTTCGAAGTCAGTCTCAAGATCGATCATCATCTGGTTGCAGAATTCTGTTCCCTGATCTGTGAGTATGTCGGTTGGAACTCCGAATACTGATATCCAATGGTCGAACAAATCTTGACTGGTTGAGGCATTCTTATTGGGTATCGGTACACATCGTATGTATTTGGTCAGGTGATCTTGTATGGTCAGCATGAAATGATTTTCTTTTGCTGTTGTTACTAAAGGTCCTACACAATCAAGTGCAACCTTTTCGTTCGGTAGAGTGGTTGTGTCCATTTCAACACCTGGTGTCACATATGTAGTTGACGTCTTCTTGTATTTCTGGCATTGGGGGCATTGGGCTACGAAATCATAGATTTGTTGTGTCATTCCTGTCCAACGCGCTACTTCTTTTACTCTGCGAAAGGTGGCCGCTCGACCTAGATGTCCTAATTTTCCGTTATGTTTTTGTACAACTAACTCCATTTGCTCTTTCTTGGTAGGGGTTTGTTTACCGGTGAAACAAATGATGAGGTCTACTCCGGGTAGATCTTCTTCTTCTATTTCCATTAGTTGCTTCCATAGCTTTCTACATTGGGTTGGCGGAATGGTGTTATCTGTGTACAAATATGCTTTCCTTCCTTCAGCGTATTCTTGCAGCAGGTAATTTCTTAATACTTTCTTCTGATTCTTTTCCGTGATTGAGATGACATCTTCTTCGTTTTCTTTGGTATCTTTCCTGGTTAGCTTAGTCCATGGTTTAGGGACTCCGTTCTGGTGGTTTGTCCTATTCGGCCATTGAGTTACCCTATTGATCCTGAACTGTTCATTGTGTGTGTAATGTCGTATGGAAAACACTCTGGATAGGTGGTCCGCTACGGTGTTATCCTTGCCTTTCACATGTTGTACTGTGAAATTGTATTCGGCTAGGCGTAACCTCCATCTAAGTAACCTCTGGTTTGGTTCTTTGAACTTGTGTAGCCAGACTAGTGCGTTATGGTCTGTTCTCAGGATGAAGGGGTTGTCCGGTTTGGTCAGTAGGTAGTGGCGTAATTTTGTCACTGCCCATATGACTGCTAGCATTTCCTTTTCCGTGGTCGTATACCTTGTCTCGGCGTCGTTGAGAGTTCTCGAAAGGTAGTAGACGTCCTTTATCGGAGGCATCCGTCGTCAGGATAAATTGTTTTGAGAAATCTACCCTTCGTAGAATAGGGTCGTTTATCAAAGCTGTTTTTAATGTTTGGAAGGCTTTCTCGCAGTCGTCGTTCCAATTCACTGTTTTACCTTTCTCTATTTCGGACTTTCTTGTTAGTTTCGTAAGCGGTTTGGAAATGTCTGCGTAATTCTTGATGAATTTTCGATAGTATCCGGTAAGTCCTAGGAATGATCGCACTTCTTTAACCGTTTTTGGTGTTTGAGCTTCTTGAATGGCTTATACGATATCTGGGTTAGGTTTTACACCATCCCTGGTTATAACGTGTCCAAGATATTGTGTTTCCTCAGCAAAAATGTGCATTTGCTGGGTTGCAGTTTAGGTTACACTCCCTCAATCGGTCAAAAACTGTCCTCAGGTTTTTTATTATGTTGTCGAGGGTTCTCCCGAATATGATCACGTCATCCATGTAGATACAGCAAATTTTGTTGTTGAGTCCTATGAGGGCGTGATTCATCATTCGCTGGAAAGTTGCAGGTGCGTTTTTGAGTCCAAAAGGCATTCGGAGATATTCCCAATGTCCTTCGCGTGTAGAGAAGGCTGTTTTCTCTATAGAACTTTCTTCCATCGGGATCTGGTGGAATCCGGCCGCCATGTCTAAGGTCGTAAAGTACTGAGCTCTACCCAAGGTGTCGAGTAGTTCCTCTATATTGTAAATGTCCCTTCTCTCCGCATAGGTAGTACGGCATGGGGTAGGCGTCTTGAGGCGTTGATTCATTCAGTTTTCGGAAGTCGATTACAATTTCTCCATTTCTTCTTTCCGTCTTTACCTGGTTTCTTTGGTACTACCCAGACTGGTGAGTTGTATGGGGATTTTGATGGTCTGATTATCTTTTGACGGAGCATATCTTTTATTCCTTGGCTCACTGTTTCTTGGTGTATTTCAGGTAATCTCATTCCGCCAATACTGATCACCTTATCGGTTTCGATCTTGTGTGTAGTTAGATCAGTTTGTGGAAGATCCTCTGTTGATAACGTGAATAGGTCTTGGTAATCTGCTAAAATTCTCCTCGTAAATTTTAATAATTCCGGGTTTTTGGTATGTGAAACGTTGACTTCCTTTAATAGTTCCTGTAGTCGGATTCCCTTTTCTTTTGTTGGTGCAATATGGTTTACCTCCTCAAGCTTGATGTTGTCGTATCC
>JAEUYN010002200.1:0-64085 GCA_018257835.1 Euura lappo
GTAGACTCATTTGAGAAAACTTGTCCAGTCAAGTCGACGAGAATTCATGAAGTTTCAGTTTCCCAGAGTAAAAGTATTTTCTTAAAATTACAGTGTGTGTGTTGCACACAAATGTAGAATGGAAAGTGTTCTACGAATAAGAAACCATACACATGTAAATATTGAAAAATACTTGGGAAAACCTGAAATTCCTAATGAATTGAAGATCGTAATCCTTAGTAGAAACCCTGTATAAGTAACGGTTGTGTCGTGTTTGGCAACTTGATAGTAGATATATTATTAATACCCGTAAGTGGTAATAAACGGAATAGAAATATTACGTCATTGTGCAGTTGACATACTGCGAAAAACAGTGGTTGAAAAACTACTCAATTAGCTACAGTCGTATCGAGTCCTGTAAGTTCAAGGCAGAAATATGAATACTGAGATGTTTTTCTGGACTTTCTGCGACAAGTAGAAAGTGTTTGAATTTCGAAACATGTATATAATAAAGGCAGCTTCAGTGCTTGCGCAAGTAGTAGCGATACTGCCATACACAGTAAAAGTATTAGAAATAATACTGCTGTAGTAGTAGCAATACTACGCACCCACAGTAATTCCTGTGTATTGTACAGGCAGTAGAAATACTGTCGAACGCAGTAGTACAAAATACTACGAATGTTATTTTATCAATTATATCAGTATAACAAGTAACGGACGTATCAAGTCCTGTAACTTGATACTGCGACACACAGTAAAAGTATTAGAAATAATACTGCTGTAGTAGTAGCAATACTACGCACCCACAGTAATTCCTGTGTATTGTACAGGCAGTAGAAATACTGTCGAACGCAGTAGTACAAAATACTACGAATGTTATTTTATCAATTATATCAGTATAACAAGTAACGGACGCATCAAGTCCTGTAACTTGATACTGCGACACACAGTAAAAGTATTAGAAATAATACTGCTGTAGTAGTAGCAATACTACGCACCCACAGTAATTCCTGTGTATTGTACAGGCAGTAGAAATACTGTCGAACGCAGTAGTAGTATAACAAGTAACGGACGGATGTATCGGGTCCTGTAACTTGATGGCATGAATATTATGAAAACTTTGCAACACAGCAATCTGGAGTATACCAGATCAATGCGTGATGAATCCCTAAATTTCAACACACATTACACGATTTCTCAGTTGCTGTGGTTAGTTTTCTAACTTTTCATGACAAACAGAGAGTGAAGAATTTTCACTAATTTGAAGAATAATATTTCATGTATTGATTATATGTACATGAATCACTTATTACTTTGAACACCCAAGTCCCTTTTTGATTATCACACACTCAATGTTCAGGAATTGAAAAAATGCTCAATCTTGATTTTCTTCATCGCCTGACCGGTGGTTGAAAAATCGAAGAGACCTCGGGTCGTTTCAGCGAGTGAATTCGTATCAATCTTGTAACATGGCAATTAATTGTTATGTTTTCATGAAAAGAAGATTTGATACGATCAGGTAAAATTATGCCTCAAATTTGACCTGATAAGATTGTACGAAATTATTTGCATACATAACTTTATGACGTAATTCCATAAAATTTCGTCTGAGTTTGTGTACACTCAGGCATCGAAGGGACATTCTATTGCACCACGGTGAAAGTGATACAGCAACGTGCTCCCCAGTCGCCTAATCGGCGTGTCCCGCAGGGAGGAATCCCTGAAAGTAGTGGTGGACCGTGGTTTGCCCACAGTGAGGCGTACTCATGTCGCTACTATGGCGTCTGGTCATTGACAACCCCAAAAGAAGACTTGAGTCCAGGGTGTCTATCTCCTTGAAAAATCTGGAAGTCCTGGAAATCTCAAAGATTTTTTATTTCCTGGAGTGTCTCGGAATTCCCAGGTAATTTCAAGTTCACTCAAGGAATGTTTCGAAGAGTGATCAATTTATTGGATCTTGCCAACTTAAAACCATTATTGTATTGCAATAGAAAAAAAATTTGTCAAGTACATTTCGATTAAACTCGTGTGTCTAAGAAACTGACTGAGAAAAACCTTCGACAAGAGTGCTCTACGAGAGATAAATCGTATCTCGATACACCTGTAATCGTTGAAAAAATCACCTGCAATATCCTGGGATTCTCTGGAAATCTTAGATTAACTGGGATATACACGCAGGGCTATGCGAATGTTGTGGCCAGTGTGAGCCAGAGATGCCAGCAGAGCATCTGGACAAAACAGAGATGGTATGTTTTGCAAAAAAACGCAAGATGAAGGGATGGGGAAAGCCAAGCGTCAGGGCACGGAGCTGAAACCAGTAGACAGAGCAAAGCACTTGGGGGTCATCCTGGATGCTGAACTGAACTGGGGGCCCTAGCTAGAAAGTGTCAGCGGCAAGGTCTGTGCCCTTCTGTGGGTTACACGTTGCACATGCAATACAACGTCGGGCCTTTACCTGAGAATAATGTACAGGGCTCTAATGTGTTGGCAAACGACCGAGCTTGAAACACTGCAGACTCGGCAGCCCCGACAACAAGTCCAAATTACCAGATGACGCAGGACCATCGGCAGGCTGACTACTGCTTTGAGTGCGCCTAGAACGTGATTTTCTCTGGACGGACTGACTGGGCACGTCTGCGAAAACTCCTTGGGGGACAGGAATTAGTTTGGCATACCAACGGCTCTGAAACACACGAGGGAACAGCACCAGGATTTGCCTCAGCGATTTCTGCAGGGAGAGATATATGTGCTTCTGGATAAGCTCTGCGGGGTCTTTCAGGCGCAGGTGACTGCGCTACTGGCTCACGCACTGGAAAACTGCCAAACGGACCACAAGGATAAGCACGCTTGTCTGCGCTCAGGGCGCTGGAACAACAGAAGATCAACTTGGTTCTTCTGGACCTTGCGGCCTACAACAGGGTGCTGCTGATCTGGATTCCGGGGCACATGGGAATCGCAGTTGATCGAAAAACGAACGGATTCGCTAGGAAGGAAGCAAAAGAATCCAAGGTAGAGTGGGAGCCGGTCGTCAGGGTGGCCAGCTGTCAGGTGAAATACGATGTGGTTGGTATTCATGGTTTAAACGTGGAGAGTGATCGACGTTGACCAAGGTTTGTCGATTCTCATTCTTGACACATCTTTTTATATGATTGAGCAGGTAATTATGAATTCAGAGCCAAAGCAGTCTATGTGCTAGGTCAGGCGAGTTCATCCTTGTGCAGGCATTAATTTCTTTTCATATTCCGCAGATCACATGAATCAGCTTCACCGAACACGAATGATGAGGTGTTCGACGGTCAACCCTACGTGAAATGTTTCCCACTAGTGGATGCAGACTTTGCAGCCGTGACAGTCCTTGAGTGAGAGCAGTGTTCATAATACGAGAAAGATTATCTGTAGCCAAAGCTAGAGTCGGTAAGACGTATGTTCTCAACACAGATACTCTTTACATTTAAAATAAGTAATGAAAAATAAAAATTGAATTCAACTGGTCGATTACAAGGAGTAAAATAATTCTATCAAATATTCACTGTGCGAGAAATGAAATGTGTTGAAAATGGGTTGTTGTTGAGTGAGTGATTAATGGTTTTTGAAATGTACACTCTGAAACAAATTTTGTACACATTTTATTCTTGGCACAGTGAATATTTGATCGAATTGTTATTCCTTGTAACCGACCGGTTGAATTCAACTTTTGTTGGGAATATTGAAAAAGTGAGAAGAAAAAATAGAAAAACTCAGTAAAAAGTTGGAAAAATATCAATATCTTGGGCTGTTTTTGCAATACAAAATCCTTCTTTCCAATTTGCCCGAAAGGAAAACATTTGTTCATAAGAATGTTTACCTATTCAAAGCTGTACCCCCGTCCAGCGATAGTTGTAAATTAAAAGTTGTTTCGATTGAGTCGAGTCAGGTTACAAAAAAAAGGGGGCCAAAACTTCGTTTTCTCTTTCCATGGCACTACAATGTGTCAGTACAGAAGATAATATATGTATAACAAGTTGTATGTATCGTCGACATACCGTGAGTAAACGAGGAAAGGAAACAGTCTGAAACCAACACAAGCGCACGCTTCAGTCGTCCGTCTGTTGGGTGCGTTTGGCAGCGCGAGTAGATATATAAGTGTGCGCCCCTATTGGTTTCTGACTGTTGCCTTTCCTCGTTTACTCACGGTATATATCTGTAGAAGAAAGTTAGTCCATCGGCTGTTTTAAATTCTACCTGAAAATGTCGACAACCATTGTAGAAATCGTTTGTCCCATAGGATTGCCAAGTGTATCTGTTGAAATGTTGTCCAAATGAACAAAGGTATTCATGGTAGGGAAATCAAAGCATCGAACGAAGAAAACTATTACTCTTTTTCGATATCCGAGTTGACTGAATCGACGCACCTCTCAATTTAACGTTGTCTGCTTAGTTTTTCCGATGGAACGATAGTAAATTGTTTGATATTTCTAGGATTATGTCTCAGATACTGGCTCTCGTGTACAACAAATAATATATTGGAATTTCTTTGTAACTTGATTTCACTTTACAGATCTCACGGCACGAGTACTACCTTGACTCCGCATACGACGACTTTGCTTGCCATGCCGCAGCATATCCATCAGTTTCTAGTGTGCCAAAGTCTCATGCCGATGCCCTGATACGTGTTTCGAGAGGCACGGGAGGTTTGGAAAGGAATGCCTAAGATGCAGAGCGCAGCGAGAGTAACTATCCTGGCAATCATCGGTGGTCTCGAAAGCACCAAAAACAGCGACGATTAGAGAATTAAGTTACTTATACGACAACTTAGAGACTTCAGGGACTTTTGAGGTTCTTCAGGAAAGTTAGACTTAATTCCATGAGAATTCCTTGAGTTAATCCCCAAGAGTACATTTGATAAGTGCAGTTTGCATACCTGTATCACCGTTTGATTGATGATCCAATAATGAAATATTATTTTTCTGATATTCCTCAAAATGAGAGAAGATTTTGATGATGCAACTCGTGATGAGAGCACGAGAAAACGAATGAGAAAGATGGTCTGTTTGAGCAATCGAACGTTTGAATAGCAGTGAACGTGCATTATTTCTGAAATCGAACAAGACATACTTATTTTCGATTTTTTTATCAATTTTAGTATTGAAATACTAAAATTTTCACCAACGTTCTGTTGGATGACAACTTGGAATTCTCATGAAGTTTCGTATGTAAGTTATTATTACACAAAAGTGAAGAACTAATGGATTCACGAAAGGGACTGCATCGTTCTTCTATGCTTGTTCATGTTTCGTTCATGAAGATAAGTCATGATTGTGGTTAAAACAGTATGTAAATATTATATTGGTGCTTTCCCTCTGGGAAAACCTAATGTTCTCAGATAACTTTTCTTCTCATGCACGATTCTCAATTCCTAGCGAAATTTAGACGTCATGCAGGAAATTTTGAGACTTGTGAATCGATTTTCTAAGAGGAAAACTGTCGAACGAGCATTCTCACAAATCAGGACATTTTAATACTGTTCAACAATTATATAATGTAGATTATATAAAATTCGACGTGACTTTCACGTAGACGGTAGAAATTTTCCGGTTATATTGACTGTCAAAATAATGAACAGGTTCGTCTCACAAACGTTCGAGACCAATCGAATCTGTAGAATTGACGGAAACATTTCGTGGATTTTTCGAACAAAGAAATTTGTAAAAGTTGACGGGTTGTTTGAAATGTTCAACTGTGTACGTACTAAGGACAATTTCGATATTGTATAAATACTGTTTCAATCGCTCTCTCAGCATAGCCACTAGCTTTACAGCGAAAATCTGATGAATGTCCATAAAAATATATCGTACGAGTAGTGGGGGCTGTTGTTGACTGCTGTACATAGCGGTTGAAGAAAAACGAACCCTAGCTGTACGAATATTATGAATGACATCGTGCTATGTCCTGTAACTTTACAGAAAGCTATGGATATTTATGAATGTCTTTGAATTTGAGAAATCGTGAACATATATTAGAAATACTAAATGTCTATCGCAGACTCGATACTGCGTACGTAGTAGAAATACTACGAATATTTAAATGTGGCTCGAGTACTTGAAACTTGTTATAAATGTAAGGCAATTATCAATTTTGGTATTGCACAAGCTGTAGAGATACAGCGACAAAGAGTAGAGATACTCGCAAATTCTGTGGTAAAACACAGAACTCTTTCAAGTTCTCTAACTTGATTAAAAAAATGTGACGACTTTTTATAATTGGTTCAAGTGTTTGAAATTTATGATAAATGTAAGGCAATTATCAATTTTGGTATTGCATCAGCTGTAGAGATACAGCGACAAAGAGTAGAGATACTCGCAAATTCTGTGGTAAAACACAGAACTCTTTCAAGTTCTCTAACTTGATTGAAAAAATGTGACGACTTTTTATAATTGGTTCAAGTGTTTGAAATTTATCATAAATGTAAGGCAATTATCAATTTTGGTATTGCATCAGCTGTAGAGATACAGCGAGAGAGAGTAGAGATACTCGCAACTCCTGTCGTAAAACGCAGATCTCTTTCAAGTTCTTGAACTTGACTGGAAAAACGTGACGACTTTTTATAATTGGTTCAAGTGATTGACATTCATTATAAATATTAGGCTATCGTCGGTTTTGCTACAGCAGAAGCTGTAGAAATACAGCGGAAACGGGTAGAAATACTCGTAACTACAGTAGTAAAACTACTGTACGATAATCTATATTATTATCTTATCTGTCGTAACAATACTGCGGATATGAGCTGTGTAAATATCAGTTTCGCCAAGTCCTGTAACTTGACTGCACAAAAATAACTAGTATCTATGAGAGCTTCAAATAATTGAAATTGATTATAAATGCAAAGCAATTCTCAGTTTCGGTATTTCACGAGCTGTAGGGATACAGCGAAAAAAAGTAAAAATACTCTAACTCCAGTAGTAAAACGCAGAACTCTTTCAAGTTGTCTAACCCGACTGAAAAAATGTGACGACTTTTTATAATTGGTTCAAGTGATTGAAATTTATTATAAATGTAAGGCAATTATCAATTTTGGTATTGCATCAGCTGTAGAGATACAGCGACAAAGAGTAGAGATACTCGCAACGCCTGTGGTAAAACGCAGAACTCTTTCAAGTTCTCTAACTTGATTAAAAAAAATGTGACGATTATTTATAATTGGTTCAAGTGATCGCAATTCATTGTAAATATCGGAAAATTTCAAGTTTTGGTGCAGCCTAAGCTGTTGGAATACAGCAATAGAGAATAGAGATATTCTAGTTGTACCAAATCTGAAAATGTAACGATTATTTATAATTGGTTCAAGTGATCGCAATTTATTGTAAATATCGGAAAATTCTAAGTTTTGGTGCAGCCTAGCTGTTGGAATACAGCAATCAAGAATAGAGATATTCTAGTTGTACCAAATCTGAAAATGTAACGATTTACGAATTTATAATTGGTTCAAGTAATTGAAATTGATTATAAATGCAAAGCAATTATCAGTTTTTGTGTTGCACGAGCTGTTGAGATGCAGCGAAAAAGAGTAGAAATACTCGAACTCCAGTAGTAACACTACTGCATGATAATCTATTTTATTATGAATGTTACAAGTCTAATCCTCGAATAGGTGTGTGAAAACATACGAATTCAGAAAAAGAGGACGAAAATATTGTCGACATCGACAAAAAAAACTGTAATACCGACGCAAAAACTGAAATACCGACGGAAAAAACTGCAATACCCACGGGGGATTCCCGATAGATGGCGCCCGGGTGGTTGCGCCATCTTCCGATAGGTGGCGCTGATGATTGAAAAAAATCACCTTTCATTTCCCCTTAACGTATTTTAATTCATTTTCTTTACCTTTCGCATTAATAAAATCAGTGCTTAATAACTCTTCGCGTAGATTCAATCGCTTCAAATAAACGTGAACATCAAACCCTGAACTGAGACTCAATACACCAACAACAGTGTATTAGTGGAACGTGCGCCTGCCAATCTGCACAGCAGCCCGCCGGTACGCAACATCAGCCATACACCTACACCTCCACCTGTGGCTCATTCCTCCACTCGCCAAAAGCTAAGTCTCGACGCACGTTACAATGTGTTTCATTTCTATTTTATGTATTTGTATATTATTAATCATTAGGTAATTGGAGCTGTTGCAAGATTGAAATGATATACATACCCGAATTCTGTTAGAGTATAACATGACATAGCCTTCATAACAGAAACCTTCTTAAATCCGAAACTCACGGTCAGATTACCTGGGTACAATATTATTCGGAATGATAGGCTAGGTGAAGTTGGTGGGGGTGTGGCCATTGCTATCAAGTCCAGTATCCCCTTCAGCAACATCTCCCTCCCCAAGGATCTACCAACCTGACCCACCGAGCTCATTGGCGTCTCCTTAACCCACAATGAGTCTATTAATAATCTGATTGCTCTTTACAATCCCCCGAAAAATGTCATCCTTCGATACCGAGGGGGTATCCACTCGTGAAATAGTTGGGACAGTTATCTCATGAAATACTTATGGAATGCCATGAAATACCCATGAAACACCCATGAAATACTCATGAAATGCCTATGAAATGCTTGTGAAATGTGAAATTGTTGGGACACCACATTTGGAAGTGCATACCCCCTCGTTCGAGACACACTAACAGCACTACGTAGCTGCCTGGCTCACTGTTGGTTTCAGGAGACTTCAATGCAAAGCACACCTCATGGGGCCGTGTAAAGAAAAACCCCTCAGGTACCGTTATGCATAACTCAACAAATACCGCTAACCTCTACATTCTTGCTCCCCCCGGGCTGACCTAGATCCCGGTCAAGAAAAAATCTACTCCAAGCACGATCGACCTAATTACAACCAATATTTCTGACCGTGTCTATCTAGATACAATTCCCTCTGCAAACAAATTAAAGCTAAACCAGCCATTTGGCGGCAAAACCTGCGGGCAAACAAACTAAGTAAACTTAAAATAACAGACAACTCCATCTGGAAATTGGCTAAGAACTTTGATAACCCCGAGGCATACGACCTCCCACCCCTAAAAGATCCAACTACGAACACCTTGTCTGTTTCCCAATTAGAAAAAGCAAACTTAGTCTGTCAGCATTGTGCAGCGATCCATTCTAACTCATTGACCAATGGAAACACCTCACATAATCAAAAAGTCAACGCCGAAGCTAAGCGCTTCACCCAATCCGAACTAGTCTATAACCTTCCTGACTTACCACAACCCACCTCGCCTCGAGAACTGACCCGTGCTATCTCCTAACTTAAAAATGCAACTGCCCCAGGTCACGACAAAATTCACAACATTGTCCTTAAAAACCTCTCTAAGAAAGTAACAGTCCTGATAACGAACATCTATAACGCCTGCCTCAGGTTAGAATACTTCCCGGCCTCTTGGAAAGGAGCCAAACTTGTACCTATCCTCAAACCGGGTAAAGATCCATCCTTACCGCTCAGCTACAGACCAATAAGCCTTCTTCCCACACTCGCCAAACTTCTAGAAAAATTATCCTGGCCAGACTAAACCGTCATATTACCGCTAACAACCTAATTCCGCCGCAATGAGTGGAAAGAAACCACCAATGCAGGGGTAGAGGAAGAACTGGAGGAGATGGTGAATGAATTGAGAAGAGTAATAGAGAAAGAGAGAGAGAGAGAAAGTCCATTTATTAGACCCTGGAGATACCTCCCTAAGGGCCTCAGACACAAAATACAGAAAATACAAAAGAAATAATTGAAATTAAATGACATACAGCAAGTGCGTAAAACTAAGGAAACGAGATAATTGAACATAAGATATGAGGAAGCGTTTTGGAAAACCATTGAGCAAATAAACAAGAGGAAAAAATAAAAACAATACATAATTAGATAAATGAAAATAACTTAAACCAAAAGAAGTAATACAATAATAGAGGCCGGGGAGGAAAACCAAGACAAAAAACACGGGTGGTGGGACGAAGAATGCAAGCAGGAAAAGAAAGAGGTAAGAAAAAGCCTGAGAGAGTGGAGGAAAGGAACAAGAGGAGCGGAGGAATACAAAGACAAAAAAAGAGAATACAACAAACTATGCGATGAAAAAAAAGGGAGGAAAACAAAAAATTCATAAGAGAAGCGGAAGAAGCGAAGACAGAAGAGAAGGTGTGGAAGGTCGTAAGCAGAGAAAGAAAGAAACGCAGCAGAGTAAACGAGAGCATAGGAATGAGGGAATGCAAAAAACACTTCATAGAACTACTCGGAGGAACGGAAGAAAGAGAAGAGGCGAGAGAGAACAGGAAGAAGCGAAGACAGAAGAGAAGGTGTGGAAGGTCGTAAACAGAGAAAGAAAAAAACGCAGCAGAGTAAACGAGAGCATAGGAATGAGGGAATGGAAAAAACACTTCATAGAACTACTCGGAGGAACGGAGGGAAAAGAAGAGGCGAGAGAGAACAAGCGAAGGGGTGGAGACGGAGAAGCAGACCTGACCAGAGAGGAAATAAAAAAAGCACTACAAAAAATGAAAGATAACAAAGCACCGGGAGGTGACGAGATAGCGAACGAGGTATGGAAATACGGAGGCGAGGAAATAACAGAGTGGGCCTGGAAAATGTGCAACAGAATATGGAAAGGGGAAGGATGGTTCGAAGCGTGGAAAGCAGGACTGATAGCACCAATAAAAAAGAAAGGAAACGGGGATAAGGTGGAGGAATACAGAGGAGGAACACTGATACCAACAATGCACAAGATCTACGTGACGGCATTAGCAGGAAGACTAGAGGAAGAAATGGAAAGGAAAAAGATGGTACCCCACAATCAAACGGGATTCAGAAAAGCGATGGGAACAATCGACAACATCTATGTACTGAATCATCTAGTAAACAGGCAACTAGAAAAGAGAGGAGGGAAACTAGTAGCACTATTCATTGACCTCAAGGCGGCATTCGACTCAGTGGACAGAGAGACGCTATGAGAGGAGATGAGAAAGAGAGGGGTAAGAGAAGAGCTAGGGAAAAGAGTAGAAGAAATTTATGAGGAAGCAAAATGTAAAGTAAAAGTGGGGGGCGAAACAGGGGAAGAATTTTGGATAACCAAGGGAGTCAGACAAGGGTACCCGTTAAGCTCATACCTCTTCAACCTTCTGATGGCAGACCTGGAAGAGGAGGTGAGAAAGGGAAGAAAAACAAGAGGCGTAGAGCTAGGGGGAAAGAATATACACGCTGGCATACGCGGACGACGTAGTAATAATGGCGGAGAACGAAGAGGACATGGAAATAATGATCAGAAGGCTCACAAAATACCTTGACAGGAAAATACTGGAGCTAAACGTAGAAAAAACTAAAGTAATGGTGTGCAGAAGCAGTGGAGGAAGGAAGAAAAACATAAACTGGAGATGGAAAGGAAAGAGAATCGGAGAAGTCAAAGAATTCACATACCTGGGATACGGACTGCAGAGCAATGGAGGAAAAGAGGCTCACATAAAAGAGAGAACTAGAAAAAGAGAGAACTAGAAAGGCGAACATCGCAATGAGACAAGTTGTAACGGGTACTTCTTGGATCGATTAGAAACGATCCTTGAAGTGTTCTGAATTGTTTGTTCGCAAGTTCGTTACGGGAGGATTCTCACCAATCCTGACTTTAACAGAATTCGTGGATTTGGAGTGACGAAAAATGAATCCGGTTTAATACAATACGAGTCTTTTTCAAAATGTTCCTTGTTGACGTTGATGTTGCTGTTATTGAAAACTGGTGTTATTTTCAGGATGTGTCGTAGAAGAAGTATTCCTAAAGGATATCATCCAGGATGTCTTCTACTATAGATCTTGACTACTCCAGTTAGTTGATTCAGCAACTAGAAATCCCCAGGAGTCCCAACTGGAGATTTCTTAACGTAAGAAACGATTCTCCATGTGACATTTTTCAAGATACTCTCTGCAGAATATTTTCAGAAGATTTAATGAAGAAGAACGATCGAATCAATTAACTTTGTATTTTATTAGTTACAAGTTTTAAAATACGTCATCTCATTTCTTCTATCTTTTGGGAACTGAAAATGTTCTCGAAACTAACAAATGAAACTATCCAAATAAAAAGCAACTCTTTCTTTCTTCTTTCTTCCAACTAGACTCCAATGCCTACTCTTTCGTCTGTCTGTGAATTCACCAGAGCACAGCTTCCTCCAATCGAAGTGTCCTCTCGATGATCTCGAAGTCAGACTTCATGGTTGTCTAGTTGAGCATTCACGTAACTTAAGAGAAGGAAAGAACAACCCTTCTCAAAGTCTGGTCGATAGGAAAAAGAAGATTCGGCAAGGACTGGGAAAGAAGAATATGGCTGTTCGACAGGCTGGTATGGACGTTGGCAGAATACGCTGCGGAGATCTGGGGATGGGAAGAAAGGAAAGAAATAGAAGCGCTGCAAGAGCGATATATAAGATGGGTACTTGGAGTAGATTGGAACGCACCAGGGTACATGGTAAGGGAGGAAGTACAGAGAAATAAACTGAGGACAAGAGCCAAAAGAGCTTGGAACTTCGAGGTAAAACTAGGAGAGGGAAGAGGGAGCGAGCTAGCGAGGAAATGCTGGCGGGAAATAAAAGAGAGAATAAGAACAAGAGAAGAGGCCGAAAAGTGGGAAAAAGGGAGAAGCGACTTCTTTGCAACAAAAAACATAGATGAAGGGGAAGCAATAAGAGCCACGGAAAGAGGGGAACTGTCATATAGAGAAATAGAAAGAATAGACGGAGAAATCGAGTTAGAAGAAAGATGGGAAAAAATAGTCGAATCGAGGTACAACAGATGGTACAGAGTGATAAAAAGAGAGGGGGTGCCAAATTATCTAAGAAAAGGTTGGGGGGGAAAGCAGGTGGAAGAGAGTAGCAAGATTCAGAATAGGAAGTGAGGTCAAAGAAGCAAGGTACTGGCTAGGAGAAGACGAAAGAATGTGCAGAGTGTGCGGGGGGGAGGAAGAGACCTGGGAGCACGTATGGGAAATATGCACGTATGATGGGACAGAAAAAGGAAGCTGGCAAGAATGTGTGCAATATGTCTTAGACGAAAACGGGGAAGGGGAGAATTGGATGCGAGAAGTGGAGAACAAGAGAAACAGAAAGAGAGAATGAAAACGAAGACGAGTGAGGACAGGAGCGAATGCAAGTGAGTACGGATGAATGTGGACAGAACATCCGGAGCATGAAAGGAAAAGGAAGTCGAGAAAAGAAGGGAGGGTAATCGCAAAGCATGGAATAACAAGAGGGAAGGGAGAGGGGAAAAAAATAAAAAATGAGTAAGAGGAGGGCGGTAGCAATACAGAAGGCAGGAGAGAGAGAAGTGGCGAATACAGTAAAGGCAAAAGGGACGAAAGAGAGAAATATGGCATAAGAACTAGAATATAAGAAGGTAAAGAGAGAAGCACGGTAAAAAGAAAGAAATAAGACGGGCAAAGGCATGAGTTCAAAACCAAAACTAAAAAGACACGTGGCAAAGATAATATAAATGTAAATGAGAATAAGTAAGCGCAAAGGCAGGTGAATAAGGATAAGATAAGATAAAATAGGTTAAGAGCGCATAAGTTATAAAGTAAAAGTTGGCCGAAGATTCGCCAGCCGAAGATTCACGCGCGCTCTCCCGCGCAGAGGTTCTCATACGCTACAGAGATTTGTGCTTCTACGCTTCTTTAGTGAAGTTACAAGCACTAGTTCCCAGGGTGTGCAAACAACCAAATTCTGTATTCCTAAAGATATGGTCACCAACGATGGAAATTATTCAAAATTAATTTTTTAAACAATTAGGATCGCGTAGTTTACTCTTGAGCTGTAGTAGGGAAATTGCGTATAACTTTATTTCTGCGGGTGTGCAAAAGACCGGAATCCATATTCTCGAAGAGAACTTCATTAACAATAAAAATTGATAAGAGTTAGTTTTTTAAACAATTAGGATCGCGGACTTTACTCTTGAGCGGTGGTACGGAAATTGTTTATAACTTCATTTCTGCGGGTGTGCAAACGACCGGAATTCATATTCTCCAAGATATGATCACTGACAATGCAAATTGATGATAAAGTTATAAACAATTTCCCTACTACCGCTCAAGAGTAAACTACGCGATCATAATTGTTTAAAAACTAATTTTTATCAATTTTTATTGTTAATGAAGTTATCTTCGAGAATATGAATTCCGGTCGTTTGCACACCCGCAGAAATGAAGTTATAAACAATTTCCCTACTACCGCTCAAGAGTAAACTACGCGATCATAATTGTTTAAAAAATTAATTTTCATCAATTTTCATCGTCAGTGATCATATCTTTGAGAATATGAATTCCGGTCGTTTGCACACCCGCAGAAATAAAGTTATAAACAATTTCCCTACTACCGCTCAAGAGTAAACTACGCGATCATAATTGTTTAAAAAACTAATTTTTATCAATTTTTATTGTTAATGAAGTTATCTTCGAGAATATGAATTCCGGTCGTTTGCACACCCGCAGAAATGAAGTTATAAACAATTTCCCTACTACAGCTCAAGAGTAAACTACGCGATCCTAATTGTTTAAAAAATTAATTTTGAATAATTTCCATCGTCAGTTATCATATCTTTGAGAATATGAATTCCGGTCGTTTGCACACCCGCAGAAATAAAGTTATAAACAATTTCCATACCACCGCTGTAGAGTAAAGTCCGCGATCCTAATTGTTTAAGAAATTAATTTTCATCAATTTTCATCGTCAGTGATCATATCTTGGAGAATATGAATTCCGGTCGTTTGCACACCCGCAGAAATGAAGTTATAAACAATTTCCCTACTACCGCTCAAGAGTAAACTACGCGATCATAATTGTTTAAAAAATTAATTTTCATCAATTTTCATCGTCAGTGATCATATCTTTGAGAATATGAATTCCGGTCGTTTTCACACCCGCAGAAACAAAGTTATAAACAATTTCCGTACCACCGCTCAAGAGTAAAGTCTGCGATCATAATTGTTTAAAAAGTTAATTTTGAATAATTTCCATCGTCAGTGATCATATCTTCGAGAATATGAATTCCGGTCGTTTGCACACCCGCAGAAATAAAGTTATAAACAATTTCCCGACTACCGCTCAAGAGTAAACTACGCGATCATAATTGTTTAAAAAATTAATTTTCATCAATTTTCATCGTCAGTGATCATATCTTTGAGAATATGAATTCCGGTCGTTTGCACACCCGCAGAAATAAAGTTATAAACAATTTCCGTACCACCGCTCAAGAGTAAAGTCTGCGATCATAATTGTTTAAAAAGTTAATTTTGAATAATTTCCATCGTCAGTGATCATATCTTGGAGAATATGAATTCCGGTCGTTTGCACACCCGCAGAAATAAAGTTATAAACAATTTCCCTACTACCGCTCAAGAGTAAACTACGCGATCATAATTGTTTAAAAAATTAATTTTCATTAATTTCCATCGTCAGTGATCATATCTTGGAGAATATGAATTCCGGTCGTTTGCACACCCGCAGAAATGAAGTTATAAACAATTTCCGTACCACCGCTCAAGAGTAAACTACGCGATCATAATTGTTTAAAAAAACTAATTTTTATCAATTTTTATTGTTGATGAAGTTATCTTCGAGAATATGAATTCCGGTCGTTTGCACACCCGCAGAAATAAAGTTATAAACAATTTCCCTACTACCGCTCAAGAGTAAACTACGCGATCATAATTGTTTAAAAAACTAATTTTTATCAATTTTTATTGTTAATGAAGTTATCTTCGAGAATATGAATTCCGGTCGTTTGTACACCCGCAGAAATGAAGTTATAAACAATTTCCCTACTACCGCTCAAGAGTAAACTACGCGATCATAATTGTTTAAAAAAATTAATTTTCATCAATTTGCATTGTCAGTGATCATATCTTGGAGAATATGAATTCCGGTCGTTTGCACACCCGCAGAAATGAAGTTATAAACAATTTCCGTACCACCGCTCAAGAGTAAAGTCTGCGATCATAATTGTTTAAAAAGTTCATTTTGAATAATTTCCATCGTCAGTGATCATATCTTCGAGAATATGAATTCCGGTCGTTTGCACACCTGCAGAAATAAAGTTATAAACAATTTCCCTACTACCGCTCAAGAGTAAACTACGCGATCATAATTGCTTAAAAACTAATTTTCATCAATTCTTATTGTTAATGAAGTTATCTTCGAGAATATGAATTCCGGTCGTTTGCAATAATCGCAGAACAGCTATAAACAATTTCCTACTACAGCTCAAGAGTAAAACTACGCGATCATAATTGTTTAAAAAGTTAATTTTGAATAATTTCCATCGTCAGTGATCATATCTTCGAGAATATGAATTCCGGTCGTTTGCACACCCGCAGAAATAAAGTTATAAACAATTTCCCTACTACCGCTCAAGAGTAAACTACGCGATCATAATTGTTTAAAAAACTAATTTTTATCAATTTTTATTGTTAATGAAGTTATCTTCGAGAATATGAATTCCGGTCGTTTGCACACCCGCAGAAATGAAGTTATAAACAATTTCCCTACTACAGCTCAAGAGTAAACTACGCGATCCTAATTGTTTAAAAAATTAATTTTGAATAATTTCCATCGTCAGTTATCATATCTTTGAGAATATGAATTCCGGTCGTTTGCACACCCGCAGAAATAAAGTTATAAACAATTTCCCTACTACCGCTCAAGAGTAAACTACGCGATCATAATTGTTTAAAAAACTAATTTTTATCAATTTTTATTGTTAATGAAGTTATCTTCGAGAATATGAATTCCGGTCGTTTGCACACCCGCAGAAATGAAGTTATAAACAATTTCCCTACTACAGCTCAAGAGTAAACTACGCGATCCTAATTGTTTAAAAAATTAATTTTGAATAATTTCCATCGTCAGTTATCATATCTTTGAGAATATGAATTCCGGTCGTTTGCACACCCGCAGAAATAAAGTTATAAACAATTTCCATACCACCGCTGTAGAGTAAAGTCCGCGATCCTAATTGTTTAAGAAATTAATTTTCATCAATTTTCATCGTCAGTGATCATATCTTGGAGAATATGAATTCCGGTCGTTTGCACACCCGCAGAAATGAAGTTATAAACAATTTCCCTACTACCGCTCAAGAGTAAACTACGCGATCATAATTGTTTAAAAAAATTAATTTTCATCAATTTGCATTGTCAGTGATCATATCTTGGAGAATATGAATTCCGGTCGTTTGCACACCCGCAGAAATGAAGTTATAAACAATTTCCGTACCACCGCTCAAGAGTAAAGTCCGCGATCCTAATTGTTTAAAAAACTAACTCTTATCAATTTTTATTGTTAATGAAGTTCTCTTCGAGAATATGGATTCCGGTCTTTTGCACACCCGCAGAAATAAAGTTATACGCAATTTCCCTACTACAGCTCAAGAGTAAACTACGCGATCCTAATTGTTTAAAAAATTAATTTTGAATAATTTCCATCGTTGGTGACCATATCTTTAGGAATACAGAATTTGGTTGTTTGCACACCCTGGGAACTAGTGCTTGTAACTTCACTAAAGAAGCGTAGAAGCACAAATCTCTGTAGCGTATGAGAACCTCTGCGCGGGAGAGCGCGCGTGAATCTTCGGCTGGCGAATCTTCGGCCAACTTTTACTTCATGCATAAGTTGTATATTAGAAAGAATGTAATGTATATAATGTAAAAATTGATGAAACGGAAGTACTTGTAACCCCAAGGGGAATCAATAAACAAAATAATAATAATGATAACCTAATTCCGCTGCAATAATTTGGTTTCCGAAAAGGTCACTCCACCGTCCACCAGCTACTAAGAGTTATTGATGATCTCAAAACACAGACTAGAAACAACAACATATCCGCCTTGATCCTGCTGGACAGCGAAAAGGCCTCCGACTCAGTCTGGCACACGGACTTATGGACGGAGCGCAAGCTAGGCTTGTGGGCGAGGGGTATGAATCTTGGGGAGAGTACATGAGGTAGCACGTCGGCCATATTGAAGAGCTAAGTTTTCGGGCGCCACGTTTAAACGAGTCACTTTAGACAGTATTTACAAAATAAAATAATGAAAAATATCGCTGTGGAAAATTATCGGCTACCTTCTGACCTAACCTATACAATAATAACAACGATCCGTCAGAAGATTCCGTGGTCAGAAGTGAAACACGTCACGTGCATATGTATATGGGGCATTCCACGTCAAACCGACCCCTCATGAGCGTGACCCTCTGGGATTCCGATGCCCAACGGATTTTTTGGTTCGTTTTGGTCAAAAATGATGCCTCTAATTTTTCAAAAATTTTCCGACATTTTTGAAGGTCGTATGGTGACTTCAAATATCATCATCAAGATGGACATTTTTAAAATCGCTGATTTTTTTTTTGTAGAATCAGGGACTCGAAAACACATCGTTCGGTCATAGTCCGATCATGGGATGAAAATGCTGAAAATTTTTTTTTTCAATTTTATTTTGCACTAAAATATCAAAAAAATTCTAATCATGGTTTTTTTGTAGTAAAAAATAAAACAAAAAGAAACTTTGTCTTGGTGAAATTTGATTTTCTTGTTGGTTGAACAGTAAAACGCCAAAAACGATCGTTGATTGCCGTTTTTTTTTTTTCGAATCAAGCATCGTTTTTGGCGTTTGCTGACGACCTTGCGTTTTATTCGTCAAGCTCATCCGCGCAAAACGCTATTAACAGGTTAGCCAACGCCACGCTGTTTATAGCTGCCGAGTTAGAACGCTGGCATATAAAAATGAACTCACAAAAAAATGAAGCATTACTCTTCTCTTCCGTCAGGAACTCCACAACCGAGATTGTTATTAAGGGGAAGCCTATTAAGTTCGCTGAAACGGTCAAATACCTAGGACTGACCATAGACAGTAAACTACTTTGGATTCGCCACATTGATAGAGTCAATGCGAATGCAAAAGCCAAACTATCTCGTTTTTACAACTTATTTCAATCCTCCTACCTGGACTCTTCTATGAAGCTGCTAATTTACAAAGCAATCATTAGACCTACGGTGCTCTATGCCTGCCCCATGTGGCACAATGCCGCGAATTCCCACCTAAACAAACTCCAAGTCACCCAAAACAAATGCATTAGACTCATTTACTAACAACTCATTTATTAACAACTATGGTTGTGCCAATAGTCCTTCTATGTTATCACAGAACTACGCATAGTTCAAGATACGGAGAGTCCAGTTCCCTCACCCGCAGCACATAAGATCCCTGCTAAAAAATCTTTCATAGAAATTTATTGGAAAGTTAATAATTTCTACGAGATCATGTATATCATTTTATGTGTTTCTGTTATTCGTTTTCTCTATACGACTTTTGTTATGAATGAACAATGGGTTCTTATAAAGTATCAGGTGCAGTTGTTTAAGTATATTATCCTATGACATATTTTACGATAGAAAATGCTTCGTTTTTGACGTGTTCGAATGCCATTTTATGGATAACAGATCTTTATTGAAGATGCTCATACTAAAATTTTCTGAAACTATTGTATTTTATACGTCGAATCCGATTCAAGCTTCTAAGCAACATTTGCATATCCAAAATGTACCCTTCCTTATAAAACGCTTATTGTTACACATCACATCGTTTTCCTACCAAAATAGCCAAGAAGCATATGGGGCATTCCATGCCAAATCGACTTGAGCTTGCCCCTTGACCTCTCGGATTTGGTCGGCAATTTTTTATATGATTGTTCTCACTTTGAAAAGGACTAAGTTTTTTTTTGTTTTTTTTTTCGCCATGAGACGTATTGTCTACGATTTTTGAAAATGGTCATATTGATCGAAATAATTCAAAAATATGAAAAAATTCTGAAAAATTGTCTGTCAGATATCAACATTTTTTTAGCCTAGAGCCGAAGTGGGGACATTTTTACTTCTCACCGTTTTCAAGCTTTTTTTCAATAGAAGCGAGAGTTATTTCACTATAGATGGTTGCTGAAACATTTATGACCCTCAAGATTTCTGCGTCTGCAAAAACGAACTTAAGCACGCTGTAGCTTTCGAAGGTTGACTCTGAGAGCAAAGTTGCACTTGAATTTCTTCTTCCATTTTCAATTATCTGATGACGCTATTTTTTTTTTTTTTTTAACCAATTCCAGCGCCATATTTCAAATAATTAGTACTTTAACACGACGTAACTTTGAAACGGTCATTCTCAGAGCAAAATTTTATCAGCCTTTTTTCTTCCTCTTTCAATTATCTAATAGCGTTATTTTTTTTTCTTCTTTAGACCTCCGCAAAATCTATTTCCACGTGAATTGACGTGTCATCCAACACATCTTGCCGAAGATTAATTCACGTGAAAATAGGTTTTGCGAAGGTTCTAAAAAAAAGTTTAAAAATCGCGCCATTAGATAATTGAAAGAGGAAGAAAAAAGCCTGATAAAATTTTGCTCTAAGAATGACCGTTTCGAAGTTACGTCGTGTTGAAGTACTAATTAACGGAAAAATGGCGCTGGCGTTAGTCTTAGAAAAAAAAATAGCGCTATCAGATAATTGAAAATAGAAGAAAAAATTCAAGTGCAACTTTCCTCTCAGAGTCAATCCTTGAAATACCCTAAATAAACTTTCAGTGACTGTTTAACAATTAATAAACTATTGGAGTAATAGTAAATTGTGTTCAGTGCAGTGCATTATTTTCAGGGATATAATCCCTCACCCACGTACTAACACTTAAAACATACAGCTGACAGTCATAAACACGGTCACAGGCAGTGTTTCCTTTATTACAAAGTGAACACTAATTCGGGTGGCCGGTGTGGACCTAAGCCATCGACGTGAGAATACTCATCCCGAAATCCATTGCGTGGTTGACGGATAGTAGTATCTCCGTAGATCAATTGCGTATGCTCATCAACTGATCTTACTGCGAGATCATTGATCGTAGTCATACGTTAATTGTTAAACATTACTAACATATCTGCGCATTCGTCTTCACTCTCCTACTCAAGGCGAGGACAGAGGGTCGTAAGACGAAGCCAGAAATCATCGAGGCAGTGCACACGCCTTGAGCGTGCCTCGTTGATTACGTATCAACGATAGCTTGGCCATACGCGCATGGGTATCCGACGGCCGGCTTATAGACATTAGCACGAGGATACGCGCGGTAGTCCGGAAGTGTGTACGCGGCGCGAGAGTTATAGATAGATAGATAGATATTTATTGATTATGTCTATGGCAATGTTAGACAACAAAGTTAGTACAGAAAATTGAGAGAATACAAAATAAAAACAAAATAAAAACAAAAAGATTTAGACAGTAAGAGATAAGAAAGAAAGAAAGAAAGTAAGTAAGAAAACTAAGAAAAGAAAATTGGCAGCTAAGGAAGCAGTGAGAAGTGAAAATATAATAATTTAGACAATCGTGTAAGGAAAGAATTCTGCCTCTTGAGTCTTCCGATTCTCGGAGGTGGTTGTATAGTCCCCGCTTAAAGGCCCCAATTGTAGGACAGGCTCTCAACGCTGTAGGCAGAGAGTCCCAGGCTCGAACAGCAGCGAGTGAGAAGGAGTTGAAATAAGAGTCCGTCCGAGCAAACGGTGTCACGAAGTCACTGCGAAGACGCCGGACCGCGTCTCGGTCGTTAGGAGGCCCGCGGTTGACAAAGAGCTCGCGCAGGTACCCTGGACGCCCAGTACGCGTGGTGGTGAAGAACAGGCTGAGAAGGAAATACAGCCTCCTGTCTTTCACCCGAAGCCACCCCAACCCTTTCCGGAAAGGTGTGACATGCTGATCCCGAGCGACTCCGCAGACGAAACGAACACAGGTGTTTTGAAGCCGTTGCAGCTTGAGGTTTAGTGTGCCCGTGAGGTCAGAGAAGACCACGCAGCAGTAGTCCAAGAGTGGAAAGACCAGCGTGACTATAAGCTGCCGTCTCAGAGAAGGAGATAATAGGCGACGCGAGGCAGAGAGTTGCCTGAGGGTGCCATGCACGCGGTTTGAAATGACTCTCACCTGAGCCGCCCATGACAATTTGCTATCGAGCATAAGGCCGAGATCCCGAACTGAATCGACGTAGGGTAGGGGTGAGCCATCCAGTTGCACACTGGGGAGGTCGTCGAGGACAAGCCTTGAGATGTACGGGCCACTGCCCAAGACCAACACGTGGGTTTTAGCTGCATTTAGGCGGAGAGAGAACCGTTGAGACCAGTTGAGAACAGCCTCCACATCAGCGTTCAAACGGGCGACGGCATTCCCGAAGTCATCAGGTGCCAGGTGCAAATAAATTTGAAGGTCATCAGCGTACACAAGGTGATCACAGTGGCGCAGGGTGCTGGAGATGTCATTAACGAAGAGTGAGAAAAGGAGTGGGCCCAGTACAGAGCCCTGCGGGACCCCCAAGTCCAGATTTGCCCAGGACGAAAACTTGCCATCTGAGCCGGAGACAGCTTGAGACCTGCCTTGTAAGTAAGACGCGATCCACTTGAGGACATGCTGAGAGAGGCCCAGCTCGTAAAGCTTGGCAAGGAGTAGAGCATGGGAGATGGTGTCGAACGCTTTACTGAAGTCAAACAGGACGACAACCGTTAACCTCTGATGTTCCACGCCTCTGCGAACGTCTTCCGTGAGCCGTAAGAGCGCAGTTTGTGTGCTAAAGCCAGGGCGAAAACCAGACTGGCGAGGGTCCAGCAGGTGACGTTCCTCAAGGAAGGCAGCAAGCTGAACGAGGACGACCCGCTCGAGGACTTTCGAGAGGAAACAGAGGATAGAGATAGGCCTGACCTGTGAGGGAGAGGTAGGTGATTTAACCTTCCCCAGCGGTAGGACTTTCGCTCGCTTCCATGAGTCCGGAAACGCCGCCGTAGTGAGCGAGTGGTTGAAGAGACTTAGCAGATGAGGAAAAATCGCCGGCAGTGCATGCTTGATGTCACGGAGCGAGAGATCATCCAACCCCCTCGCTTGCGAGGTGAAATGTCCAAGTGCTTGCAGAAGTTCGACCGGAGAGTGTGCATCGTAAACACACACACATACACGCGGTCCCCATACAAGAGATTTAAATGCCAGAATAATACTCTTTCCATAGACGGGTCCGAGACGTGAACCAGAGCACGTTAGAATAAATAAAATACTTATTGTAGACGCTCAACCTGGACTGTTACACCCTTTTGAATAAAAAAAAAATTTTCCAAATCGGTTTATAAATGACGGAGTTATGAGGTAACAAACATAAAAAAAATTTTTAAAAATACAACCGAATTGAGAACCTTTTCCTTTCTTGAAGTCGTTTGAAAATAGGAAAATTTCTATCTATTTGCGACTTTCGATCCATGGTCTATCGCGCCATAGTTCCTGGTGTCGAGGTCTGTCGCGCCAAAGTTCCTGGTGTCCAGGTCTGTCGCGCCATAATTCCTGGTGTCCGGATCCGTCGCGCCATAATTCCTGGTGTGCGGATCCGTCGCGCCATAGTTCCTGGTGTCCAGGTCTGTCGCGCCATAGTTCCGGGCGTCCAGGTCTCTCGCAGGTCTATCGCGCCATAGTTCCTGGTGCCCAGGTCGACGGGTCCTAATGAAAAAGAGCCAACTCGCCGTACGGTTAGAAAAGAGCCAACTCGCCGAAACACAATGGAAATTTCTATAGAATTCGGCGAGTTGGCTCTTTTCTAACCGTACGACGAGTTGGCTCTTGTCTAACTAGCCTGGCGAGTTGGACCTTTTTCATTAGGACACGTCGAGGTCTCTTGCGCCATAGTTCCTGGTGTCCAGGTCCAGGGAACTATGGCGCGATAGACCTGGACACCAGAAACTATGACGCAAAAGACACACACATATTATCAACGCATACAGTGCTTCAAGAAGGATTGGAAAAAGTTAGAACCGCCACTGAAGGTTAGAAAAAGTTAGGCCAGCCATTCCTGGAAAAGTGAGGCGCGCTTCGCGCGCATGGCCGGAGCCCCTAGTTAATATCCAGGGCGAGTTGTCTCCGGCTCCGAACGAGGGAGGGGCCTATTAGTATGGACGGCATATGCCGATATTGATAAGCCCCTCCCTCTTTCCTATGGCATTAGCAGTGATAAACCCCTCCCCATTCGGACCCGGAGAAAACTCAGTCTGTATTAAAAAAATGTGATGAGTAAATGCACGAAAATCGTTAACAATCTTACTTCGAAATGTGATGGTTAACGAAATTGTACATATATGGGGCATTCCACGTCAAACCGACCCCTCATGAGCGTGACCCTCTGGGATTTCGATGCCCAATGGATTTTTTGGTTCGTTTTAGTTATTAATGATGCCTCTAATTTTTTAAAAATTTTCCGACATTTTTGAAGATCGTATGGTGACCTCAAATATCATCATCAAGACGGACATTTTTTAAATCGCTGATTTTTTTTCTAAAATCAGGGACTCAAAAACACATCGCTTGGTCATAGTCCGATCATGGGATGAAAATGCTAACATTTTTTTTTTTTCAATTTTTGATTTTGCAAAAAAATATCGAAACAATTCTAATCATGGTTTTTTGTAGTAAAAAAATGAAACAGAAAGAAACTCTATTATGGTGAAATTTGATTTTCTTGTTGTTTCAAGAGTAAATCGCCAAAAACAATGCTCGATGCAAAAAAAAAAAAAAAAACGCAATCAACTGACATAAGTATGCGCGTCGCTTGAACTGAACCAACAAGAAAATCAAATTTCACCGAGACAAAGTTTCTTTTTGTTTTATTTTTCACTACAAAAAACCACGATTAGAATTTTTTTGATATATTTTTGCAAAATCAAAAATTGAAAAAAAAAATGTTAGCATTTTCATCCCATGATCAGACTATGAACAAACGATGTGTTTTCGAGTCCCTGTTTTAAAAAAAAAATCAGCGATTTTAAAAATGTCCATCTTGATGATGATATTTGAGGTCACCATACGACCTTCAAAAATGTCGGAAAAATTAAAAAAAAATTAGAGGCATAATTTTTGACCAAAACGAACCAAAAAATCCATTGGCATGGTGGCGACAATTTAGGTGGAAATATATTCCCTAACTTTTCCCTGACTTTTCCCGCCCGAAAATCAATTTTTTCCTACTCTTTGCTCAGCGAATCCAGATGATTTTCTAAGCAAATTATTATAATTGTTCCAGGGGAATCATAAAATTGAAGTCAATCTCAGGTACGAGATACTCATCACTAATAAAGGCTATATGCAATCACGGAAACTTTGGCGGGTAGGCAGTCAGAAGGAAAAACGGAGGCAGATAAAAAATTATTGTCTTCACAAGCGAGATTCAAATAATTAAAAGGCCTGACTGAATGTAGTAATCACAAAAATGGTGACATGAAAAAAAATTCCCTGTGGCTCAGTGGAATTCCCTGACTTTTCCCGACTATCGGAATTCCCTGACTATTCCAGGTTTTCCAGGTTTTCCCGCCCTGTCGCGACCATGATTGGGAATCGAAATCCCAGAGGGTCACGCTCATGAGGGGTCGGTTTGACGTGGAATGCCGCATATACACGGCATCGGTGAACGGTTGATCTTAGCAGGTGGAAACGTTATGGTCGTTTATAGTTTGCCAGTTCGTATGAAAGTGAAATATCAATGTTGTGTATTTGTAAAAACTAGTGAAATCCTACGCAAAAACATTTGAAATGTAAAAACGGCCGCCAAGTACCGAAACAACAGTCAGAATTTATCAGGAAAAATTATCGTTAGTGTCTTTCGTGAAATGAGAAAAAAAAACCAGACACTGTGATTTCTCAGCAAGTATCATCAAGTCATCAAGTCGAACCCCCTCTGTTTTGTGTCATATTGAAACCTCATTCCAAGAGCTAAGTACTTGGCGGGCACGTTCTGTTTCATTAATTTATTTTTTTTTCTCATTATTCTAAAACTGTTTATCGTGCACCAAGTTGTCTTATGTGTTCAGCTCATATCGTTTGCTCAGGATGAGGTCGTTCCATATCCAAGTTCGGAATGTTGCGAGATAGCTGCACTGGAAGAAATGGATAGCAGCTGCCAATCAAGAGACTCGGTAGAGTCTCGCGCCAAGTACATTAAAAAAAAGTGTTTCAAGACGCCGCTTGAGACTCAGCGAGTCTCTTTACCCGAAAGGGGGCTATTTGCGGTGGTGGGGAGAATCATAATCGTTTCAATATCATTGTTAGAATGTCGGCACAAAAAGCTTTCATTTTAGACCTATTTCGATTAAATCAGTGCACCTGAAAAAGAATTAGAAATATTTGAAAGATTCGGCAGGTCCGTTTCACTCAACAATTTTCGTCTCCTTCATCATCGTCCTCTTCAGCCACTAGCCAGACTTGACTTTTGCTATGAATATAAAAATGAGAGAAAAGCGGCATCTCTGGTCTAGAAGTACGCGGAGGGTAGACAACTATCTAGAGTTCCACGTAGTAGGTCCCCAGACAGCAAACGTTGCTGCGATCTTACAACCTCGCAGTTACGTTGCAGCAACATTGCAGTAACATTGCTGTAACTTGTTTGCCGTCTCGGATATAGATTTCTAATACATTCCAGATGTTGCAGGTACTCCCATCAAACACAGTTTTATATAGGATGAAACATATCTGATATAAGAGTACGACATTTTTTTAAACTATAATTATCAATGCCCTTATATTTCATCTGAAGAACATATCGACGGCCGCGTGGAAAAACCGGCTATCTCGGGACTCTCTTGAAAAACCGGCTATCTCGGGAAACGCTTGGAAAACAGGCTATCTCGGGAAACGCTTGAAAAACCGGCTATCTTGGGACTCGCTTGAAAAACCCGGAGTCCCGAGATAGCCGGTTTTTCAAGCCAGTCCCGAGATAGCCGGTTTTCCAAGCGTTTCCCGAAATAGCCGGTTTTTCGAGCGAGTCCCGAGATAGCCGGTTTTTCCACGCGGCCGTCGATATGTGATGCATATTTACTAGGGTGGTCCTTAAAAAGATCATTTTTGAATTTTGACGCTCTCAACCCCCAAGTAGGTTCCAAATACATACAAAAAAATCTGCCTAAAATGGCGGCCGTCCGAGTTGACTAGAAAGGGTGCCGGCAGGCACAAATGCATATTTCAACTCGGATTTGCACAGAAATCAGTATTTGATACCGAAGGTGTAAAACGACTGTGAAAAATAAGAAATTACATCAGCCACTCGAACCGTACGTCTGGTATAGCGTTGAAAAATGATATTTCACATGCATTGTACGGTAGATCATCCTCAAACTATCGAAAAATCCCTTGAATATTGAGGTGGAGATAGGCGAATACTATCTGAAATTACGACTCAATTTATTGATCAATAATGAATTTTATTAACAAAATGAGCATACGATACAATATTCGATTTTCAGACATCATCTGTTGTACATCAGCTATGAATACAACTTAGCAGATTTTGAATATCGATTCAGTAATGCTTCGCAACAGTCTGTTTAGTTGCATTTGGAAATTTTTACTTATAGTCACTTACAACTTGGAGTACAAGTCGTTCTTGATCTTCCTGCCTCGTAAGAATCCAATCTTAAAGGATCCAGGACCGCTCGAACTCGAAAACTCGCACTCATTGTTGACTTTTTATTCGCGCGCCGATTGGTCGGTTCGTTTCGAGACTCGAGGTCGCGTCGAGATATTTCGGGTCGTTTTCCGCGCGTCATTTGTAGTTTCGTTGACTCGCCTGTCATTATTTTGGATGTCAGTGGCGATGAAGCAAAGGGTTATACGAGGTTTCGTGTTCGGGATGTTCATTCAAAATTGCAGGACGTTCGGATGGATAAGGATTCAATTCGCATCGTGTTATGTTCATGATCTTCGTCTTACGGGTTTGATTGCTGAAATATATTGGCTTTCTTGATTCTTTAAGTCAACGAAAGAAGTTGGCTCTCGTGTACGACTGACAGATTCGAGGGTTGAAAGTGCATTCATTCGTGATTCAGGTTTGATTCTTCATCGAACACGGGAAATAAACGTCGGTTTCGTATCATTATTAAGGCCTGAGACGTTAATTCGCAATCAGATTCTTCAGCACGGAAAAATTAACCCTGTGAAATTAGTAATTTTTCGATTTTTAGGTTCGAATTGAAAACGATTTCTGCATCGTCGTTCGTGGTTCGTGCGAATGACCTCCATAAGTGCCCAGAGGAAGCCAACAAGCAAGTTGTAACAGAAAAATAGTAGGGCGGTGCAAATTTTCGATTTTTTAAATTATTCGTTGCGAATCAAATAGTAAAATTCAATTTAAAGATCGAATCAAATTATTCGAAACTTTTTGCGATCAGAGGAGTTCGAATATTCGAATAATTTGATTCTACTGACGAATAATTCGAAGCTTCCAGAAAATGAGGATGTTCCGGATAATTGCGACTCTTCAGAGACAATCGTATATATTTTTTACAAATGATTCTGAGTTTTCAGGCTCTTTGTATTTCACTCGGATAATGGATATATGAAGAATATTCTTCATCACTCATAAACATTGGTGATAACGATGATGACGACGAATTCATTTCAATTTAAAACTTACGTCAAAACAACACGACGTTCGGATGAATAAATAAATATTCAATTCGCAACGATTTGTGTTCATGATCTTCGTCGTACGGTTCGGATAGCTGAAATATATTGGCCTTCTTGATTCTTCAGGTCAACGGAAGACGTTAGCTTTCGCGTACCACTGACAGATTCGAGGGTTAAAAGTGCATTCGTCCCAGATTGAAGTTTCATTCTTCATCGAAAACGGGGAACATAGGTCGGTTACGTATCATATTCAAGGCCTGAGACGTCAATTTGTAAGCATAGGTATTCTTTAGCACGGAAAAATTAACGTTGTGAAATGATTAATTTTTAGATTTTTTAGGTTTGAATTGAAAATGATTTCTGGACCATCGTTCGTGGTTCGTGCGAATGACCTACAGAAATGGCCACGACAAGTCGTAACAGAAAAATAGCAGGGCTCTGCGAATGTTCAATTATTCGTCACGAATCTGATAGTGAAATTTAATTTGAAGATCTATTCAAATTATTAGAAACTTTAAATGATTTGAATAGTTCCAATATGCGAAATATTTGATTCTCTCATTCGAAGGATAACATCGCATTCGTTCGTGATCAAGGTTTGATTCTACATCGAACACGGGGAATAAAGATCGGTTTCGTATCATTATTAAAGCCTGAGACGTCAATTCGTGATCACATTCTTAAGCACGGAGAAATCAACGTTGTGGAATGAGTAATTTTTCGATTGAAAGTGATTTCTGGATCGTCGTTTGTGGTACGTGCCAATGATTCACAGAAGTGGCCAGAGGAAGCCAACAAGCAAGTCGCAACACAAAAATAGTAGGGCTTTGCAAATGTTCGATTTTTCAAATAATTCGTTGCGAATCAAATAGGAAAATTCAATTTGAAGATCGAATCGAATTATTCGAAACTTTGAATGATTCGAATTGTCCAAATTTCGAATAATTTGATTCTACTGAAGAATAATTCAAAGCTTCCAGAAAATGAGGATGTTCCGGATAATTGCGACTCTTTAGAGAAAATCGTATAACTGGGACTTCTGACATCGCCCAACTAAATACCTTACGATTCTTTCCATTCTATATATTCATTCCAAGGAGGATCGAACCAGGAAACGTACTTCGCACTCAAACAACGACTACTACAAACCAGGCAGGAAATATAAATCATTTTTGGCCCAAATTCGAATTTCGCAAGAATCTTACACTGGCTCTTTCTCAACTGTTTCCTGGACGTGCACATGAATTTTTAAGGTATTATATTCATCAATGTGGGAGACAGTCCATTTTCGAAAAAGATGAGGGAGATTGTAATGTTAGTCATTTTCGATAGGGTACATGAATACCTCTTGTCATATCCAAGCTGCGTAGAAAGATCGATCATTCAATTCAGAAATTGATCTTCGTTAACAGATTTTCTTCCCATAATACATGTTCTCACCTCTAAAATCTTTGCTGAGAAAGATGGGTTTAAAAAAATAAAACCATAGAGCTCTTGTGCAGTTTGGGTTTGACCGGAAAAATTGAGATGCAAAAAGTTCGAAGACTTGAAAAGACGCAAGGTTTTTGAGAAAATTGAGAATTGATGAACAACAATTGGGTACATATTTTTTTTCATCAATTTTCAACTGAAGTAATTGTAATTTATCCGAAAATTATTCTCCTCAAAATGGATCAACTCCCATATCAATCGACATAGGATCTTGAAAATTGGTGTGCGCGTTGAGAAAATACAAGTGTTTTTGTAAGATTCATTCGGATCTGAGCAAAATTGGAACTTATGAGACGGAAGCTGATTTTCATCTTTGCAATTGTTCGTGGTAGATCGTTGATAGGGCGCGGATGCGTTTCTTGGTTCGAAACTACACGTACGAAATTTTTCAGATTTGTAGCAACGGCCCATAGGAAAAAAAATCAACTTATTGTTAGTGAGTGAGCGTAGAAAGTGTAATTCTCGATTCGAACAACAATAAAATATTCTGAATTCGGACCGAATAATGCGCATCCTCGACTAACTAAAATTATTTCCTCGATTATTTCAATCTTTGAAAGTGTCAAATTTTAGAAGGATCCAAATCTTCAAATAATTCGAAGAGTTCGAAAATTACGAATAGTTCGAATAGTGCGGATAGTGCGGATAGTTCGGAATGTTCGAGTTATTCGAAATCACGAATTATTCAAAAATTTACATTATTTGAAATCTCTAACTATTCGAAAATTCGAGTTACTCGGAAAATCGAATTATTCGAAATCTTGAACTAAATATACGATTCAATTCGATTAGAATACTATATTCGCACAGCTCTAAAAATAGTCCATTTTAATACTAAGGAAGACAACCCACGATACAAGTTATGAGACAATCTTCATCATTTCGAGAATCTCAGAATTCGAGAAATCGTCGGCCCGCGCGGAGCGCGGGCTTCGTATCGGCTAGTATTATTATATTGTTCAATTCAGCGCACTGCTCTTTCCGCAGTGTCGTTAACGATTTTGAGGTGTCTAACGATTTTCAAGCGTTAACGACACTGCGGAAAGAGCAGTGCGCTGAATTGAACAATATAATAATATTCTTACGAGCCAGGAAGATCAAAAACAACTTATACAAAATTTTTTAAAAATTTCCAAATGCAAATAAACGGACTGTTGCGAAGCATTACTGAATCGATATTAAAAATCTGCTAAATTGTATTCATACCTGATGTACAGCAGATGATGTCTGAAAATCGAATATTGTATCGTATGCTCATTTTGTTAATAAAATTCATTATTGGTCAATAAATTGAGTCGTAATTTCAGATAGTCTTCATCTATCTCCACCTCAATATTCCAGGGATTTTTCGATAGTTTGAGGATGATCTACCATATAATGAATGTGAAATATCATTTTTTTCAACGCTATACCAGACGTACGGTTCGAGTGGCTGATGTAATTTTGTATTTTTCACAGTCGTCTTACACCTTCGGTATCAAATACTGATTTCTGTCCAAATCCGAGTTGAAATATGCATTTGTGCCTGCCGGCACCCTTGCTAGTCAACTCAGACGGCCGCCATTTTAGGCAGATTTTTTTTTATGTATTTGGAACCTATTTGGTGGGTGAGAGCGTCAAAATCAAAAAATGACCTTTTTAAGGACCACCCTAATATTTACACTAAATATACATATATTAAATATGAATACATCTAAATGACAAAGAGGTTATTATTGAGACTGTACAGTTACTAAAATAGTCTGGCATACTAGTAAAATAGACATCAAAAACATAATAAGACAAAGTATGTAATAGGTATCTCGTTCGTGATGTGACGATGTTTCTGGACGGGGCCTTTCTTCTCGCCACAAACAACCTAGATTTAATAATTGAATTCAGGAGAGGTGGAAGAAGTCATAAAACACGCACACGAATACTCTATATTGGCTGATTTATTGACATGCGAAAAAAATGCGTAAAGGAAAGCCGTATAAATTTGAACTGTCTGATTCATTTTTCAGGGGGGACGAATTTAGTATGATTATAATTCTACCAAATGATGCCTTGCACTGGTAAAACTAGAATTGGTATAAGATAAAATTGATAAAGCATTCACGCACTCATTCATGCAACACATTAACAGTTAGTAAAATTGAGAGAGAATGCAGGTGTATAGATAAAAAAAGACGGAAACAAATCTCTACGTGGCAGGTAGTGTAGAAAAAGATGTACCCTAGCCTCTGCAGGTGACTCTAAGTGATTAAAGATTAAAAAAATTAAAGTGATAACTTCAAATCAGAAAAAGTGACTCTAAATTACAGCTGGGGTAACAAACGGGTGACATAATGCAAGGTATTCACTCAAATTGCAGGGACGAAATGTGGCACAATACACCTACAAATGGACACTCGACGATGGTAACTTAGCTCGTGTGAAGTTGATGCGTAGAGGTGGCTCAACGGCTCCGAAGATGGTGATTTTAGTGCTAATCGACAGGTTCCCGGGTAATTGGTCGTCACCAATTATCCCCGGGGATGACTTCCTGGGTCCTTTTCGCCGACGGGCTTCGAAGATGATGATAAGAATTCACACTCAACTCAATATTGAGAGCGTGATAACGAGTCCAAATTTTTATAATGTTTAAATGCAATTGAGTGAAGTTACTTGATCGAAAAATGTTCAACGTTTGACTGGTAAATTGTATGACGAGTATGATACGAAAATTGAGACGACCAGTCGCGTCGACGTTGGCCAGTAGAGAAAGAGTCGAACGTCCTTTGCCGGAAAGTCTGGCGAAGTATAGTTCAAGATAATATTTATATTTGCGTAATTATGAATCTCTCATATCGTTACAGTACCATGCCCTTTTTAAGGGGAGGCTCTACTCGATTGTGACCGACTTACCGACATAAGTGGGCGTGTCGCTTATTTCGATGAAAATTGGAGTCTACGGGCCTAAATCGCAAAAAAAAGGGCTCTGTCGCGGATCGCTACGTGCAATTCCGAACCTAAATATGTCAAAACCTTTTTGTTTTGTGCGGAAACAAAGTAATGGAATTGTTACTACGAAAATGTGACAGTTGGGCGACGACGCCAATTGACAATTGAATAATAATAATAATAATGCATTGTTATTACTATTATTATTCCGAATTATTTCCGTTTGAATTTCCGCTAAGCTGCCATAGCGCTGAACAAGGAACGGCGATTCGTGAACGCAGGACCGTGAGACGAACGTGGCGAAACGATCCAACACGGCCGCGGCCACTGCTTTATACCGAAAATGACAGTCTTTTTTTTAAACAATTTTTCGTCCTTATCGTTGAGTGAAATGAACAAGTTTTGCGATATATACGAGTGGAATTATATTCATGAGGTCGCTCACTAATTCGTTTCCACCCTTGTGATTACCACCGCGACTACGGTCGGTGATATCAGTGAAAACAAGTGACGGTCCCACGCTTCGCGACACAAAAAAGCCTTATTCTACTCGATTTTGGTGAGATACACGTTCATGCAGCTACCAATTCGATGCAAATTGTCTAAGGAACCCATTAAACAACCCCCCGTTCATATTAGACTTCATTTTTTTTTCAAATAGGGAAAAGACTGAGTCCAGCATGCTCTTAAGCCTACATTAAAAGTGGTGGACAAGAATATTACAATCTATCAAACTACATAGTTCTTCCACATGTGCTTTGATGCTTTGAATGTTTAGCGTTAGGAGTTTGAGATGTTTATTATCAGCTACGGGCAATGCAATAGGTGAGCGAAATCGGCTATAACATTGATTTTGTCGATAGGCGAAGGGGCTGCCTTGAGTTCTTCAATCATCTCACGCAAATCAGAAAGGATATCAAAGACATTTAGATTAACTAATCGGCGTAAATAGAGTTGAATTCAGCAAGAGCTGCTGCTATCGTGGATTGAAAATTAGGATTGTTCAGCGGCCGGTTGTTGCTGCTCACTGTTGATGAGGATGAAAGGCTCGGAGTCGTCTTCGTTATGGCTGAGTGACTTCGTTTACCTCCCGGGGGGAGTGTTGTGTTGTCATTATGTGCCTGGATGGTGTTTGGCAAGTGATTATCCTGGTTGGTGTCCGAGATAGGTGGTTTAGGAGCCGATGATTTCTGGGTCGACGCCGCGATGAATTTTTGTCGCGCTGGGCAGAGGCGAAAACTCGCAACGTGATCTCCGTTGCAATTTGCACACAGTGGAACAGTGTCCTGGCAGTCTTTGATGGTGTGACGTTTTCCACAGCGTAGGCATTTGGTGCCAATGTTGCAGTAGCGGCTCGTGTGGCCGAAAGATTGGCATATGAAGCACTGGGCGATATTGGAGCCCGATTTGAATTTTTCCGCGGTGAATGTATAAAACATCACCGACTTAATGGCTTTCAGGGAATTCAGCGTCACATCCGGGGTAGTGGTAATAAGAAAAACTGGCAGTTTATTTTTGGTTCCATCCTGGTTGGATTTTTAGAACTGTTTTATGTGCTGTAGTTTGACGGTTCGGTTTAGATCTTTCGCGATGTCATCTGGGTTCACATTTTGCGGTAGACCATGCAGTATAAACTTGCGGGGGAGTTCCTCTTTAAAGGCGTAAGAATTAAATTCCGCTGCCTGGGATTTAGAATGTTCGACACAAACGTGGTGGTCGGTTTTGGATGTTGATTGGAGCTGGGTTGCATTTCCATAGTGAACTTAATTTTGAACTGATTGGCACAGAGTTCTTTCAGGGTGGTCGTGAATTGTTTAACGTCCGTGATTGCGCTTCTAATGACGATCGGCGGAATTTCGGGTTTTATCGTCATTTAAGCGGCGTCGTTCTCGACCGGCTCTGGTGCATTTTCAAGCGGCGCGTAGCAGTCTTCGGTAGACACAGTGATAGAAGCAGAAGGTTGGATGACTGCATCCTTTTTAGCAGGTTTTGTTTGCTGTTGTGCGATACTAGGTTGAGGTTTCCCTCCAAAGGTAGGCTGGTTCGCGGCACTGACAATGGGTTTCGGTTTATGTGGAGAGGCTCGGGTAAGCAGTTGTTTATTCTCTCTCGACAGGGGTGATGGTGATTTGGCTATGTTTATAGATTTGTTGTTTAATCTTGATTGCTTCATTTTAGCATCGGATACAGATGATTCAGGCAATTTGCCGGATTTATTTGCTTTGCTACGCGTGTTAGCGGAAATTTCTGAGGAGAGCAGAACTATATACAATAGGTATGAGGACCGATCCGTCGCAATCCAGAAACGCGTGCGTTGACCACGGCATGTCAAGGCGAACTACTGCGCCATTGAATCATTGGATATGACAGATTGCGAGAAAGTTTATAGAGTACGCCAAATTTTTCGACATGTTTTTTCTTGAAAAAAACAGTTCAAAGCTTACTTTCAGCAGCTTAACAAAACAGCATATTATTTATCATTAGTTTTCTTTTACCGTGCAAAAGCCGGTCCCAATTCAAGATGGACACTGCACTCCTCCCAATTAGATGAATTTACCCATCCTGGATAGGTAAATGTACCCACCCTGGGTAGATGAATTTATTACTCTCTATAGGGGAGACTGGGGAGGTTTGACCGTACGGGAGGTTTGACCATGTGTGCTTTTCTCTGCCATGGCGCTGAAATAAATTCCATCATCTGGCGTTACATATTCATAACTTCATCCGAAACAAAATGCATGTGGTTGTCAATTGTTTGAATCGCAGAGAAAGAGTCACGAGGTGGTAACCTAACATAGCAAAAATACTTGTTGTTTTTTCGGGCTGTTCGTAAAAATATACATACGTGAGTACTACGAATGTTTTACTGTAGTATTAAATCATAAACTGACCATTTACTCACTGAAATGTCCTCTACAAGATTCTGTATATGATAGATTTCAGAGATTGCCGAATTCAATGTTTTTTAGTGTTATATCTGAAAAATGAGGTTAGGGAGGTTTGACCCATGCATGACGGGGAGGTTTGACCATACAATTAACCGTGAAATATCATTCAATGCTTATAGAATGCCGTTCGCGTGGAAGTCTAAGGAGGAAAGCCGAAAAAAGTACCTGCTGAAGTGATAAAAAATGCAGTAAAGCGTGTGCTAGAAGGTCAGAAAAGTGTCAATGCAGCGGCGAGAGAATTTGGGATCGATCGGAAGACATTGGAACGCTATGTTAACAAAGTAAAGAATGACCAAGAGACTTCCTTCGTAGCTGACCATGTATCTTCTCAGATATTTTCGGACGAAGAGGAAATATTGTTAGAGAGGTACTTGATACATTCGAGGAAGCTAAACTACGGGTTATCTCGGCAGACTGCGCGAAAGTTCACGTATCAGTTTGCTGTTGCGAATAATGAAAAGTTGCCCGTCAATTGGGAGAAGAATAAAACAGCGAGTTACGATTGGCTTCGTGGATTTATGAGCAAACACCCTGGTTTATCATTACGAACCCCTCAGCATTTAACCAAACTACAGTTGACGAGTTTTTCAGCAATTTAAAATCAGCATTTAGTCAGCATGCATATGGTCCAGAGGCGATCTTCAACATCGATAAAACGGGCATGATTACAGTACAAAGGCCAGGTAAAGTTATCGCACAGAAAGGTGAAAAACAAGTGTCCCGCGCGACCTCTGCTGAAAGAGGAACCCTGGTCACAATGTGTTTTGCTGTTTGCGCTATCGGCATATCAGTTCCTCCTTTTTTCATCTTTCCACGGAAACACGTGAGTCCTCGTATGTTCGTTGGAGTTCCTACTGGTTCGGAAATCAGCGCACATGATAGTGGATGGATGACCGCAGAGAATTTCGAAAAGTACTGGTTGCACTTTATTAAATATACGAAGTGTTCCAAAACTGATCCATTGGTAGTGATTTTTGATAACCATGAGTCGCATATTGCACCCAAAGGATTACAAATATGCAAGGATAATGGAATAACATTGGTTACTTTATCTCCACATACCAGTCACAAGCTACTGCCACTTGACAGAAGTGTTTTTGGTCCATTCAAACATTTCTATAATGCTGCTGCTGATGATCATATGGTGACTCATCCAGCGGAACCCATCACAATGTATGACATTCCAGCATTGGCAGCACAGGCTTATCCGAGAGCATTCAATCCAATGAATGTACAAAAAGGGTTCGCCTGTACCGGAATCTATCCATTCAATTCAAACATGTTTGGCGAGGAAGACTTTTTCGGTTCATACGTAACTGATCGGCCTGATCCTACGGCTATAGCTGTTGTGACGAGATCTACTTCAACAGTTGCCACAGTATCGGTTCCGAACCAAACGGTTGCTGCAGCTGAAGTCGCCGGACCATCCAAAGAATCCTGTTCAAGACAGTTGTGGCCCGAAACTACTTCAACTATTGTGCCGCCTGAAGAACTCAAACCATTTCCAAAAGCAGAGGCCAGAAAAAGAACGAGCTCTCGCAAAAGGGTGCAAAGTCGCGTGCTCACCGACACCCCGATTAAAACAGCTGTAGAGAAAGCACACGAAGAACGGCAGGAAAAGAAGAAGAAAACAGAAGAGGCGAAAAACCAGAGAGCCGCTGAGACAATGAACCCAAAACTGGTAGCAAGAGTGCCGGACAAAAAAAAAAAACGAAAAAATAAGGGTTTAGTACCATTATATTATTTCTACTACTCGTACAAATTCCGTATAAAATGTTGATTACTTGAAAATAAAAATATGTGCAATAATATTCTGATTCTGGTCCTCATTCATCTCTTGGTCAAACCTCCCCAAAAGCCCTGGTCAAACCACCCATAGCCCTGGTCAAACCTCCCGTATATGGGGAGGTTTGACCACAGTTGCACACTTCATTAAAACTGAAAATAATTTTTTTCCCAGTGGATGAAAAATTATGGAATAATTCAGATACATTCTGCAAAGTACTCTTAAGGATGACATAGCATTGCGCAAGTCTGTAATTCAGGCATGACGATAAACGAGACGATGCAACAAAAACGTGGTCAAACCTCCCAATTCTCCCCTACCCAATTCAGAAAAATTTACTGTTGAGTACTTAAATTTTGGCGAATGCATTTGCCTGCTTGTGAAATTACCCACCTCTTGGGCAGACAATTTGGTCGGAAAGTCACTTGCATAGAGAAAATTGATTTACCGTGATATCAAGTAAATTTGCCTACCCGTGTGATGGGTAAATTTACTCTTATTTTTTACAGTGTATTGGCATTTTTGTGATAACTTTAGGGTATTGATAACGTGACTATAGTGTTCATAGTTCGGATTGACCTATTTAAATTTAACCTATTTTCAGCAAACACTCATTTTTGGAACATAAAAACTTGTCTGATCAAAGTTAAAATTGATTTCCTTGAGATTTCTTCCGATTTGTCCGATTTTTCGGCACAATGAGGCCGTAACTTCCGAACGAATCCGAGGCCCATTTCCTTTGGAGGATAACTTGATTGTATAATAAGTGGTCGATTTCAGGTAAAAAGTTTCAGCAAAATCAAAGGTGTCCAAAGGAATAAAATATTGACTTTTTTGCAACACTTGCATGGGAAGTTCTCGATTTCGCGCACCGCGGAAAGTGCAAGAAGCGGTCGATTACTGCGCTGGGCGGAGAGCGTAAAATAATATAGCAGACGACGGCTTTAGCGTTGAGGAATATTTATTATTTCACGCTAGTCTCAGCGAGACTCTGTTAGCTAGCGCCATCAGACGGGATACTTGGTAACAACTAACAACGATCGCGTGCGCTGCTCTACGCCACGCTCAGGTTAGAGTGCCGAGTGCCGCGGCGGCGAAATCGAACTACTCATTGCAAGGGGTTACAAAAAGTATGGTGAGCAACGCGTGCGGGTTGTCGATCCCCGAATCGTGCGAGCATGTCGACACTCGTCTACGGCTCGTGACACTCGCCTGCGACTCGTGCGCCATACTCTCACTCATCGAGAATCGCGAGCTTCCCGCACGAGTTGCACGATATACTATTTCTGTATCATAAAAAATATCGCAAAAGTGTGTAGTTGGAAAAGATTGTGCAATTTTGTTTTTCTAAGTTCGGACTTTTTGGCACGTTTTATGTCCCCATCATTTTTTGAAGTTACAATTAGTCAAAGCTCCCGAAATTAGAGCTACTTGAAAAAGGTCAGTTTGCGAAAAGGATGAAAAATTGGAAAATGCAAAAAATAGCAAAGGTGGCGAAATCGAAAAACGACTGAACACGTGTTCACTTTTTTCAATGGACGAAGTGAGAAAAAAAATTAGATTAAGATCGGCGTCGATGACCTTCACCGATTAGGTGAAATGACATGGAACACCCCATACGAATTTTGACATGACATATTGTTTCAGTAGTTTATTTTACAATAATTATAGCTGACATTACTTCAAATATAGGTGTTCTCTATCAACATATCCCTGTGTTGATTTTACAATCGTTACATGGCACGGTAAACCAAATTTTAGTACCTAACCATCATCATAAAAGCGGATTGCCTGTACTGTAAGATTGAGACTATATGAATATAGTACACACAACCAAATCTTTTCTCTTAGTGTATACCTAGGATACCTCAATCACTTATTAAGAAGGACGGGGTGAAAAATCGCTAAAAACAGCGTTATGTAATATCTGAATGGAATCATAATCGGAAAATGACATACGTTTTTCCGCAGTATCACGCCCCCTTTGCCGAATCGGTGAAATGAGATCGAATCTCTCGCATTTGCCATTCCATGAACTGCAAGTGGTATGCGAGTAATACAAAAGGGATGTAATGTGTCAAATTATCTACCTATTAATCGTTAAGGGGAAACGAAAGTCACGTGACCTCGATATTTATTTATTTATTTAGAATTATAGCCCAACAGGCGAACCCATGGCAGGGCATACAAACGTAGCATGGTTAACAATCATGTGCTAAGTCTAAAGATTACGTATGAATAACTTAAGATACATTGTAAATAGAAAAGAATACACAATAAATTATAACTAGGGAGACAAGAAAATATGTATATATGTGCACATTTGATAGCAGTCTATTGAGCGCGATTAAAAAAAGGAGACTCCGAGCATTGTTCAGGACGGCGGATAGGCACATGTGTCCTGGGTCACAGGAGCTCGCTACTCTGTTAAAATTCGTACAGCAAACAAAGATCGGGCAGCGTTGAGCGATGCTGCTACGCCCACGGTCAGTGTAAAATACTACATGCTCCCTAGCAGCGAGACGCGGTACGTGGAACGGTAAAAGGCTCAATAGGTGAGAGCAATCAATGCTACCAGTCCATAGTTTACAAATGAACGAGACAGACGCTACATCACGCCTCGCAGCTAGTAAGGGCATATTAAACCTAGAACAGAGAGCAGCCTCGTCAATTCCCCGGGCTGGATAAACAGAATCTGCTTTAAAGGCTAAATACTTAAGAAATTTTCGCTGGACACCTTCAACGAGCTTGATATCCTTGGCAAGTTGCGGATACCAGATCAGAGAACAGTATTCAAGCTTAGATCGGACAAAGGCGCAATAGAGCGTGGTGATGGCCAACGGGTCCTTAAAGTCCCTGCAGACTCGGAATATAAAACCAAGCATTCTCGTGGCGGCCGCCACCATCTGCGCAACGTGCTCGTTGAAGCGAAATTCAGTATCGAACGTGACTCCCAGGTCTGTGATAGAGCGGACCCTGGACAGGGTGTCCCCCTGCAGCCGATATTCAAAGACGGTCGGATCACTGCCACGATAGAAGGACATAATTTTGCACTTGTTAACATTCAGCGGCAAATGGTTGCGGACACACCACGCAGATATGCAGTCTAGGTCCTGCTGGAGAATCAAGCAGTCAAGTCGGGAACGGACAACACAAAAAACCTTAAGGTCATCAGCATACAAAAGAGCATCGGAGCTGAGAGATTGAGCAATATCATTAATAAATACATTAAAAAGTAACGGACCAAGGTTAGAGCCCTGTGGGACACCTGACGTAGGCACATATGGATCAGACCTAAAACCTTGGAATTCCACGTGATGCTTGCGATCCCGGAGATAGGAAGCTAGAAGGGCAACCAGTCATCATGCAAGCCAATTTTGCTGAGTTTATCCAACAAAATACCATGATGGATTCTATCGAAAGCTTTGGAGAAGTCAGTGTAGACAACATCAACCTGATCTCTCCCATCCATTGCGGAACACACAGTGCGCGATAGCAGAGCCAAGTTGGTAAGCGTGGAACGGCCAGGAAAGAACCCATGCTGCAAAGGGGTGATAAATGCAGAAACGCGCCGGAAGATGTGCGAATAAAGACACGACTCAAAAACTTTGGCAAAGGTCGAAATAATTGCGACAGGTCTGTAATTGCTGATCTGTGCGGCATCCCCGTTCTTGTGCACCGGGCAGATTCTCGCAGATTTCCATAAATCAGGAAAAACACCACACCGCAGGGAAAAATTAAACAGGAGGCACAAGGGCTTCACAAAAGCGAAAGCACAGTCCCGTACAACTAGGTTAGGAATCTGGTCAGTACCGGCTGACATCTTTGCCTTAAGAGATTTGAGAGCCCGCAAAACATCATTCTCAGAAATTACAAAAGTCGCCTTACCAACGGAGGCAGACGAAGGGGCCAGAGTTGAGGGAGCGGTCGGTCAATCAGATCCGCAAAACACGCTGCTAAAAAAGTCGGCAAAGGCATTGACGATACTCGCAGGATCTTCAAGCTGAACGCCATCACGCACCATGTGTTCCGGGATACGAGAACTACCCTTAAGGCTATTAACATAGGACCAGAATGATGCAGGGTCACGAGTGACAGATCTTTCGCGTGCCAGCACGTAGGCAGAGTAGGCCTCGTCTATCATGGTCTTAACTGTAGCCCGGAGAGTCTTGTACTGAAGTAGATGGGTGGTGGAACCAAAGCGCAAGAATTTAGCTCTATGGTAATCCTTACAGGCCAACTTATTGATAATTTCAGGAGTGAACCAGTCGGGAAATCCAGGTCGCCTGCGAGGGCACTTATATATAGGAACAGAACGATCCACAGCTGTATACAGGATGGCATAAAATTGCTCACAAGCCTCGTTAATGTCTTTACAAAGATTCAGGGCGGACCAGTCAAGCTTAGAAAGGTTATCATAGAGTGAAACATAGTTGGCCTTCTTAAAGTTATAACGCCGAGAACTAGGCTCCGCCGAGAAGCCACCCGACGTTCCCAGAGAAGCATCAACAGCCAGGGTAATGGCAGGATGATAGTCGTCCTCTCTAACAAAAGGTATATGGCCACGGTCAACCTGGATATTCAGATCTGAGAACACAAGATCTAGTCTATCCCCCCGACAATTCGTAACATTATTAAACTGCGTAAGGCCAAATAAGTTGGAGAGGTTGCGTAGATTGGTAGACCTAGCGTCTCCAGCATTATGATTCAACGCAAAACTAGGTGCATTAAAATCGCCAAGCAGTAAAACACGGCCTCCGAGGCTTAGACAGAGGACTTCCAATTTGTCAAAAAACATCGAGTAATGATCAGCATGCAAGTCAGGAGGTAGGTACGCCACTATAACTAATAACTTAGTGTCTCTACACAAAATGTGAGCTCCCACGACGCTAGCGGACGGCACGTTGGATAAGAGGTCACCCAAGTCAATGACAACTGCTGTCAAAGATCTCCTTAAGGCAATGAGGACGCCGCCACCCTTTCTGTCGATGCGGTCACAACGATGCACCGTATAAGCATCCGGGCCAAAGAGTTCAGAGTCGAGCACAGATGGTTTGAGCCAAGTTTCAGTGAGAAATATCAAGTCGAACTCACGGTCAGCAGTAGCACACCGCATGTCCCTAGTCTTTGTATTGAGACCGCGAACGTTTTGGTAATAACATCTGAGTGAGTTGGAGGGTCGGATGTTGGGCACTCTTAGTTTAAAGGCTCACGACGGGTAGAGGCAGAAACACTTGACGACGCCGCAGAGGACGAAGAAGACGACCCACTAGTGGAGTCCTGCAACTTGACGATCCGCAGGACACCCCGACGATGTCGCAAGACAAGTCCAGTCTCTCCAGAAGCTTTGCGGTCCTTGAGTTCACGCCTTAAGCTCTGGAACTCCTTCAGTTGCCTAGGGGTACGATCAGGAGAGAGGTAGATGTGCCTGAATTTATCTGAAGTCCGGAGCAGATGAGAGGCTCGCAATATGTTGGAGGCTTCAGCGTCCGCGGTGAAGGTCACCTTTACGGGTCGGGGATGAGTACCAGTGTTCTCACGCTTGCCAATACGAAAAAAGCTAATACCATCGAGGTCCACAGCTGGAACTATGAACCGGAAGGTCTCCGAGATAGCCTTAAGATCAGCTGCACGCTGCGCCATAGCAGTAGCGGCAGTGGGCTCAGCAAGCCCAAAGACCATAACATTGGAGGCTCTGTGAATACGCTCACCCAGCTCGGCAGTTACGTCTTCGACATCACACCCACGTTCAGGCAACACTGCTGATCCATGCTCTGACAGTTTATCTATACGATCTGTTAGGCTCTGTATAGCAGCAGAGGTACTAGCTTGGGCCGACTCAAGAGCAGTCTGTTTAGCCGTCAGTTGGTTGATATCAGCTCTACATGTAGATATATCGGTACGCAGACCACTGAATTTTCCTTCCAGAGCTTCCACAACGGAACGAAATCCGAGGATTTCCTGTTTCAAGGCACCAAAGTCATTTTTAACGGAGCGTAGTTCCTGCTGAATGAATCGCTTAAGCTCCAGGATACCAGGGTCAGTTTCTGGACCATGAGTCGAGGTACAACACGTCAGGCGAGTCCGGGAGGAATCCAAGATCTTAAGTTTGGCGGCACAGCTGGGATGATAAGACTTGCAGCATTTAGCGCAAGAGAGCGCGTTGACCACCGATTTGGAACAGCCAGAACAGATGGATGGGGTAGTGGAAGTGCTGTTATCACCGTCAGGCATGATTGAGCGGGACTAAGACAAGTTAAGGTCCGCACCGATACCGGGACACGCATGTGACTCACGCACGGCCCTCCTAATCCAATGTTTGTACACTCAACCAACAGTCACCAAGCGTAGATATACAAAGTTTGTGACAGCAATATATTCGATACACTTGAATTAAAACGAGCAATTGGTTCACACGGCTGAATCCAAAACCAGAGAGCACAAAAAAGTACACCACTACACGCACAACGAAATGAGTGCGAGAGAGAGAGAGAGAGAGAGAGAGAGAGAGAGAGAAGAATATTTTATTTGATCCTGGAGAAAACTCCCTGAGGACCACAGACAAATCATAAAGTACATAACAAAGAGTGTATAAACAGATGAATAATAAGATAAAAATATACAATGAGGTAACTAAAATAAGAAAATAAATAATAAATAAATAGATGCATTATCATAAATACAAGCAGGAGTAATAGGTTCTGTGCATGCAATATCTTGATAACGAACGAAACTGACAAGATAACTGAGAAAAAAAGAGAGAAAGAAACAAAACAAAAAATAGTAATATAGTTCCTAGAACCCTCATCTGCAAGATGAATGAACGAGTAATAACAGGCAAATTCTAGCTGGATCACTTACGCACTGGTGGACTGAGCACGTGATAAACTCAATCGCAATTAAAGGATAGCAAGGGTACAGAAACATAAAATATAAAATAAAGTAGAGGATAAGATAAGTAATAGCTCAAATATGGCAATACAAGAAGGTGCCCACACATCAACACACCTAGGAGTGCGGCTGCCGGAACGTAATGCGCAGACCTAAAACTTACTGAAATTAGGGGACTAAGGCCCGCCCGGATTCGCCTCGCGCTCCAAAGCCTCTAACAAAAAGCGAAAACACCGAGCACGAAAGTGTCGACGCGAGGGTAGCCTCTGGAGGTAGCAAGTTCCAGAGCTGGATGCCAGTGACGATAAACGATTTCTGAAACGAGGTGGTGCGAGCGGAGGGCACTTGGAGCGAATCCGTGCGGGTTGCGTCACGGCGAGACGCGAGATTCGCACGAAGCCGCAGTTGGTCGGCCAACAACGAGGGCTCACCGAGGCAGGTCTTATAAAACAAACAGCCGATTAGGAGCTTACGACGATTGCAAGGCAGCAGCCATCCACAGGCCCTCCTATGCCGCGATATACTGGCGTGACGCTGACTCTGAGTAAGAAACGAACGCAGTTATTGAGAGCCACGCGGAGAGACCGTTCAAGTTCACCAGATATGTTAGGCAGCGCAGTAGCACAATAGTCAAAAATCGGAAGGACCAAGGCGATGACCAGACGGCACCTCACAGCAAAGAGAGATAGCGACATTTCACACTTGGCATTTTCGAACGCACTTCTAGCGGCCAAAACACAATCGATTGATGTGAAATTGATATCAGTGACGTAGAAAAACTCATTGAAGAGCATGACGCTCGTGGATTTTCGAGAATTGAGACGTAATTACAGTTTTTTAACAATATTGTTCTGTAATCCAAGGAAGTGCTGCCTCTCTCCACGAGGGGCAGCACCTCCTTAGGTTACAGAACAATATTGTTACACAAAATTCTAATTATGTCTTTCGATTTTCGAAAATCCACGAGCGTCATGCCCTTCAGTGAGTTTTTCTACGTCACTGATATCAATTTCACATCAATCGAATGTGTTTTGGCTGAGAAAGTAGGTTTTGAAAATTCCGAGTCTAAATCAGCTTGCGTTTCCCCTTAACAATAGATCTTCAAATTGCTCTTGCCTGAAAAAAGATTTTACAATAAATACGAATTTATCAAGTTTTTCCTTTAATAACGTGTTTTTGTTGATCTTATTTATTTAAGGTGGTCGTCTCACCACTCCGGCATCAAATTATGTCTATGAATCGTCGATGTCTAACGTCATTTTATGATAATTTTGGATATTGCAGAAATGTTCATGCGATTAAAATTTCACGGATACACATTTACACTAAATATTATTTCGTAATTTACGATGAAATAGTAATAGACAGTAACTGATTTGACTATTTTTCGGTGAGCTGTCATGGGTGAGAAAATGATCTGGCAACGTCGCGATAAAATCGTCCCATGCTGGCATGGCATACAGCGTTCCTAACCTCTCCGTTCTCACCGGCGCCCGAAGATACCTTCGCTCACGGTGATGCCAAATGTACTCGACCGCTTTGTGGCGGGCTGGTAATGGCTGTCTCATGTCGTTTCCATCGAGATTATCTCTAAAGTTATAATCGAGAAATTCGATGACCCAAGAGTTCTATGGTCGCAACGGAATCATCGGAATATAATTTACAATTAGCAACTTTATATTCGTCGCTATCTAGTCGATTAGGGTATGAATTCCTGAGTTCAAGGGTTGACGACACGGTTTTCAAATATTTTATCAATATTTGAAGTTAAATTATTTACTGAAATCTTCGGTAGGATGCGAAATATTTTTCAGATATTAAAAGTTTATTGTACAAACTCATCTACATTTTAAAATCAAGCGATTTTCTAATCCTTCGTATACCCTACTGGTGGCGAGACGGCTACCTTAAGTTAGGAAATCCTTCCCATGAATTCAATAGGATACAAAATATAAAACATCTCAAAATCTCACAAGACGAATGAACGGGTTGATTCTTATTGGAATTAAGCAACCCTGTGCAAATAGGAACGGCCACGACGACAACATGCAGTTATGTAAATATGGCATGTGCGGGAAACGAACGAACGAACCAGCGAGGGGCGGCAAGCTATTTTTATGTCGACTTCGTTGAGAAACCCACTTCCGTCAAGTTACTATTTATACACCCAAATTCTGTTTACCAACCTTTTCTTCGGCTTTGTCTTATACCCTTCATATATTTCAGTCCTCAGTCAGCTCACAATCAGATGTGCAGTCTACTATTCTTTGCAATTTGATTTGTTGACGATCCCCAGAGCTGATGCGTCGATTGTCATTCAGAAGAGTAGTGAGCTATCATAATTACCTGGCACGCCGCCGAATATCAATGGAATCCTAGCCCCCCGGAATTGAAGCACCTGTTTTTCTCGCTTTACTTATACGTTTAACAAACGGATATTCGAAAATTTTTGAGGATAAAAAAGATATCGCCAAAACCAATTCCAAATAGATAGAACGGCCTAACATAACAATCTCAATTGTATTTTCATATTGTATACCGAAGAAGTCAGTGACTCCTCCTTCATCGAATCATTGACACCGGACAATGAGACAAATTTGTAAATATATCCTGGGCAAAACTAAAAGAGGGATTGAGGAAATGCAACTGTCGTAAATGTCAGTAGTCTGTGGGCCTTGTGATCGTTGATTACAAATTAGAAATGAGAGTTATGAATTCGGAAATACATAGTTTTGATTCACATGAAAGTATTTCATTCTAAGTTTTTCGTACACCCCGTTTCAACAGCAAGACACATTGTACAACCGATTGGCAATGTCCTTAGTCCATCCTGGTATTGACTGAAAATGTTCTGGCACTCAAGGCTTGAACGACTTTGAACGGAATATGCCACTTGAAGCTAGAAAATACGCTTTCGGATCAAGGCCCTGAGCGTATCCCAAAAAATCAGAATTCACCGTCGTCGCTATTTTAGTACTGTGTCTATAAATACGTAATCGTTGCACTCTAACCAGAAAAAAAGCCATTGACGGGAATTCTCAGAAGAATCATAATATGAGTAATGTAGAGGAATTGTCTCATTTTTCAGATTAGATGTCAGTAAAAAAAATACACAACAATTATCTATTAAATACATAAATCTGTTATTTCTGAAAACCTTACATCCACTTCTTCATTATGTAGAACAAGCCGTCACTACATTTATTGACATAAGTAATAACTATCGATTCTAGGTCCTTACCTATTAAAATTTGAGGATCATAATAATTTATATCCATAATCTTGAAGGCTTGTTTGTGCTCATTAAAATAACAATCCAATAATTCTTTGGTCACGAGAACAAACTTGCCATCATCGTTCACGATGATACATTGCACCGAATGAAATAGGGGACCTTCTACGGAGGGTACCATGACTATCGTGTCTTTCTTTATTGTTTCACCTTTGTATTTCATCCAGCTCGCGAGGTAGATATGATTTTCTAAGTTAGGTAATGATATATCGGGCAAAGAACACTTTTCAGATAAATCTTTTACGTTGAATAGTTTCTTGGGACCCATGGTATAAGAAGGATACGATAACGATTTACATAAAAATTGGTAATTTAACCTCAGCTGATGTCTTAAAGCAACCGTCAGACAAACATTGACACGGCTAACTGCAGCGTGAGCAACAATTTTTCCTTCGCGGTGTTTGCTTTCGTATCGCATTGAGCAAGTTTTCCAAAGGTTGCCGACATTTTCTAATATCCGTGGATAATGAACGAGGAAATGATGCTTGGGCTTCATTGATGCGGGAAATAACTTTGCACGCAACGTCAAATATTCTGTTATCAAGACACTAAGGTATTTATGGGTACCAGTCGTAACCGTTGTACTTGTTATGATATCAATCAACTGTTTCATTAATTTTAAAAGTTGCCAGTGTTCATTCCCTTCTGGGACTAAATCGCCGAGTATCATACCAATATGCCTGACAAGACTCAACATTTCTGAAGAAGACTTTGCTAAACGTTTTCTGTTTTTTAGGTGATGAACCCCAATTTCTGCTGGTTTATTTTTATTATCTTTCGGCCCATAATAAAACCCACGAACTCTATCATTCAGCTCGCTTAATGTCAACAATTTATCAACGAAAATCAATTGATGGAACACTTCAGCACAATCATAGGGACAAATGCCCTCTAGAAAGTCATGCATAGCATCTGCAGTAATATTTCGTGTTGCATGATATCCATTGATTCTGTGGAAAACACACTCTTCCTTGTTGCCGGTTTCTTTTAGATCGTTCAATTGGACATGCTGTTGGTAATTCGAAGGATTTCGAAGGATGCATTGGCGCTCATGGAAAACGTTCTCTATGTTACCCCTACGAGTCAGGCAAAAACGACAAAAAAAAATTTGCTTGAAAACTTTCCGTGAAACCGAGGATCGAATGTAGGCCCAAATTATCGCCTAATATTAATGCTAAGGAGAAGAATAGTTGAACGGTACCGCTGTTGAGGTTCACTGTAATGCCTTGATCTTCGAGAAATTTGAATTCGTCAATGATTTTAGTAAATATAATTTCATTTTTGAAAACTTCTCGGTCCAAAGTATTGAAGAGAATGAATAAAAAAATATTTTCCAATTTAGACTGAAAATGTTGTGGTAAGCATGGAATGCTGAGATACACTGCGCCACATTTGTTGATACCTTTATGACTTCCTAGAGGGTTGTTCGTCTGGTAGTCGTCAAAATACATAAAGAGGGGTAAATCTAGTTTTTCACCGAACGCAGAGATTTTGGACTTCCACAAACTGCCTTGGACAAAATTTGATATGACATCAGAATTAGACTGTAATTCATTGAGATAGTCTAATGTTATCTGCAAAACACCAGGTATTTCAAAAAATTGTTGTAAAACCCTTCTCACTGGAACGAATTGGGCTGTAACTTTGACGTGATATAAAATCTGTACACCGTCTTCTTGTTTATATTCTTCTCTCTCGCCAATCGTATAATTTTCCGGTAATATCAAAGTCTTGCGCTGTATGAAATTCGAGAAGCGGTTGTGCTCGGTATCTAACCCGTGAAATGGCTTCGCAAATGAATCAAAGATGTTTTGGATTTTTAACAAATGTTCAGGGTCTTCATTTGAAGGTTCAAAGTATTCCTGCACAGTTTCCCGGATCATGTTCACAAGACCACCGATAAATTCTGATGTGTGCTCTATTATAGCTTGGACTCTATTCCGGGGTATTTCTGGAAAGTCATACAACTTCGAGACAAATTGTAGCGCTTTTTCTTTCAAATCTTTTTCGAAGATTGATCCTTGTGGTGCGGTTTCTGAATTGGGAATTTTATGTTTACTATCATCAACAGTTGCTTCAAGGAATTCTGTATCGTCCATATCATTCTCGTAGCCAAGTACATCTTGGGAAAGAAAATTTTCTAAAATATCACCTTCATTACTTGAATCGCTTATTAAATCTGTGAGATTATTGGTAACGTCGGAATTAACTTCCGGTGAAATCGTAGATACAGAACCAGCATTAATTAATGAGCCATCATCAAAAGACCAATTCTTAGATTCTATTTCAAATGTATGCTTGAGTTTTCTGTGTTTTTTGAATGAACTGAAGGTCGTGAAACTTCTGTTACAATTTTCACCTTCGCAGCATCGATAAGCCGTCGAATCAGCGTGTAATACAGAAATGTGCCGTATCAAAGTCGGATTGTCAGGGGATGAACATTGGCAGGCAAAGCAAATCATTATCTCACCTAGCGTATTGCAAACTGTTCAATATTTTTGTGAACCAATACCTATATCGAAAGATACCAAGGATCAGATCTATTTGCCGTTACCAATTTGCGCAACTATTTCTTTTAATTCTTCGGCTAAGCCGTTTACTGCCACAGGATATTTTTCTGTGGGTAGTTCGATATTGTAAATACCTTTTTGGATAAAAAGCCATACACTTTTGGCATGCTCAGGGTATTGACAATTTGTCGAGAAAAAAATTTGGAAAGTTAGGTCAATGGCATGTAAATATGAACTCGCGTTATATGTGATGTCGTCAACTACAACATATGACGCTTGAACATCCGATACCGATCCTACAATCACCGGAGTGGGTTGGAGTGTGAGTCCTCGTGCGCGTAATTCTTCCCTCTTCTTCTCTAAAGCTGTGCGAAGATCAGCGGCAATCTGAAATATTCAAGGAAAATATCACAATATCATAGAGATCATAGCTGTGATAAACATTCAATTATATTCACATATTTTTGGCAAATTGCATACGAATAAAAATTATCTACAATATGCCAGATGAATTAGTGCACACAAGCAGTTATGTATCACTTACCGGAACTCGCAAGGTAAACGAATCCCGTCGTTCATTTAGGGATAATTTGCGAATATCGTTTACGTCACGCGGTGCTACATTCTCTTTCGATGTTGCTTTAGCGCCGTTTATTTTCCTTTTTCCACCCTTTGCACGGTCGGACGGGATGAGATATGGTAGAAGAAACCAAATCACGAAGTCTTGCTGGCCTGAAAATATTCAATACACAAGCGTATTACTGTACTAGACTGTTTCAGAGAAATTAAAATCAATTGACATAATTTGATAAACTATGTATTACCTGGAGGCAAACTCGTTAGCAAATGAACATACGCTTTGTCCTCCTGATTTTCTATGTTTTTAGCTCCTCTTAATTTCAAGATGAGGTGATTTTTGACGACGTTCCACGTGTCGAAAATCAATGTTCGCTTATTTGGCCATAGCTGGTTAAAGTCGATTCGGAACTGTAGGGAAAATATTGTCTATTTAATATGTCACTTGTAAACATGACTCCAGACTACCATACCAAAGAAGGTAACTGTACCAGTTTCGATCCAGCTTGTAAACGAAGCGCCAAAAATTCATCAAAATATTCAGAGATCGTTTTTTTCTCAGTGACTAGAATCTGTCTTCTTACTTCGAATGTTGTTCTCCATGCGTCGAGAAGTTGGTCCATGGTTCACTATGATTTCTCAACCACTCCAATTTTGATTTGATATTTTCTGAAAAAACATGTTCGATAGTAGGTAGAATTTCACAACGCTCCGTCATATTTTAGAACGTGGTAACTGCTCAAGCTGCACTAACCATCGAGCTCGATCAATTTTTCGATTTTTTTGTGTCGCGGCTTTGGTGGTTCCAGTACTCCTTGTTCCCTCAATATACTTTTCATATAATTATAGTGATCCCACCCGCGTGAAAAAAAGTTGTATGGGCAATATACGGCACGTATATGGGATATTGCAATTCCCCATATATCGGCAATGTAGAAGGATTATATTTTCCACACGTATGGGTACACTACTGCTAAGGCACAGTAGTCACTATTCATGCCATATACACGCAATATACATGCAATATATGCCATATTGTGTGGCAACTATATGGCCGATATTCTTCCTTTATATAGGCTATACAAGCATGTAGAACTGTATGCATATATATGCATATATGTATATATGCATATGTATATAGATAAAATAATAAGCGTGATCAACGCCCAGCCGAACCCCTTCTTATACTATACAAATTAAAAGTGGGGAAATAAATATCGCAACGCATCAAACCAATCTGTTTACATCATTTATTCATTCATTTTCCAACATATTCACAGGTTCTATGATATAGTCTTCTTGGGTATCTTCTATACAGGGTATACCATCTCAAGTGTCGAGAATATATATATATATATATTCAAATTAAATTGTTTAACTGATAAACTGAAATCAATAATTTGATTCAACTAAACGGAATTTTCAATTTTCAAATATAAATTCGTGTACAATATTTTCCTATAAAGGATAATATTTTCATGAATAATTCATTTATTTTAAAGTCATGATTGATACTTGAGATACATCGCATAAACAAAAATGTAGGTAACTGATATTCATAGGCCCAAAAATCAGTTTTCCCGTTTCGGATGACGAAGCGTTTGACACATCATGTTGACAACTGTGATATATCGCGATGGTGGAATACGGGACGAGCACTTTTTATTCACATAATCTGTCACAGAATAAGAAAAATATACCTGTGTCACATGTCTGGTAGTTTGAGAGTGGGCTTAAGGGGAGGTACCTGAGTAGAACGCGTGAAAAGTCGGCGAATTTTAGGAATTATTTTCTCAAAAAGTATTTGATTGATTTGATTCAACTTTGCTTTATTTGAAAAAACATCTATTTAAGTTTGCTTACAATTTTTTTTATGTATATACATTGACTGGGAGCGCTGCTATCATGGCCGGCGTGAAAAGTGTCCGTCGCTCGCACGGTTTTCGGTGCCCAAAATATTATGAAAACGGTTGAACCGATTGCCTTGAAAATTTCACACAATATTCTTGGACATGTTTTCTAGTACTTGTCGTAGGTTTTTTTTTTTAATTTTGTCGTGAATTGTCGTGAATTAATTTAGCGGCCGTTTGAATTTTTTTTCGTTCAACCGCAATTTCCGACCTTTCTGGCTTGATAAAAAAAAAGTAATCGATCAAATACTTTTTGAGAATATAATTCCTAAAATTCGCCTACTTTTCACGCATTCTACTCAGGTACCGTGGACAGATATTCTGGCGGACCTAGAGTTATGCAACCGAACATACACGGACTTTCTTTGATGGAATCGGTAGTAGCGTAGTTCTACAGTTTGGAGGGTTGGGCTGCGAGAGTTCGGCACGTGAACAGCTGTCAGTTACCCCAACCTCAAAAGCCAAACAAAGTTACTGTTATAATAATTTGAACTATCGGAAATGTTCTGAATCTTGGAAACATTTAGCCTAACTTTATAATCACCAAGTTTAATTGTGGAAACATTCAACCTAATTATATAATGACCAGATTTATTTAATAAACTAATATAATCATAAGCTCACTTACAAATCACAGTGTGTAAGTTTAAGGTTATTATTTATTTCTATTATAATTTGTTACGCAGGCTTGTTATCTCTTTCGTCGGTTCAGATTTTGTAAGTGAGCCTGGTCATTATATAATTGGGTTGAATATTTCCACAATTAAACTTGGTGATTATAAAGTTAGGCTAAATGTTTCCAAGATTCAGAACATTTCCGATAGTTCAAATTATTGTGACAGTAACTTTGTTTGGCTTTTGAGGTTGGGGTAACTGACAGCTGTTTACGTGCCGAACTCTCCTAGCCCAACCCGCCAAGCTGCAGAACTACCCTACTACCGATTCCATCAAAGAAAGTCCGTGTATGTTCGGTTGCATAACTCTAGGTCCGCCAGAATATCTGTCCACGGGTGTACCTCCCCTTAAGGGGTTACATACACTTGGAGCAGGCGAAGAGACGTGATTTTCGTAATTTTTTGACAGGATCATCAAAGTTGATTATGAAACTGTTAAAACCATTAATTAGTATTCGTTTTCATGTACTTGTACAATTTTTTTTAATGAAAAATATCGCAAAATGGCGGAACTATAGCTATATTACACGAGCGCCTTTTTTTCAGCATCAGCTGCGGTGGACATCATAACTGGAGAACGGTTCATCTAAAATCAAAATTTCGAGATGATTTCATTAGTACATTGGATCCACTTAAGCGCGAACGAAGGATTTTGAATTTCGTTCAAAAACAAATTGTTCATAGCAGAAAAACCGAAAGCTAGGACCTCAAAGAATGAACTTTAAAAAAAATTGTTGTAATTTCTTGAAAAATTGGAATTTTTACAAATCCTTCGTTCACGCCTAAGTCAATGCAATATATTAATGTAATCTTTTTACAATTTCTATTTTAAATGAACCTTTCTCCAGTTATGATGTCCACCGCAGCTGATGTCGAAAACAAAGCACTCGTGTAATTTATATAGCTGTAGTTCCGCCATTTTGCAATATTTGTCAATAAAACAAATTGTACAAGTACATGAAAACAAGTACTTAATACTGGTCGGAACAGTTTTCCAATAAACCTTGATAATCCTGTCAAAAAAATCACGAAAATTACGTGCTTTCGCCTGCTCCAAGTGTATGTAACCCTTTAAGGATGTATAGGCCATACAATCTCAACCAAAAGTGAGTCTCGTCGTCAATAATGAGTACTTTGAGATGAGATAAAAATCGGAAAAAAAATCAACCACAATCAGGACAATAAGAGTATCCGTTTTCACTAATAATAATGCCCAAAAGTTATCAACAAATTGTTTAAACAAATCATTGTTTAACAAATTTCCTGGTGACGTTGTTTTTTTTTCATGTCAAATGAATTCGTTAATTTTTATGAATACACATGAATTTTTTCAGAATTATGTCACTTTTTTTAAATTCCGGTTTGCGAAAATTTAAAAATTTTGAAAAATTCTGAAAAAATTCATGTGTTTTCAGAAAGATAAACGAATTCAGTTGACATGAAAAAAAATAGTGTCACCAGGAAATTTGTTAAACAATGATTTATTTAAACAATTTGTTGATAACTTTTGAGCATTATTATTATTGAAAATAAATACTCTTATTGTCTTGATTGTGGTTGATTTTTTTCCGATTTTTATCTCATCTCAAAGTACTCATTATTGACGACGAGACTCACTTTTGGTTGAGATTGTACGGCCAGTACATCCTCAAACGGGTGTATATATTTTTGAGCGCCATTCGCTACGACATTTAAGCCCTTCCCAGCAAACCAAAAGTAACGAAATGTATCAGGTACGTGTCACTGAAGGCTCTATGTCAGCTTCAGTGACACGTACCTGATACATTTCGTTACTTTTGGTTTGCTGGGTTCTATTTCAGAATGGTCCCTTTCTTTGTTTTTCATTTCTCTTAGTAATCATATGAATTCGTATGCGCCATTCTTTCAAATATTTCATTCACCTTATTGCAAATCTCCAAACTTCCGAGCTGCATAGGTATGCAAACTTACAACAATGATAGATAAAACCAATCATGGATTTGGAAAATTTATATGCGGCAAAATCTGAGATAATAGTGGGCACATACGATCTGCTATACCATTCAAAATGTGCTGTGTATCGAAACTTATTCGGCTGACAAACTTTCAATGCTACTTACATTCAACACAGCGCAGAATATCTGTCGGAATGCCCTCTATCAGTGTATCTTTCGAAAGGCCACGTGCGCACATATGATACAAATTTTGGTCCCCAACGAGTAGCTTCAAGAGGCGTCGTACCATCTCCGGCGGATTGTCGACCCAACGCTGATAGTATAACAGTTCAGCCTTGTCGATCCAGACATTAAAATCTTTGACCAGCAAGACTCTTCCTGCTCCGCCTTGCCTGCATAGTATCAGATTGTCAACGTCGGTGTCGTCTTCAACGGGAATGTTCCGTGTTCGCGGGATTCGTCTAGTTTCCGTACCCAGTCCTTGTTGCAGATGATTGCAGCTGGACTGTGGAACCTCCACACCTTGCTGCCTTATGCCGCTCCCCGCTCCTCGATGATGTGCATTCAACGATACTCTGCTCAAGCCACTTGAAGTGCCCGGTTGCGGATCCTGAGACTGTTGCTGCTGCAGGCGTGGCGGCAGACGAGAGCTTGATTCGGAATTTGTTTGACGCCTCTTTGCGGGACTACACATCTCGTTATTGTTATCGCCGTTGTCAACGACAGCGCCGTGTGCAAACGCTCGTTTGGGTCTATTCTTTTCTTTTCCCACACGTTCTCTCTGCTCCAACCTCCGTCTCGCCAACAATGTTTCCAGTTTCTCTATTTCTTCATTTGCATCTGAAAATGACAAGATGTTATAGTATTATATTTGTACATCATTAGGAACTACATAGGATATATCAAAGTTCTAAAAGAAATCTAAAAAAGTCTGTGTTGAAGGACGATTATTTGAGGCCCTATCCAAAAGTGAGATTAATTTCAAAATATTCATTTTTCCCACCTGAAAAAATAATTTCCAATTTGTTAGTTTCACTGGCAATCCATTGATTCATCGACAATAAGAAAATTCGAAATTACCATATTCATTTAACAGCAATGGTTTTTTGTTTTATTGTTGTTTGTTGACACATGAATTTTTGAAGTGTAAACTAATATTTATGAATATATGAGGTATAGGAGTAGTATTGATTATATCAAGTTTGAGATAAGTATTCATATAATTTTATCAAATAATTGGAGAAAAGAAAAATTCGAAGGATCACATTTTTGCTTCCGAGTCTCATACATACCTGCAATTTCTGGGTCAAGCTGTTCGGATTGGCGTGATTTATTCCATGATGAATTTGTTCCTCCATCATCTTCGTTAACTACTGCTCTGCTTCCGATAATGACTGCGGTATGAAGGCCTCCGCTCTCACTAGCTCTCTCAGCATTATCAATACCATTTTTGATGCTTTCACTATCACTATATATCGGCTGTATTCGCAATAATGCTTCCTCCTCCAAATTTGCCGAGTGAGCTACACCAGCTCTTTTCTTTCCTAATTCACTCGCCAGTGACTTTTTCTTTTCAACATTGCTGACTCTCGGCAGTGAGCGTTTTCGTTTTTGAATTATTTCTCCGGTAGTGGTCATATCTATCGATGACAAATATTTCCGGTCGTCTGTGAGAAAAAAATGAAAATAAATCTGTTTGTTTCTGCAAGTTTGAATGAGAGCTTGGAAATCTCTTGAGAGAGGACCCTGATACAGAAATATTTGAAAGTCTATTTTTTGTTTGTTCATTTTTCTCAAAGTTCGAAGTATGACAAAAATTGTGTGAAAATTTGACGTTGAAATTTGAAAAATTGTGAAAGTTATGGACAATTTGTGATCTAGCAAGTCATTTCTTTGTCAAACTTTAAAGTGCGTTTTCTCGAGTTTTCATTTTCTAAAATGGCGGGCGTGGTAGCAAAAAAAACTAAACGACCTATCGACTCCATAACCAAAGTTTGTTCTCTTTAGTATCGAATTCTCTTTTATTCGAGCTGTATTTTTCAATACCTTTCACAGTATGTTAAAGTGATTTTTTTTGTGCAAATAGATTTTTTCTTACACCTGAAAAAAGTTATGATTTCATCATTGTTCAAACTTTTTTTTAGTTCACGGACAAGAAAAATATATGGGGCATTCCATGTCAACTCGACCAATGATTTTCATTCACCATTTTTGATTCGCTTCACGATTTTTTATTTTATTCTCCGAACACAAGAAAGCTCTTGTGAATTTTTTTTTTAGATTTAGATTAGATAGAGGGAAAATCATTGGTCGAGTTGACATGGAATTCCCCATATGATAATTGGAAATTCTTGCGTTTTTATTTTATTTCAGCCAAAAATTAGGCTCATTGCTCTGCAGTTCATTATTGTATCAACTTAAAAAAAAGAATTTTGACACTTCAAATACGCAAGAAGATATACCCCAAACTCGCTGGGTTAAGTTCTTTTTCCCTTCCAAAAAATTCTCGAAAATAAGCTTTTTTGGGTCTGCTAATTCAGGATCCTCAGTTAAATTATAATAATTTGAGCACAAACCACTTACCAGAAACTCTAATTATTTTTGCCATGAAAGATGTTCCACCGTATTTCACGAGGGACGTGTCACCCTCCTCCTTCGACTCCATGACGTCATCAACACTGACAACGCTTATGCTCGTATCATCTACCCATTGTACTAGAGCAAACATTTTCTAACATTTCACCCCCAGGGTTTGTGGCTTACTGAGCTCTCGTAGCCAAGAAGACTGACCGCATATTCATATTTTGACCCACACTTGAGTGACAAACGCTCGCACTGAGACTAATCCGATGTTGACTTCGAATTTAAAGGCTGCTCTAAGTGCCGGTGTCAAATGATATTACGTTGAATACTGTTTACCTCAGAATTCCATGTTTATCTCGACGAAATCGAAGCGATCAAGCGTATTTGAAGAGTATTTGGTTCAGTATTTACGAGGATACCGAGATGCGCACACGGTTAATTATAAGTCTGCAGTGTATACGACGCCGGGTACACCGAAAAAACAGAGTTTCTTCCACGCAATAAGTCACTTGCATATTGCGCTGATAGTTCTCTCCAGTTTTTTAGCAGCAATTAAACACGTCAAAACAAAAGTGCGAGTTATTTTCGGGATATCATGCCAAAGCGTCCTCTGCTGTTTAAAGACTACTCGTGGGACAAACAAATGCGATTAAAGCGGTTCATCCTGGATCTGTCATCACAGACTGAAGAAGTCAATGAAGAAGATATCAACGGATTAAACGTATCTGCACTTTCGGTAAGTACTTATTGATCTGTCATTTGTAAGAATAGAGCTTACGAGGGCCCGCGCTTCGCGCGAGCACAAGCATTTTCAAATGTAACTCCAAATTTTCGAGGTAATGAAAAAAAGGCACGTTATCATTAAAAATCACAAAACAGGCCATTTTTTGGTCTTCATTTCTGACGTTATAAATGGGGAAGAAAAATAGACTTTTCTTCACTCGTATCGCCCATTCATCAACTTTACTTCAGCTCAAGAATGACCCATTTACCATCTTGAAAACGACGTGCCCATCAGTTTTAACGGGTTAATTTACCCCCAAATAAAAAAAAAAAACCGTCAAGATAGCTCCAGTAGTTGCTGAGATAATCGAATGTAAAGATTCGCGCCCGGCCGCAGCGCGCTTGTATTGCTTATATATTACGCACTTCCCCAGGCCAGCCGGGTACCCCCACCACTCGACCGCGCTCGAGCGCTCGGCCGTTTTCGGTCATTTTTGCACGTGCTTTTCACCTATTTTTCAACATTTTAACGGAAAATCAAGATTGACGTTTCAAAGTACTATAATTCTACTTTCACAAGCCATTTTGTGTATCAAAATCGGACAACTTACAGAGCATCCAGCCGTTCCGCAAGATAGTGCATGAAATAATTCAAATTGCAATTACTCAAAAACTATTTATCCGACAACGTCTGGGTTGTGCACACTTAAAATACCTATCAATCACTACTCTCAGCCGGAAAGCGAGCGCTACAACTTCAAAAATGGCGGAGTTATGAATTTTCGAAAAAACGCTCATTTTTCCGGTTTTTCGCATTTTTCTCCGTTAATAATGGTCCGATCGAGTCGGACAAGCGCTCATTTTGTTCGTCTTTTTATTCTCTACAATTTGTCTGTTGAAAGCGTCAACGTAGCTCCATTGGTTCGGATTTTACAAGCGAAGAACCAAAAAAACACAGTTTTTTTGTGTTTTTGATTAAAAAAAAAAGTAATGATATTTGCGAGTCGAAAACTTATCACTAAACATCCACAGACCACCCCACGCACCCCCCCACTCGCGGTTTCCTTCTACTATTTTTGTCACGAAAAAATCTCTATTGCCTGGTCTATACCGGCTCCTCGCTGAACGCCTCGCTTCCTCTCTCCCTCCCTCTCACTGTGTCTGTCTCTCGCTTTCTCGCTCGCCCGCCGTGTATCCCGACCGTATCTCTGTTCGTATGGTAAATTGTTAGTAAATATATAACGTAAATGTAAATATATAATAAATTGAAAGTAACTACATATTGAACTTGACTAATACAGGCTAAAGCAAATAGTTGACCAACTTACTGCCTTTATCTTCTCTCTCGTCAAACTGACGAATACGCATTTGTTTTGTTTTTACTGGTACATGAAGCTGACCACTTTTCAGAGACAGATGTGGTAATACATTCTGAATAAATATGCTACATACGTTACTGCAATTCCTTTTGACAGATTTCTCCTGGTCGATCCACGAATCCGGACACTAATGCAGCGCGTGAACACGATGTCAACGACGTATCCAACGCAGACGAAATCAGAAATGCTCCGGAAACTAATGATGGTAATCTTGTCATGTTTTTCATCTCGAAATACTTCTTCAGTCCGACAATATGACTTATTTGAATGATTATTTCTCTAGTCTACAACGAGGATATAGAAAACGATGAATTATCAAGCGACACAGACAGCGATTATAGCGACAGCAATAGCACAGACACACAGTCACAGCCACCGCAAAACGGTAACTTGTTTGATCAACTGTACCCAGGAGCCCCAATGAACGTTGCTGAATTCACGATGTGCATCACTACTCTAATCTTGCGCCACAAGTTATCCAAAGCATGTACTTCGGATATCCTTAAATTGATATCCATGCTTTGCATTTCGCCGAATAAGTGCCCAAAAACATTGTATAACTTTCAAAAATCATATCCGAATTTACAAGCGCCACTCAAGAAACATTTTTACTGTTCGAGTTGTTTGTGCCCAGTCGAATCCGAAGAACCGAATAATCAAGCAATATGCAATCAATGCACTAATACATTCAACACAAATTATTTCATCGAAATTTCGGTAATTCCTCAAATCAAGTCATTGTTCAAACGCCCTGGGTTTTACGAGCAATTAAACCACCGATTTGATAGACCCACTACAGCAGGAAATAGTTTCGGAGACATTTACGATGGTGAAGTCTATCGAAAATTGAGTCAACAAAACGGAATTTTAGCAAGTCGTAATAATATATCGTTCACGTGGTGTACAGATGGAGTCAGCATATTCCGATCTTCAAAGTATAATATTTGGCCATTTTATCTAGCCATCAACGAACTTCCTTACAAACAAAGATTCAAAATAGAAAACGTTCTGCTAGTGGGCTTATGGTTTGGTGAAAAAAAACCCAAACCCTCAACGTTCCTGCGTCCTCTGATGACTGAGTTGACCGTTTTGTACCGCGGAATCGACGTTTTTGTACCAAATGTAAATACACTGATACCAGTTAGAGGGATTAATTTGACTGGCACTTGTGACCTTCCTGCAAAAGCATTATTTCTCAACATGAATCAGTACAATGGAGAGTATGGTTGCCCAAAGTGCAAAGAAAAAGGCAGAATCGTTGCGAATAGGAGAATTTATCCATATGCGCGAAATTTAAACTTACGCACCGATACTGAAACCCTCACTCATGCATTACAAGCTCATCAGTCCAACGTGAAAGTCTGCGGGGTAAAGGGACCAACAATAATGTCAAGAATGGTTAGTAAATGTGTCAAAACAACTGCAGTTGATGGCATGCACTGTGTTTTCCTAGGTGTTGTGTACGCGCTTCTATTGTTTTGGTTCGATTCACAATATTCCGACGAACCTTTTTCTATTCATAACTTGATAAAAGTTGTCGATGAAAGATTGTCGGATATAAAGCCACCTGCATACGTCCAAAGACGTCCCAGATCGATAGAGCAGCATTCGAAATTTTGGAAGGCCTCTGAATTAAAGAATTGGTTTTTTTATTTTTCACTGCCAATTCTACAAGACATTTTACCAACAGAGTATTTTGAACACTACAAGTCACTAGTGCTAGGTATTTCCCTTTTATACCAAGAAAATATTTCAACTGAAATGGTGGACTTATGTTAGCTGATGAAGCGTTGAGAGACTTTGTTGCGAGGTATGAACAGCTGTACGGACTTGTACATATGACGTGTAACGTACACCAGCTTCGACATTTAGCCGAAACTGTCAGGAATACTGGTCCTCTTTGGACCACGTCATGTTTTCCATTCGAGGACTTGAATGGAAAATTGAAAGCGTTAGTGCACGGCAGTAAGTCAGCCGATCTACAAATATTTTTCAATATTTCACTCTATATCAACGCCAATACCTTGAAAGACGAGTGGCTAGTAGAGAGTAGCGAACCGTCTAATTTTTGTAATAGACTTCTATCTCCGAAAAGAAATCTCAATCTCAAGACAATTTCAACTTCATTACATGTGGTTGGCAATTTGTCTAGATTACAACAATTACCGGATGATATTGTTGGCACTCTTTTAAATGATCTCTCACGCTACAAAAATATATACGTCTTCAAGAAGCTATTAAAAAAAAATGTATTGTATACATGTAGATCATACCAGGGTTTGAAGCAGACTGAATCATTTTGTGTGAAATATTTCCAGAATGGAAATCCATGTTTCGGTTTCGTACAGTATTATTTGAAACTGAATGATTGTGACTGTTCAGAAATTTGTCAATGTCCAGCTACCTACTTGGCAGTGTTGAAAAAATGTTTGACTGAAAGTACCTTTCATACTAATTTACGAAACGGCGTACTGTCTTCAATTAAAAAGTCCTTGCGCGAGACTAATGACACCACAACAATTAACGTTACTTCATTGATATGTGTCTGTTTCCACGTTCATATAAAAGATACCGAAGAAGACTATATCATAGAACCTGTGAATATGTTGGAAAATGAATGAATAAATGATGTAAACAGATTGGTTTGATGCGTTGCGATATTTATTTCCCCACTTTTAATTTGTATAGTATAAGAAGGGGTTCGGCTGGGCGTTGATCACGCTTATTATTTTATCTATATACATATGCATATATACATATATGCATATATATGCATACAGTTCTACATGCTTGTATAGCCTATATAAAGGAAGAATATCGGCCATATAGTTGCCACACAATATGGCATATATTGCATGTATATTGCGTGTATATGGCATGAATAGTGACTACTGTGCCTTAGCAGTAGTGTACCCATACGTGTGGAAAATATAATCCTTCTACATTGCCGATATATGGGGAATTGCAATATCCCATATACGCGCCGTATATTGCCCATACAACTTTTTTTCACGCGGGCATAGCTTGCCATGAGCCAATATTCGGACACCATTTACCGATTTAAATCCGTTGAAATAGGTTGAGACGTCTTCGGTGGGAAATAACTTTTTTATATCCTCTGCATAGCGGACGAACGTACTTGAAGCGATTCTGCGGATTATACAGCAAAAAAATAAATATAGTAAATGAATAATAAATAAATGATACAAATATAAATATTGAAAACAAACATCAGACTATTGGATAGCAATGATAATTATAGAACTTCCACGAATTAAATCTTACGTGAAATCGGTCAGTTTTTCAGTACCATCATCAGACAAAGTTGCTAGCACCTGATCAAGTTCGTACTGGATAATCAGATGAACGAGAAGTTTTCGAATCGTATCATTTAAAAATCCGTTATTGAATGCAAACGATCTTTTTATTATTTTTCCGTCACTATACTTTTGCAGCAATAACGCCAATCGCTAGAAAACCGAATACACAGATATACCAGTCACCAAAGTAAAATATATACTTTTTGTAACACCTGCTTGGAAAGTGTGATTTTCGAAGCGTGTATAGCGTGCGTAAAGTGCCACTTTTCCGAGCAGTGCAGAAAACGTTACTTTCCGCACTAGGGCTTTTTTATTTCACTTTCTGCACTATCTCAGCGACGCCATCTAGCGGCGGCCTTCATTTGTGCATCTCAAATCAAACTTTCCATCGCAGGAATTACAAAAAATATCGTGTGTTACAAGTGCGGACGGCCGATATCTACTCGTGTGATAGCAGCACTCGCCTTCGGCTCGTACAGCAAATTCACACTTGTATTTGTCGCAAATGCGACGCTCGCCGTCGGTTCGCGCTGCTAACTTCACACTCGACGGATATCGGCCTCTCTCCGTACTTGTAACAAAATATACTATTCTTGAATGATAAATAAGGGACAAAGAATCTGATATACCGATTTAGATGGACCACTTCCTGCGCTCGACGTTTTGATACCTGAC
>JAEUYN010000023.1:0-100384 GCA_018257835.1 Euura lappo
GGTTTTGGACTCAATCGATACAGTATTTTTTGAGATACTAATCGAAGAGCAAAGTATCTAAAAGAATTGAAATTTCAATATTTTCAGAACGAACCACAGAATAATTTTCATAAAAATTGTTATCTAACTGGATTCTGATTTTACCATTCCTGAAATTTCTAATATCCTTCCAATTTAAATCGAATTGGGTAAAAAAAATTTAGTTTTGGATCATTCAAGGTCGATAAAATCCCGCGCTTACGTTCTTTTTCGAATGAGTGGTGTAGATAAATAAGAAAGGGTTGGAATAGGTTGGAATATCAGCAATTCTCGAGATCGTGACGAAATAAGAAAGTAACTATGTATGCACTCTGAATACCGCGAAGTAAGGAATAGTAAAAATAGTGTAAAAGGATGTAAAAATAGTAAGCGAGCAGAGCTTAACCCTGAGGTCGTGAGTTCGATTCCCCCCGAGGGAAAACACCCGGCTATTTCTAGAATCGGTGAATATACATCGGGACTTTGGCTTCTGGTCGGGTTTTACTCCATCGCCAGCCTCCTCGCACTCACAAAACCCGACCCAAGAGACTCAGAGACTCCGAAAGACTCGTTCGTTCAACTTTAGCCAACTTTACCGTGCATCCGGCTCCCGCGAAACGAGAAAAGCTGCGGTGATAAAAATCGCAGGATAAAAAGTAGCTTCTGAATTTCCGAAATTTCGGTTCAATCATCGACGCTAACGGTTAGCGTCGTGTGAACCTCCTCGCTAAAGCTCGAAAGCTATATCTCTTCTCGGTGTCTGGGAGGCTGCATGGACGTCTATTTCCATCTCTTTAATTAGGAATGAAGAAGTGTAGTAGATCCGGAGCCAAAAAATCCTCGCAGTTTCTTTTGCGATGGAAATATTTTTGCCCTCTACGTCAACCCGTTCGTTTTATCTGTCTCTCTATTTAGGCCCTCTCCCCGTGTCAAAATGGTACTCTGCTCAGTTTATTTCCATTCATTTTCATAGGAGAGAGTGACGAAAAAATGCTACACCCATGAAATCAAGAAAATATTCATTTCACCTATCAATCAATCGATGAGTTTTCTGGAGGGTAAGACGGGGATTTTCGTGTTTCAGACCCAACGAATAACGAATTTCATGATCAATAAAAAATTGTCCACTCGTATATAAACCATCTGTGAACAATTATCTATTATACATATAGGTACTGTTACGAAGCTTTTTGTACTTTTGAACAATCGAGCAGAGAAAATACTGCATTGTGTATCAAGGGCGCAAAACTCTATTTTTCGAGTGTGAAATTTGCAGTACGAGCCGAAGGCGAGTGTACTGCAATCACACTCGCCAAAATAGCCTTGCGCTCGTGTTGCACACGATTTTTTTCTCAACACCTGATCTGCAAAAACGCCTCTTTTCAGACCGAGTGAGCGGGCGCAAAACGGAACTTTGCGCCCGAGGGCAGAAAAAGAGTCGTTTGCGCCCGGTTTAGGCGGGCGCAAAGCACTTTTCCGCCCGAGGGCCGAAAAGATCTGTTTTGCGCCGGCTCAAGAGTTATGAAAATAGATCTTTTCGCCCTCGGGCAGAAACATCTTTTTCCGCCCGCTAGAAGCGGGCGAAAGAGACTTTTTCCTGCCCTGGGGCGCAAAATCCTGTTTTCCGCCCGCTTACTCGGTCTGAAAAGAGGCATTTCTGCAGACCAGGTGATGAGAAGAACATCGTGTGCATCATGGGCGCAAGACTATTATGACGAGTCTGCTTTTACAGCAACTCGCCTTCGGCTCGTGCCGCAAATTGCATACTCGTAAAATAGCCTTTTGCGCCCTTGATACACAAATAACTATTGCTATACTACATAATCCAACCTAACCTAGTCGAAGCTAACGTTGTGGTAAAAATGCCCCCCCCCCTCCCCCTCTCTTGTCTTACCCTCAGATTCCGTTGGTATCGTTACCTAACCTGACCTAACCTAAGATAACCTATAACCTAAGATAACCTATAACCTAAGATAACCTAAGATAACCTAAGATAACCTAAGATGACCTAAGATAACCTAGGATAACCTATAACCTAGGATTACCTATAACCTAAGATAACCTATAACCTAAGATAACCTAAGATAACCTAGGATAACCTATAACCTAAGATAACCTATAACCTAAGATAACCTATAACCTAAAATAACCTAAGATAACCTAGGATAACCTATAACCTAGGATTACCTATAACCTAAGATAACCTATAACCTAAGATAACCTAAGATAACCTAGGATAACCTATAACCTAAGATAACCTATAACCTAAGATAACCTATAACCTAAAATAACCTAAGATAACCTAGGATAACCTATAACCTAGGATTACCTATAACCTAGGATAACCTATAACCTATAACCTAAGATAACCTAAGATAACCTATAACCTAGGATAACCTATAGGATAACCTATGATAACCTATAACCTAAGATAAGCTAGGATAACGTAGGATAACGTAAGATAACCTAAGCTAAGATGAGCAAAGCTAACCGAAGTTAACCTAGCCTAAGCTAAGCTTGTGGTAAAAACGTCATCCCGCTCTTCTAGCCTCCCCTTAGATTGTTGTTAGCATCGTTTCACCGCGGAGAATTTCCCTTCACTGTAACGTTCTCGCAAGAATCCTTATCAAATTTCTAACTTTATGCACAGAAGCCTGAGACTCCGTCGACTGTCGTTTAAGCCAAAACCTCTTAGCTAGACGAATTTTGTCCTTTGGGGGTCGCTTTCGACGGCGAGGGAAGCAGGGAAATAAGGGGGAAGAAACAGGGAACCGGGGGCTTCTTAAGCCACCAAGTACCGCGGCACCTTCAACCTTGTAGTACCTTGTTAATTCGCTAACTTAAAATCATCAGGCAATTTGAGCCCTTATCTCTAAGCACTTAGGCAGTTGGGGATGACGGGCGACCCGGACCTGGAACCTGGAACCTGGAACCTGGATCCCCTTTCGCGGACTTGGACCACCCCCAAATTTCGTAACACTCGGGGATTAACGCTCCCATAGACATGGGTGTTGCCGGGTTTAAATTCGGGGTGCGTCTAGCTTCGGCCCCGGTCCTACGCCTCCGCTATCCTCGCCTCGGTTCTCAGAGCTGTAATTTCTTACTGCTCATCCGTGTTCTCCAGGATTAGTACCATAATTTGAACTCCGGATGAAGTGTTGCGGTAACGAGACTGACAGACGCACCGACACACACCGAACACCCGGGGACTAGGGTCTGTAAGACACGTCGGATTAGTTTTAACCCACTGGATCAAATTAGGCGTTAAACACGTAACGATTTCATACCCACGCACACCTTATACGCGATCATCAGAGAACAGAATTTCTGGCTAATGATGATTAGGATCGTGCAGCTGGTGGATGGGACCCAGAACACGGGTTTTATTTCTCCCCTTCACCCTGTGAATGTGAGAGCAAATTTACCCAATGTTCGAACAGATCTTCTCATGATCGTAGATACTTCACATTTTTCAATCGTTTATTTCACATTTAATTGAAGTTTTGTAGAATCTGATAGATTTTTTTTTAGGGGGGGGATGATTAAAGTTTTCTACCGGTGATTCGGAGTTCCACGTTTTTCTTTTCATATTTTAAAAACTAAACGAATAAGAAAATAATCAGTGAAAGTTACATAATGATAACAAATTCTGATAAATTCACTGATTTTTACTCAATTTTCAACGTTTTCAGTAGATTTGTCTTCCAATTTTGACTAATTTTTTTTCTTCTTCTGTATTTCTACCAATGGCACTGACAATCAATCAATGATGATGAACAAATTCAACTGGTATAATTTCTGACTGATTTTTCAAATTTGTAGAGAAAAAAAAAATGAGTCAACGTTAAAATCTGGGAAATATAGATATTATGCTACAAGGGAGGAAAGAGCGCGATTTTCGCCGAGTGCGAGGTTTGCTGCCCGAGGCACGAGCGAAGCGAGTGCAGCGAGGGCAGCACGAACACGAGGTGAAAATTGCGTTCCTCCCGTGTGGCATTAGTATATTACACACCTAGGGAGGGAAAGTAGGCTATTCCAAACTGCAAGTGAGATTGATACCCGAGCCGAAGGCGAGGGTGGCAAGAACGCAGTTTGGGATGGCCTTTTTCGCTCCCGTGGGTAGTATACTATTTTTCACCACCCCCTGCATCGGAAAGCACGACTTCCCGTTCATGCAGCGGGCCGAAAGTCGTACTTTCCGCGCAGGTGTGGTGAAATAGTATATTATGCTACAAGGGAGGAAAGAGCGCGATTTTCGCCGAGTGCGAGGTTTGCTGCCCGAGGCACGAGCGAAGCGAGTGCAGCGAGGGCAGCACGAACACGAGGTGAAAATTGCGCTCCTCCCGTGTGGCATATGCTATTTTTCACCCGACTTCGATAAAATGACCTTATTCCGTCGCTGTAACGCGAGTGGAAAGTAGGTAGTCAATTTTTGACCAGAAGGAAGAGAAGTGATTAACCGGGCAGAAAAGTCAATCGCCGGGCAAAAAAGTCCACTTTTTTGCCCGGCAATTTACTTTTTTGCCCGGCTATTTACTTTTTTGCCCGGCAATCTACTTTTTTGCCCGGCAATCGACTTTTCTTCCCTCTGGTCCGAAATTGACGACTTTCGACCCGCGTTTCAGGGGCGAAATACGGTCATTTTATCGTAGTCGGGTGAAAATGCTATTTTTCACCCGACTTCGATAAAATGACCTTATTCCGTCGCTGTAACGCGAGTGGAAAGTAGGTAGTCAATTTTTGACCGGAAGGAAGAGAAGTGATTAACCGGGCAGAAAAGTAAATTGCCACTTTTTTGCCCGGCAATTTACTTTTTTGCCCGGCAATCTACTTTTCTTCCCTCTGGTCCAAAATTGACGACTTTCGACCCGCGTTTCAGGGGCGAAATACGGTCATTTTATCGTAGTCGGGTGAAAAAGGAGTTTTGTTCCATCATCGGAAGGTTTCACATCAAATTTGTCATGTTAATTCAATAGTTAATTTCCATATATTAGTCGTAGCACTAATCAGAACACTCCACGATAATAATTTAGGACTGAATCTAGTTTTCCGGATGGAAAATCAGCCAGAAAATTGAGTCGAAGCTGAAACAGATGAAAAATCTGAACACCATTGACTTCATATTTTTCACGTTCGAGATTTCAAATCCATGACGGAAAATCACGCCTCAATTTCAACCATATAATAAGCCGGATATTTTTTTTCTTCAACTATGAGGCGAATCGTGGATTTTTTCCCAAAATACGAATATTTCACGTCAATTTTCAAAGTTTGATCGCCTTTTTTTGCCTTGACGGATGTTTTTTTTCTCACACCCGGTCGCAAAATGCCACTTTTCATACCTCTTGAGCGGGCGCAAAACAGATCTTTTCGGCCCTCGGGCGGAAATGTGCTTTGCGCCCGCCTAAAGCAGGCGCAAACGACTCTTTTCCTGCCCTCGGGCGCAAAGTTCCGTTTTGCGCCCGCTCACTCGGTCTGAAAAGAGGCATTTTTGCAGACCAGGTGTTGAGAAAAAAATCGTGTGCAACACGGGCGCAAGACTATTTTGGCGAGTGTGATTGCAGTACACTCGCCTTCGGCTCGTACTGCAAATTTCACACTCGAAAAATAGTGGTTTGCGCCCTTGATACACAATGTACTATTTCTTTTTCGAATATTTCAGTCTTCGTTTTTCGTGAGGATTAAATCTGACGATCGAAGAGCCTCGAGTTGAACAAATAGAAAAGAAAAAGAGTTTCGAAAAACCGTTTATCTAGACCCCAGGGGGTCCCGTTCCCCCCGGGCTCACATAGTGACCCTTATAAAGTTTGAACCACGATAGTAAAAACCATCGGTGAAACGCTGGTAATCGCACGTGGCAACTCGTCGGGTAATTGGCGCTCCGCCATTAAACCATACTCGTAAATAGTCTCACACACACCAGCATCCGCCTATACCCAATGGTTTATCTCGCTGGTTTAAAATGATGCAAGCAATAGAACCGGCGTAACGCGTCCGCATGCAGTGTCCTTTCGGGGGTCCTCCACGAGCCGGACCCTCTCGGGTTGGGGTGCCGAATGTAAAACCTTACGGGGTGCAATTACGTCGTCCTCGGCCCCCGCGCGGCAGTCGTAATGCCGCTTAAGGGCTGGCGTTTGATTGGTACCCGCGCTCTTCGGGGCCCGGGGTCGAGGCCTGCTTATTCATATATTGTACTTCTCCGCGTATGCTGTGTATGTATTTATAGATAAATACGTCGTCACGTAGTATCGCGTACATAAAGCTGACGCGTCACGTAAGGTCTGAGGTACCTTGACTTGGCGTCAGAAAAGCCGGTGGGGATATTAAACCCCCCGATTCCAGTTTCGGGATTGGTAGCCGGGCCCTTGAAAAGACCATCAAATATTTTGATACATGGTTAAAGTCGTATAAGGAGCGGAGCTTAACCCTGCAGCATAGCCATGGGTTTCGCGAGTTTGCAACGCGTTTGGCCGCGGGGAACCCCATGGGAACCTGGGGATGACGGGGGGCTGACACGCTCCGGGTGGGAACGAGACTTTGCAGATTTAAACTGGCCCCTTTTTCTCGTTTCAACCGAGACTGTTACCTTTCCGGTGTCGAAACAGTCGTCAAGTTTTTTTTTCAACAGCTTTAGGGACTTTCATTTTACTTCGAATACGCGGGTATAGCGTTGAGATACCGAGGTTAGGATCAGGAACCCATTTGCGATAACGCCGAAGCACCACGTACCGCTGATAAACCGAAATGTGGAGGATAAAATATACCCAGTTGGGCAGAGAGCCGAGGCATTTGCAGAAATAAAAGATACTTAGGGTTCGAGATCCATAATCATTCAGTTTGATAGGGTAAAATTGATATCCAATGTCTTTATAGCCCAGATACCGGACGTGGGAATTGAAGGAAAATCATATTGAGAATATCATTTTCATGTGGACAACGTCTTGTTTGATTTTGAGACAAATTTGTTGAGAAGAGTGTGTGAAGTCTACTGGGGAATGAAACCTTTTGAAATTCTTTAAAATCAAACAATACGAAATTATATGAATTTTCATAACTTATTTTTTATCGTCATCACCCCGAAAATCAAAAGTTGAGGTTTTACCGGATCTCCACGTTTTGAGGTCCGAATAAAATTTGGTCCCATTTACTTTTTGGGTCATTAATCACGAACCTGAAGTTAGATTTTGCCAAATTTAAAATAGCGGATCCAATTTGGTGGAAGAAACACTTGAAACATTCGAAATCTTATAAAAATTGATACTCGAAGGTTTTTTGATAAGATAAAATTCTTTGATTTCCCAGAGATTTCTTGCGATTTGTCCGATTTTTTGGCACCTACGATGGTGTCACTTCCGAACGAGGATAACTTGATTATAAGTGGTTGATTTCAGGTAAAAAGTATCAGAAAAATCAAAGATGTCCAAATGAATAATATAATGATTTTTTCTATATTATCAAAAATATCCCAGAACTGTGTAGTTTGAAAAGATTGTGCAATTTTTTTTCGAAAAGTTCGATCTTTTTGGCACATTTTATGTCCCTATCATTTTTCAAAAAAAGTCAAAGCTCTTGAAGTTAGAGCCAGTTGAAAAAAGTCCGTTTGCGAAAAGGATGAAAAATTGGAAAATTCATAGAAACAGAAAACGTGGCTGAATCGAAAAACGGCCGAAGACGTGTTCACTTTTTTCGATGGACGAATTGAGAAAAAAATTTACATCAAGATCGGCGTCGGTGACCTCCACCGATCAGGTGAAATGCCATGGAACCCCCCATATATAATCTGATATAATCTTCTAGAATTTCATAACGTTGTATGGAAATGAGAACTTTCGTGTATTCTATAAAAACTCACATAAAGTTATAATATAATTAATTGTATAGAATTTTCTCAAATTATGGGCACATAATTTCATATAATCTTATCGCAGGAAACGATTGGAAGTATAATTTTCCGTGATATCATCTGATTATATGAAAAATTTTTTTTTCCAGGATAAGTACACAAAAAAGTAGAAGTTTAGGAGAAATTAGAAACTGAAAAGAAGAAGTATTGCGAAAAAAATATTTCGATACCAAAAAGCTGAGTTTCTTCAAAGTTCGCCAAATTATCGATGAAAGTTCGAACTTCCGCCATTTCGAAACCGGAAGTTGAACCATTCTCGATCCTGTAATTCGACTCTAACCGTGGCCACAAAGGACGAAAGTTTTCCCTCAAAATATTGCGAATTGTGCGATTTATGAATATTAATAATCGACTAAATATATTCGCGATGAAATTAATGAATTATAATCGGGGCTAAAAGGAGCGTTCGATAATAATCACGCCGGGCAATCATCGTGCCTCGTGTTCCTATGAAGCGCTCATGAATTATAGATTAACATACTCGCTCATGTCGTAGGCGGGTTTTCAATGCGGTATTTAAGGGTTAGTTAATTGGCGTATTAACTATAGCGCGAGTCACGCACGCACATGAGTGATATTCCATCGTAGGTGAAACCTACATGGTTATCAGGAACACGGATCAATTTTCGTGGCTGCACCCACGCAGTAATTACGACATTATAAAGGATGGTTTTGGAATATTCATTTCGAAGATTTTCAGTCGTCCATGTGGCTTCAATAATTCTTTCAAAATGAGGAAAATTATTTAAGAAAAGCCGGGCCTGTCATCCACCCTTTTCGATTTGGCTGATTTTTTGTGAGCATGTTACCTACCTGGAGAGTAGTCAAAAGCCGAAATATTATGTCCCGAAAAAATTTATTGGCCGAGTTACAGTTTTTTTTTCACATTTTTGACTCGAATTTGGGTATTTTCGATTATGCAAAGGTTTTTGGTACTACGTGGCTGGAAATCGGTTTCTTTATGTAAAATTGACCCAGGAACACGAATCTGGCCACAGATTTGACCTACGACAAAAACCTACGGTAATATTAGCCAAAAACACCCAAAATTTTAGTTTTTACCCATTATTAGTTTTGTGTACTGAAAAACAAAAAGAAAAAAATTACTGTAGCATTTAGGGAATATGAGAATGGAATTTTCATCTTATATACAACTGATGATTGACTCAGGATCATTGGTGCTATAATTATACAAAAATTTATTTTGTGAGGCGGATTCATTTTTCAGTTGAATAATGAGAGTAGTAAACCGGAAAAAACCGGAAAAATGTGAACAAAAAAACACCTTTCATTCTTTGATCCTTTCAAGCCTCGAATCGGCGAGTTCAATGTTCAAAATAAATATGCTTTCTGAAATACACCGTACCAAACAATTTTTTCATGAAACTCCAATAACTAAAGAGTATCGTTCTAAATTTGCGTGAAAAAATATTGAAAATTGAAAAAGTTGTGAATTTTTTAGTAGAAAAGCGTCTTTTTCCGAACACTTTTTTTTTCAGTTTTTTCAGTTTCATCGACGATAGCATATTTTTCACTATTCAAATTAAGTAATTGTGGCCCACATTTCGACGGCCGCTATTAATAATGTCTTATGTTTTCGTTTCCATTTGGAAAAGACCTATCTGAAAATGGCTCGGGGTAAAAGACTTAAGTCCTGTGTATAAGCATAGGAGATAAGTCTTTTACCCCGAGCCATTTTCAGATAGGTCTTTTCCAAATGGAAACGAAAACATAAGACAATATTAATAGCGGCCGTCGATTTGTAAGAAATTTAATGTTCACGAACCAATAAAACCAATGATAGCTAATTTATCGATATTTTCTGAATACCATAGTAGACATTTTTTTCCTCAGGGTTTCCATTTTTTTTCTTCATCTCCTTCCTTGTAACGCGCGGAAATATATTCTGACGTTACATTAAGGGAAACAAGAAGAGCTTCGAATTAGCAGTTCGAGAACCCGAATTGGATTGAAACGCGTCCCTTTAATTCGATTCACGAAGCTCTTTAATTTGCCCACGCGCTCGACTCCACCATGGCGGAGGCCTGCACCCTCAAAACCTCTTTAGGGTATGAGGTAGGTACAGTAAAACGAAAAAGTTAACTGAGCAAAAAGCCCTAAACTTCCCCTTTCAATCGTTCTAAACTGTGCCCTAAAACCAGTTTGAAAAATCCGAAATTCCAACTGGACGGACTTTTTCATAAAAACTTTCAAATTGGCCAAAATTGAAGAATCGATAGAGTTTCATGGCGTCGATATCTGGATGGAATTATTTCACGGACTGAGCTTCCGGATCCGTTTCAAGGATATAAAAACATCCCTTAGAATTTTTCGGCACAATTTCTTGGGCTCTTTATCATTTCTTCGAGAATGATGAGGAAGATGAAGCCGATATCGTTGGACAAGCGTAACGACCCTGACTAATTGACTAATCAACGGAGGTGGCGCGTTCTCGAAATGATAATCATTATATTCAGACCACGCACAAGTCATCAAACACTAACTATGCTGCCGCCCCTGTCCCATCCCCGATATCCACCGCGACTGGCGTCCCTCTGTTTAGACCTTAGCAACGACCCATATTACTCGACCCCATCGTTCCCCAGCCCCCAGCCCGGCGTCCGCCTTCGCTGGGGGTGAACCTCTGGGTTTTCCCGGTTGCTACCCCAACGTCTCTTGTGCGAAACCCTCTAAAACACCCTTCGCGGATCGACGGGATGCTGAGGAAGATATCCTCGAGGAAAATTCTCGTCGAGTTCGACTCGAATAAGCTTGCTCAAAGACGTCTTAAAGATATTTTTTTAATAGCGAAACGTAAATGGGGGGTGGGGGGTGGGGGGGTAAAAAATAAGCATCTTTGTATACAGTCACAGCTTTTTTACCGTTTAATTTCATCATCCTGCAACTGACAAATTGATTTACATGATTCGACTGGACCGTAGAATCGATAGTTTCCTCCTTCGTGACCTGAAAACCGTGTCAATTCCTCAAAAGTTTCTTCGGCCATTCATGTGTGTAGTATTATATATACGATGTACGTGGGTTGAGATCGATTGGTGAAGGGTGAGAGAGAAATATTCGCGTTAGCGCTTGTTTCAGCCCCCAGTTTCGTGAATTTATATCCACGACTCATGTGAGTTCGTGGCTATGGTGTGGGAAGAGAATTTATCGAAAGTTTTATTTTTTATCGACTATACGCGTATATTCGAGGCTTGATTCGATCAAAGGAGCTTCGGGTTCAAGAAACCCTCTAACCTCGTCGGTTTTACATCTGATAATAAAAACGATAAGAAAGACGTCAGGCCACGTGCATTGGAGATGAGGAGCTTTGGATTCGGCGGATGACGGCAGAGTTTTAACATTTTAATTGCTTTTTTGTGTCACTCGCTCCTCATTGTCAACCACGATTCAGCTCGCTTTCAAAACGGATTCAAATTAATTCGAAGGCGACGCGTTTCTAAAGAACTTGTTTTATATACTCTTTATCGTCATCCTACTCGCGGGATATGCGCACCCGATTTCAAAAGGGGTTTAAGCGACCGCGCTGCTTTTGAAAGGAAACATTATTCACACTGATCTCGATGTTGAGTTCCACTCTTTTCGTATTCATCTTCGATGTAACGAAACACCGAATTTGAGTGACGAATAGTTATCCAGACAGCACAGAACTAAAAGTTGTCTAAAAGTCGTCGTATAGATGACGAATGTCCTACTTATCAACGTCTAAATGTTGTCGAAACTCATTAAGACGTCTTTGAGGATCCAAAAGACAACAGATGTTTCACTTTTGGCCGTCCAAATGTTGTTTAAACTCATGAAGAACGCTTTTAGGATCCAAGAGACAACAAATGTTTCACTTTTGGCCGTCCTAATGTTGTCTCAACTCATAAAGACGTCTTTTAGGATCCAAAAGACAACACATGTTTCACTTTCGGACGTCCAAATGTTGTTTAAACTCATCAAGACGTCTTTTGGAATCCAAAAGACAACAAATGTTTCACTTTCGGATGTCCAAATGTTGTTTAAACTCATGAAGACGTCTTTTAGGATCCAACAGACAACAAATGTTTCACTTTCGGATGTCCAAATGTTGTTTAAACTCATGGAGACGTCTTTTAGGATTCAAAAGACAACAAATCTTTCAGTTGTCGCCGTCCTAATGTTGTCTCAACTCATAAAGACGTCTTTTAGGATCCAAAAGATAACACATGTTTCACTTTCGGACGTCCAAATGTTGTTTAAACTCATCAAGACGTCTTTTAGAATCCAAAAGACAACAAATGTTTCACTTTCGGATGTCCAAATGTTGTTTAAACTCATGAAGACGTCTTTTAGGATCCAACAGACAACAAATGTTTCACTTTCGGATGTCCAAATGTTGTTGAAACTCATGAAGACGTCTTTAAGGATTCAAAAGACAACAAATCTTTCAGTTTTCGCCGTCCAAATGTTGTTTAAACTCATGAAGAACTCTTTTAGGATCCAAAAGACAACATATTTTTCAGTTTTGGCCGTCCAAATGTTGTCTCAACTCATAAAGACGTCTTCTAGGATCCATAAGACAAGAAATTTTTCACTTTTGGACGTCCAAATGTTGTTTAAACTCATGAAGACGTCTTTGAGGGTCCAAAAGACAGCAAAGGTTTCAGTTTTCGCCGTCCAAATGTTGTTTAAACTCATGAAGACGTCTTTGTGGATCCGAAAGACAACAAATGTTTCAGTTTTGGCCGTCCAAATGTTGTTTAAACTCATAAAGACGTCTGTGAGGATTCAAAACCCGACAAATGTTTCACTTTCGGACGTCGAAATGTTGTTTAAACTCATGCAGACGTCTTTTAGGATCCAAAAGACAACAAATGTTTCACTTTCGGATGTCCAAATGTTGTTTAAACTCATGGAGACGTCTTTTAGGATTCAAAAGACAACAAATTTTGCATTTTTGACCGTCCAAACGTTGGCTCAACTCATGAAGACGTCTTCTAGGGTCCAAAAGACGACAAATTCCCTACCTTTCAACGTCTAATTGTTTTCTGAATTCTTCAAAGACCCAAAGGACGACGAATTCCCCACCTTTTGATTTCCAATTGTTGTTTTGACTCTTGAGGACGTCTTCAAGGATCCAAATCAAGACAAATTTTCCTCTTTTCGACGTACAAATGATGTATTAACTTCCAAAATATGACAAATTTCCCACTTTTGACGTCCAAATGTTGTCTTCAAACTCAAAGACATCTTTCAGAGTTTAAAAGACGTTCTTAGGAGTCATGACAACATTAAGAAGTCAAAACGTAAGACATTTGTTGGCCATATAGGACGACTTTTAGACAACATTTAGTTCTGTACTGTCTGGGTATTAAAACAAGAAAATTTGTTCACCACATGCGTATTGAGCTCGAGGATGTCATAAATCCGTTTCAATAGTGTGTAAGAAATTGAATTGTTAGATTTTTTAATTACCATTCTCACAACTAAATTTCTAACCCATATAAATGAAAATCTCTGATAGAATTGATTCCGTGGAATTTCCTCGAGGGATTAATCAGACCCAGGCGTCCTCGGAATTCCTGATCGCCGATTACCGGACCGCTGCACAGTGGTTCCAAATGCGAAATGGCTGGCCAAATTGAGAAGGTATTCTTCAATCGCTACGAAATTTGGTCCTCGGGGGTTTTTGGGGTAGCTGAACACGAATCTGAAGTCAGATTTCCAAAAAACAAAATGGCTGCCCAAAAATGGCGGACCATTTTCTCCAATTTTGGATCAATCGCTACGAAATTTGATACTCGGGGGTTTTTGGGGTAGCTGAACACGAATCTGAAGTCAGATTTCCAAAAACCAAAATGGCTGCCCAAAAATGGCGGACCATTTTCTCCAATTTTGAATCAATCGCTACGAAATTTGGTACTCGAGGGTTTTTGGGGTAGCTGAACACGAATCTGAAGTCAGATTTCCAAAAAACAAAATGGCTGCCCAAAAATGGCGGACCATTTTCTCCAATTTTGAATCAATCGCTACGAAATTTGGTACTCGAGGGTTTTGGGGTAGCTGAACACGAATCTGAAGTCAGATTTCCAAAAAACAAAATGGCTGCCCAAAAATGGCGGACCATTTTCTCCAATTTTGAATCAATCGCTACGAAATTTGGTACTCGGGGGCTTTTGAGGTCGCTAACACGAATAAATTATGAAAGAACGAAATATTGTATAAATATCTACATGTTTGTGGGATATAGTGGATTAGGAAGGTATGTAAATACGGAAAAAATTACGATAATAATACTCATTTATTCAAAAATACAAATTAATATTATTTTTCTATAAAAACAAAAAATAGTTACTGACGCTCAAACCTAGAGGCTCCAGTTGCTGTCTGAATCGCTATCATTATTATCGCTAGAGTCACTCTCAGTATTTCGAAAAAATTTTTCGTTGTTCACAGTTGGCGAGGTCAACAACGCCATTGCTTCACGCGATAATGATTTACCCGGCTTTGCTGGCAACTTACGCAAACTTGAGATCACGGGGTCAGACGCAATCAAGAGCCGCGCAAAAACATCCTCCATATTCTGCTTCCTACTAAATTTTCGGGCAAAGTCTAGCCTAAATGATTTGATAAATTTGTTGCAAGATTCCTGAGCTTCCTCTGACATCTGTCCTATAGGCAGCATCGAAGACCCTATTACTTTTGCGCCGTGGATTAAAATTTTGTGCACAGTAGTGGGCATGTAATACCAAGGATATAGTCGCACGTATTCACGGGCTGTTTCTACAGCGTATTTTTCGAATTCATTCACGTTTATTTCGAAACCACACGCTATTACTTGTAAGATCACGTGAAATCTGTTAATTAGTTCTTTATTTAGTCCCGTTATAGACGCTGAAACCTCGGAATCTTGAAAGAAACGACGAGCAGTATTACCGTCATTCGTGCTACCATATCCTTGTTTCGGTTGATCAATTAACAGTCCCAATTTCTCACGGAAACCTTTTTGTATAGTTTTTTTACGGCTTTCGATGCTTTTTTTATCTGCTTGCCATTTCTTTATTTCCAATCTGTATGCAATATGTATAAGGCACTCGAACAAACGAATCCACGCATGCAAGGATGATATCCCATATTGTAAGTGTTCTTCGTTAATCTTCCTCTGCAACATCTTGTCGATGTCATTGAATTCTTTCGATGTGGCCCCGCAAAGATAGCATCGTTGACTTGAGGCCGTAGACGTTAGGGAATTGCAAACCTTTCCATCAACCATTGTTAATGCTAACTTGTAGTTTACACTGACTTCTTTCCCGTTCTCAAACCCATGGAAGGGTTGAAGCTGCTTTTCCTGCTCTTTGATGTCATCCACTTCCTGTCGCGTTCCTTGTGCAGTCTCTTTTAAAAACTCGATTTTTATGGGCCTACAAAATCGAGGGGAGGAGGGTCGCGGATTTTGCCACACGGTTATTTCTCCCTTATTTACTTCGTCGACGACCACGAGCTGCAGTGGCACAAGTGAAGTGAAGAAGATAGTCGCATCTGTTTTGTCTCCGTCGTCATTCTCGAATTTTTGTTTAAAAGTACTTTGCCCAGATGTACCGTCGCATCCCCATTTGCAAATTAAATGCATATTGAAAATTCCTTGGGATGGGAGAGAAGTTAAAACTTCACTTTGAACTGCCAAAATGCGCTTTACTGTATGATCTAACAGTGCTTGAAGTTTCACCGCAGCTTTACTCTCAGTTATAGTAATGTCATCTTTGGGCGGATAACATTTTTTTTCGCCCCCAGCACAGATTTGTACGATGGATACATTTTTGAATTAAGTTCCAGCGCGCCAGAGCGTATTCCCTGATATACATGTTTGGACATGCGGTATTCAACTATTAAAGAAAGCGCAGCATCAGCGGTATAACAAGCGGGTGTGCTACTTGTAACAGTTCGTAAAGCTTCCTTGTACTTTGATGCTTTTGTAGGACTGCCCAGAGCAACGTCTTTCACTATTTTTGCGGCCTCGAATTTACCTGCTGCTCGAAGACTCATGTGGGTGGCAAAGGCAAGCTCTTCGGTACTGGACTGGTTACGAATACCTTCAGTTTTTCGCCGTTTCGACCGTTCGCTGGAGTCCTCAAAGCTCTGCGAATGGCGACCACGCGTCTGAACTGCAGCTGAATCTCTGTTTACGGTGGAGATATCCTTATTGTTATCAAAGGCGACCACTGTGCTTAGCCAATCCGCATTTTGATCCAGAAAAAATGCCTTCGTTCGTTTAACTTTTTGCCATCTGTCTCGGATTTGATGTAATAAATGGCGAATCTTCGTTTTTTCATCTGTAGATAGCGTGTAAGTGGAATGGAATTTTTCCGACAGTGCCATCTCCACAATTTCGTACGCTTTACTCGCACCATCGTTCAAATAAGGCAATAATAAATCGAACAAATCCTGTCGCGTAACAACGACCGCTTCCTTACTCTTCCGAGAACCTGAAAAAATTAATTTAACAGTGAGACAATACATAATACATGACTTCAAAAATCAATAATAATTTTTTTTAATAAAAATTATATTCGAATCCGGTAGACTAATACTGATATTCATGAGAAACAAATCAATCGACTTGATCGCCTAGTGTGCGTTGCAATGCACCGCCTAGTTTATGTGCCGCACCGCACGTGCATGAGCGCGTCTATTTACAGAAAAATTCATTGTAACGAGGTTGGCAGTTTTTGGCATCTAATTTTTGGTGATATATTTACTCAAGAGTGTAAAGAATCATATGGCACCTCTCCGACCGCTTAACAACGTTTAACAACTAACTTTTACTCAATGTGAACAAAACTTTTCTTCACCACGGGCACGAAAATTTACAGCAGATGTTTAAATTTTTCTTTGCTCAGTGTGTACTTTAAATAAAAAATCACAATGATATAATAAAAGTACTTACTTTCAGGCGGAGATTCCATTTTGAAAATTTAAAATTGCTCAATTCCACTCGAAGATATTGCGATTTTAAGCGGTAGTAATTTTAACGGACTAGCTCACGGCCGAGGCTACCTGCTCGAGGTCTTCGTTACGAATGAGATCCCAACGGCTAAACGTACCACCTGCCACTCCTCTACCCTTGAAAGGGACGCCAGGAGTATCCCTCTACCTGACCCCACAGTTAAAATTCTTCGAATTTAAACTTCATTTTTCGATTTCTGGCCAGCCATTTCGCATTTGGAACCACTGTGCGCTGGGAGCTGACCAAGGAAAACGTCGAACCCGATTCGGTTTTTCGACCTCCATCGCGTTTCATCCTGCGACGGTATAATGGAGTCGAGTATCTCTCTCTCTCTCGCAACAGGAATAAAAACAAAGGAACTGAGGAATGAAAAGACACCCCCAATGAGGGGTGAAATTAAAAGCATCGAGGAAACCGGAGCGAGTGGAACCTCGCGTGGATTTCGGATTCAAGGAGCGGAGAAGACGATGCATTATGAATAAATAGTCTTTGTCCTCGTCCTCTTCCTCCTCCTCCTCCTCTTGCTTTTCCACCACCTTCTTCAGCGTGGGAGTGAGTGCTCGAAACACGTAGTCTTTTGTAAGCCTTGCCCAACTCGGGGATTAGTTACTTTGTGTAAGTATACCGGGGGCCTCATCTCTCATTCAGGAACTCTAGAAAGAGGGTGACTTTTGCTCATTTCATTATATCCCGCTGCAACCGAACCCGACATTTTTGTTACTCACCCATATTAAGGATGTATTGGCCGTACAATCTCAACCAAAAATGATTCTCGTCGGCAAATTGAGTACTTCAAGATACGATAAAAATCGGAAAAAAATCAACCGTGATAAAGATGATAAGAGTATTCATTCGGAATAATAATAATGCCCTAAAGTTATCAATAAATTGTTTAAACAAAACATTGTTTAACACATTCTGTTGTATCGTTATTTTTTCTCCGTCTCAAATCAGTGCCCTAATTTTTCTGAACACAGATGCATTTTTTTTAGAATTTTGTCACTATTTTGAAATGTCAGTTTTCGAAAATTTATCATTGAATAAATAGAAATTATTACGGATTTCAAGTGATTGATAATCCACATGGTTAATATTTCATAAATTAGTTAATATTTCGCCAAGCACATTTCGCTTTATAATCATGAACAGGTAATATTCTTATACGAGCTTTGAGCTTCGTTTTTTTTTTCTACCCCGAAAACAATAAACTTGAATGAAAATAAAAATAAAAATAAACTAGGGGGGTCGCTTTCGGGTTTGAACACTTTTTTTTACGACTCGGTAGGAGATCGGGCTGATTGAATATGGAACCCTAAAAATCTCATAAAAGGTAGATATTTTCGTCGGCATACACTGATTTATAATTTGCATATAAATTTCATTTCTTCTCGTTTATTTTTTCTTCAAATTTTATCTGTGTATATAGACTACACCGTATCCACGATCGTCAATAAATATACATATATATATATTTTTATTTTCTCATAGCTTACTGTTTCAAATTTATACCCTAAAGGAAAAAGCTACACCCTTATTTTTGGAAACTCAGACAGTGATGAAACACTTTTGGACCTAATTTTTTATGTTTGAAGTAGTTTGAAGAATATTTGATAAAGATACTAAATTGTTATCCAGTATATTAAAGACTCCAACGATTTCCTTCACTGTAATAATTGAAGCAATTTAATTATACAAAATGTCCTTTCATGTTGGAAGTGAAATTCGTAATTTAATTAGCTGTCAACAGACACGCCTCTGATGTTATGAGGGGTTATTTTAATTGGAGGTTAGATTGACGTCTAATTGACGAAACCGTGGTCTGTCTGATGACGCAACTTCAATATTCACTGAGAGACGCCTAAAACTACTCATTCTTGCAATTATAAGTGAAAAAAAAGTGTTTAATGCTGCAAAAATCACGTATTTGGAGCTTCAATGTTCAAATTTCCGCGCCTCTCCGCCATTTCCTTGCAAACTTTGAACGTCTGACGCGCATGCGCGGAGAAAGAGTCCCTAGAGCGGAAAGTGGATCGTTTGCGACACGCGCATGCGCCGACTTTAGTTTCTCTCACTGTTCCGAAATTCGGAAGCAGGGTACAAGGGGCGGACTATTTTTTCCTCTCTTCCTGTTCCGTGTCTGACATAGGGTTGACATAAATGGGAGTAAAAGGACGAGGAATTCCCGCGTAGGGTCGGTAGTTGCGGTCAGTTTTCCAAGTCTGGACGCGATTTACGCGCGGTTCTACGACACAGTTAATTACAACGACAATGGAACTCGCAGTCATCGCTTTTGTTGTGGTCTAGGAAAATGTGAATTTCGTGCTGGTTCAGAACCGAGCTTTAGTTACTAAACTTTACTCTCGCCCTCAACCCTGTTTTGAGACACTAACGCATAGGAAGCGGAGAAGCGGTTATTTAAAAGGGACGAAAACCACCCTGCTAAAACTCTCTTTCTCCCTCGTTTCAACCCCTATATCCTCTACCGTACTTTCAGACGCACCGAGTTCATCTGTGAGGGGGTGGAGATTTTTTTTATTTTCCATTTTTCGCATATGAAGAGCAGAAGAAAAATTGAATCAAATTTTTATTGATTCTGTATTATACTGTAACATTTTGATTCTATTCCAATCAATATCCTACCTAGATGGTAAAAAAATTTCTAGTCTAACTAAGCGTCTTATCATCAGTTTCTGTAAATTTTCTGGCCAAAATACAATTCAAAAAAAAAAATCATGTAATTTTTAGATCAATTTTAGTAAAAAAAAATTATTTTATCCATGTAATTTCAGTTTTTCTATGGTTTTTTTTTCTTTTTCTTTTTCCCCTCTCTGATCCTAATCCCAAAGAATTCATGAGCGGTTAGAACGTACTGGAAGCCACTAGGATTTGATAGTCGACAATGTATCATTATAATGAGTCAATCACGAGTTATAGCTGCTCTTCCCAAAGTGTTGAGACCATTAGCTAGCGGATCACCGTTAATCGCACCGTTCAACAAACTTGTCGGACAAAACTCAGCTCGTAAGCTTTACCAGATTGCGCGCCTCTCCTCCGATGAAACTGATCGACCACTTAGGTAGAAAAAAAAATTAGAGACAATCAAATTAAAGAACAAATTGGAAGATAAAAAATTATGAAGTACATCATTGGTCAAATTCATGAAAAATCATGTCACACAATTCTTGAGGTTTAGGCAAAAGGGGGGCATAACTCGTCGAATTAATTATTGCAAATTAATCGAAATTAATGCGAATTAACATGAATTAAATGAATCATTTCTAATTGATATGGATTAATTTGGATCGGATGAATCATTTCAAGTTGAAAAGAATTGAAAAAAACTGAATTTATCTAACGAAATTAGATTTAATTGATTTGGATTGGGCGAAATTAACGGATATTATTTCGAATTAATCGAAGCTAATGCGAATCCACAAGAATTGAATGAATTGGTATGAATCAACATGACCTAATTCGGATTGAGAATAATTTACAAAAGTTGAAAAAAAACTGACGTATTTAGATTGAATTGATTGACATTAGGCGAAATTAACGAAAATTATTCCGAATTAATCGGAAAGACAACACATGTTTCACTTTTGGCCGTCCAAATGTTGTCTCAACTCATAAAGACGTCTTTTAGGATCCAAAAGACAAGAAATGTTTCACTTTTGGACGTCCAAATGTTGTTTAAACTCATGAAGGCGTCTTTTAGGGTTCAAAAGACAGCAAAGGTTTCAGTTTTCACCGTCCAAATGTTGTTTCAACTCATGAAGACGTCTCTGAGGATCCAAAACCCAACAAATGTTTCACTTTTGGCCATCCTAATGTTGTCTCAACTCATGAAGAAGTCTTTTAGGATCCGAAAGACAACAAATGTTTCACTTTCGGACGTCCAAATGTTGTTTAAACTCATGAAGACGTCTTTTAGGATCCAAAAGACAACAAATATTCCACTTTCGGATGTCCAAGTATTGTCTAAACTCATGAAGACGTCCTTTTAGGATTCAAAAGACAACGAATCTTGCAGGTTTCGCCGTCCAAATGTTGTCTCAACTCATACTGACGTCTTTTAGGATCCAAAAGACAAGAAATGTTTCACTTTTGGACGTCCAAATGTTGTTTCAACTCATGAAGACGTCTTTGAGGATCCGAAAGACAACAAATGTTTCAGTTTTGGCCGTCCAAATGTTGTTTAAACTCATGAAGACGTCTTTTAGGATCCAAAAGGTGACAAATTTCCCACTTTTGAACGTCCAAATGTTGTCTCAATTCTTAAAGACGTCTTTGAGGGTCCGAAAGATGACAAATGTTTCACTCTTCGACGTCCAATTGTTGTCTAATTGTCTAATTGTTGTCTTCAATCTCAAAGACATCTTTCAGGGTTTAAAAGACGTTCTTAGGAGTCATGACAACATCAAGAAGTCAAAACGTAAGACATTTGTCGGCCATATAGGACGACTTTTAGACAACATTGAGTTCTGTACTGTCTGGTACTAATATTAATCGAAGCTAATGCGAATCGACAAGAATTGAATGAATTGGTATGAATCAACATAAATTAATTCGGATTGAGAAGAATTTACAAAAATTGAAAAAAAAAACTGACGTATTTAGATTGAATTGATTGACATTAGGCGAAAATAACGAAAATTATTCCGAATTAATCGGAATTACCTTGGATTTGGGTTTGAATTACTCTCGAAAAAATTGCAAATTAATTTTAACTAACGTGGATTATTAGGAATTCATTGAGACTTGATGAATTGATTCGAATTAAACAAAATCAATTCGAATTGTAGTGAACTAACTTGAATTACAATGAAATAATGCGAATCATAGTGAATTGATTTGAATTATAATGAATTAGATTTAGATTAGAATTAAAAAATTGATGTGTCAAGTCCGAATTAAGTTATTTCCAGCTTTCAAAATATTCCCCGAAGCTCTGCCTCAACGACAAAAAAAAAAAAATTGATTTTCCCATTTCTAAGATCACTTGGAAAATTGGAGTCACCATCCCTTATCAGTAACTGAGTGAGTAGCCCTAAAGTGGGTTCTGTGTGTGCCAAATATCTTCAGCACCTTTAGGAGTGCTCCTTGTCCCGATCGAAGTAAAGTGCGCGGGGGGTCCGGTCGGTAGAAAATTAAATGCAACCCTCAAACCTTCCACCCTCTTCTACCTTCCACCCCAAGAATCACGCAGTATAGCCTTCAAGCTAGGTCCTGAAATACGACGTTATAAAACACACCTATAGCCTGGCTGGTGCAGGGGGGAAAGAAAAAAAGTAATCGAGTATAGAGAAACGGCACTTAAGATTTTCAATCTTGAATTTTCTAATCCGACGAAACTTCTCTCCCTCTCCCATCTTATTCTCTGCGGTACCGATTGTCCCCTTTACTGGAGGGTAAAGAATTTTCTCATTCAGAAAAGAAGTAATTCGACGATTCCAACTTCCCAATAGATTACGTCGCGGTCTTGATGCGAGTCCTCCGAAGAACATCGAGGACTCCCATCCCCCCCACTCCTAGTTTTTCCTAAGTGTCAGCGCGTCCCGTGTGTCGCGCGGCCTTCGACAGCCTAAACATGGGGTAGCTAACTGAAATCGATCGCAACCAGGGGTAAAAGGGGGGGGTGTATGGAATCTCACCCTTGTTTATGGGGTGTTTGCCTCGATTGCAGACCCTCGCCCTCGCCCTAGCCAGCCGAGCAGAGGCGAGTCGAGCCGAGCAATATTGAATCCTGAATCCGGGGTGTAATTGAATTTACTCTTGTTTCCATGTGCTGATCGAAGACTGACTGACGTTTAGGGGGGGCAGGGGCCAAAGTCGAGGCAACGCAGACTTCGGTTTTTTGCCACTCTTTCCCAATTTCATATTTTATATCATGTGCACCCCCCCCCCGTTGATACTTTTCGCGCATTTTTTTTTATCCTCGTTGATTCGACGGCGATCTCACATTTTTCAGGGATTACATTTCATTTCGATTCGCCTTTTTCTTTTTCTCTTCGTTGTTATTTTATATCGTGAAACGAGGCGAGTGTCTCATAACGAAACTCGCAATTTCAATTTGTGGTATCAAATGTATTCAAGCTCTTCGCATTTTCGCTTGAGGGTTGGCAAAAATTGACCTATTTTTTTTGCAAATGTCTAAAATTATACACATTTTACATTTGCAAACGCACATAAGTCCGATATCCTAGTTTTTTTTTTTTTTTGGCACTTCCAAAAAAAAAAGAATGCAAAAAAACCTTCGTGTACAAATTTTGCAAATCTAAATCTGGACAGAAAATCATTCAGGGAACGTTCAAATATTGGTGTAACCTTTCTTTTTTACCATTTGGACCCCACCACACGTAATAGACCGCAATAATACAATCAATTACCCCCCGAATAAACGCAATATTCATGTATGTACATTGAATCAAGTCTACAAAGAAAAAAAGTCTTTGTGTCGATCCTTAAATAAATATTAGAGTGTCAAGTTTTATGAACGTTTATCTATGGTGATTCTGATGGGACAAAATTCTATGTAATTTGGTCTCGATTTCACCTTTATCAGAACTTTATGAATATTTTGGTATATTAGAAATTTTTGTATGAAATCAAATGAAAATTTTATAATCCTGAATAATATGAATTATTTATCTATTTCTATGTATAAATATTTTATAGAAACAATTAGAATTCTATAAAATTTGTAAAAATAATTTCAGCATTCCGTCATTGAAAACTATTTGACACTAAAATTATATATAGAAAACGTATGAAAATAATAATTTCATAAATGTAGAAAGAAGAAAAAAAATTGTGTAGCTTATACATGGAAAAATTTGCAACACTTTGAAGTACCTACAGTTACCTATAAAGTTTGTATGACTTTCAAATTGAGTAAAACATCAATTTTTCAAGTTTAAAATTTCAAAAGTTTTTTATTCGAAACTATAATGTTACCTCAGTCTTTGATATAATATTATATTTCTTGGGTAATTAATTTTCTATCCTATTCTCACTCAACGAAGAGAAAAATAATAACGTTGACGACGAGTTAATTAATGGCCAAAAAGCAACTTTTCTTCATATATACCTACCTAAAATCTAGATGATAGCTGAAAGCTCGTAAGACGTCGTCGTCGTCGACCTTCTTCACCTTTTCTTCGCCCTCGAGTTTTCTCAGAGTCCCCCCTGTGCCTCCACCACGTGCTTCAACTCTGAATCGCGGCTCATTAATCTTCGTTTATTCCGCTATCGCGCAGGAAAAACTTTTCACAATCACCACTAATGTGAATGTGTGTTTTAATTGGATGAAAAAAAAAAAAAAAACTGGAGTATCGCTTCACCCACATCGTTCTAACCCGTAACCCACTTGAGAGGAACACGATCGGACTAATGGTTGAATAAAACCTTACAATCCGTTCATTCTTCTTATTCAACAAACACTAATTTAGTTTACATAATTTAATGAATCATGTTGAAAGAATATATTGAACATCATTATGTTGCCTAAATACAGTACATTCGAAATGGTCTCTCTTTCGCGCCACCCAATGACGTCACTGTTCAGTACGACGAGCGTAGCGTCACCTAGCGCCGTTTATGGGAACCTGCTACTCACTTGAGTTCCTACTTCTCTCTTTGTATCGGAGGATAAGTTGGGTTATTCAAATATGGTGGTTGAATTGTGAATTCTGACGTCACGCGTTGCACCTACTCATTGGAACTACTTTTTGGCAAAAAATTCAAGAAGTTTAATATTGGTTGTTTTTTTTCACAGGCATCAGAAAGTCAATTTTTGAGTCCTGTTTTGGATTCACGATGTGGCAATTTGTACAGCGAACTTCAGGACTGCCTTAAAATAGATATTTTTACGGCACAGGCATTAAAAAGTCACTTTTTGACGCCTGTTTTCGTTCCGGCAAGTGGCACTTTGTACCGCTAAGTTCAAAGTTGCGGTATAAAGTCTTTATTCCGCAAGTTTGATGCTCAGTTCGAAGTGCGCATGTCAAAGTTGCGGAATAAAGTCTTTGTACCGCAGATTACCCCCTCTCTACTACCTTTTACAGCAGCTCCTATACGCAGTTCGTGCGGAACTCAACTGGCGTCAAAGTGACTATTAATGCCTTTTCCGTAAAAAATATTGTATGGGGCGCGCGCGGAAAGTAACTGTTCGGCAAGGTTATGTTTTTAGTACTCGCCGTTGGTTTACAAGGCTCGCCTTCGGCTCGCCAGGTAAAACCAACGGCTCGTACGAAAAACATAACCTTGCCGAATAAACAGTTACTTTCTGCGCATGCCACACAAATACTTTTTATGGCGGTTGGCTTCTGCGTTCTGCGGGGTGAAGTAGGATTTGAATTAATTGATTTGATTCAACCTGATTTCGTCAGTTTATAGTTTAGCTAATTCAGATGAATTTTCCTTAATTCTAGGAATTCAAATATTTTTTCAATAATTCAGGTTACGAATGACTCTTGTATTGAAGCGAAGATTTTGAAATTTTGATGAACTTTCCATGAATAATTAATTCAATGCCAATTCCTTTTATGCAACTCAAGTTGCACAAATTGTGTGATTCAATTTTTTTTTTTTTTTTATGATAATACTCGATTAAATTGGATCGAAAATTTTCAATTTTAATGTAATTTTCTATACTTTTATAGAATCATTTAAATCAATTCATTCAATTTTACTGAATTTTTTAATCTTGAATCAATGTCATCCTGAATTCGTCCAATTCAATATATTTTTTTCAACGCTTTTAGATACTTCACTAGAATTTGAGTTATTGTTTAAAAAAATTGTAATCTATTTTTCTATTTGAAAAATTCTATTTTCTATTTCTATTTGAATGGAATTGAAATAATTCGGTAAGCTCTCAGTAATTTCTCAATATTTCAGGTCGATTACGACGTTCCCATTTCTTTTTCTGCTGGTAAACGCAATTCGGATTCGCCAAATTCGCCAACTTCCCTCCATACTTGAAAACAATAATTTCAGGCTGGTTAATTTTGCAGCTGCAACCCAAAAAAACCGTGTATACTTCTACTTTCCTTCTTTCATTACCCACGATACGCTAAAGGTACTGCAGCAGCTTTGTGCCAGATCCAACAAACGAGTCTCTCGGGGCCTCTTTCCGTCTTATAATTAGCGAATAGATCCTCTTTTTACTCTCTATATCCGCAAACTTGCATTTTCGAGGTATGAGGTATGAGAGTGAAGAGAATACAGGGGAGGGAATATCCCTCGGCAACATCCTTACACCAGGATTTTCTTTCGTATTTCATTTCATTTCGTTTCTCTCTCTTCTCTTGTTTTCTCAATTACCTTTCCGTATACCGTCGACTGATGAAAATATGTCTGATTATTATTATTTTTCCATAAATTTTTTTCCTCCCCATCAGAGCGAGGAGACTCCCCCCGGGTTTTATAATTGTCACGAAAAGTCAGAAAAATCAATTTCAAACTTGTGCTACGTATATTCTTATTCCTGGAGGAGGGGGGAATTCACAATTACCTCATATCGATCATATTATCCACTGCAGGGAACAATAATCGTATTCATGTTATAAGTTTTTCAATTAATTCGTCATATACTTCGTGGGAGCTTTCATCTCGAGCTTTTATCTCGACATACAGGATAAATATATAATCAAACTCTCGAAAACCACTTACGAGCTTTTATACTTACTGAAATTTATTATTCCCTTTGACCGCAACGCGAGCTTTTCTGTATGACGAGGGAATATTAATATTACCATCAACGAGGATGTTGAAGAGAGACTAAAAAGTGAAAAACGAAAAAAAATATATAGGGTAAGGTTGCTATCGATGGACCCCCTAAGCAAAGTTGGTCATAAAATTTGGATTTTGAGTCGAAAATGCAAAACCACTGGTGGATGTTTTCTTCGGAACCTATTCTACAGAGCAGTCACGAGTGAGCAAGGTTATTGTTAATTTCTGATTATTTATCACCGATTTTCTGTTTTTCGAATTTGGTCCATTCATGGCAACCCTGCTCCCTGAATGGACCGCTAAAATAATGAACATAAAACAATACAAGGACCCGCTCCATGGATGGACCACCCCATCTCCTTCGATGGACCACTAAAATAATGAACATTAAACAATACAATGATCTAATGACCTAATATATTGGAGTAAATGATAAATTGATGACGTATGAATAGATTTTTGAGATTTCAAACAAATTGTGGGCCAACCACGATAGATGCTCTCAACAGTGTCTTACAAACTGAAAAACGTAATACCTTCCATACTGGTCCATTCATAGCTTTGTTGCCCGGTCCATCCATGGAAATTCGCATCGCAACACATAACCTATCCTACTGCCACATGATGAAAAGATACCTAAAAAAGTATCGGTATGATTTTGAAGAGCGAAATATAAGCTTCAAAACCATCCAACACGATTTAGGAAAAATCACCGATACAAGGGTTCAAACACGTTTGCAAAATTAGGAAAAATAAGATCGGAAAGGGCAAATTCCTATCTCGCTCAATTTCAGCACGCCTATGGCACCCATGTGAATGTTCTTAACATGGCCACTCTTTGGCCACTAGTAGACTTGATTCGCACTGATAGCAACGCCAAGCACTGACACATACCTGAGATATACCACTGGTCCATCGAAGGCAACGGTCCATCGATAGCAACCTTACCCTATACGTGTAATAATTTCTGCTCTTATGATTGAACGTGGAGTGTTTACCGGACCTGATGCAAATATCCGGAGTTTTCTGAATCGATTAGAACTCGATAAGCGTTGAATTTCATGTATTATGCATAGAGTTTGGAAGGGGAATCGAATTTCTGACAAGTGAATAGACGAAATAATTAAATCAAACTAATCTAAACGTCTTGTAGGTACAGTATTTGCCCTAAATTTATTCAAATTCAAATTAGTAGACGTATAACGTAGCTCGCAGTTGACTAATAGATGATTACTAACTTGAGGGAGTATCTAGGGTTATGGTGAACACCAAAAACGTACCTATATCCTCTTCAAATGACAATAAATTTTGTTAAAAATGGTGGAAAAACGAATCTGTAAATTGAATTCGAAATTAATGCGAATTAACATGAATTGAATGAATCATTTCGAATTGATATGAACTAATTTGCATCGGATGAATTATTTCGAATTGAAGAAGAATTGAAGAAAATTGAATTCATCTAACGAAATTAGATTGAATTGATTCGGATCGGCTGAAATTAACGGATATTATTTTCAAGAATCGACAAGAATTCAATGAATTAATGTGAATGAACATGAATTAATTCGAATTGAGAAGAATTTACAAAAAATGAAAAAAAAAACTGACGTATTTAGATTGAATTGATTGACATCAGCCGAAATTAAATAAAATTATTCCGAATTATTCAAAGTCAATTCGAATTATAGTGAACTAATTTGAATGACAATGAAATAATGCGAATTATAGTGAATTAATTCGAATTATAGTGCATTAAATTAGATTGTGATTATTAATGCGAATTAATTCGAACTAAAACAAGCGGGTTTGGGCTGACTATGAGCCAGCCTTCGAACTTCCCGTTATTTATTTTCTTCTCAGCTATTTTGAAATTTGTAAATCTGACCTCAGATTCTTGATCAGCGGTTCAAAAAACCTTCGAGTACAAATTTCCGTAAGATTTCGAATGTTTTTAGTATTTTTCCCAGCAAATCGGACTCGCCATTTTGAATTTCGCTAATCTGACTTCAGATTCGTGATCAGTGACCCAAAAAACCTACGAGTACCAAGTTTCATCCAAATCCAAATGTTTTTTGTTTTTTTGCAGCATGTCGAATACGCCAAATGAAAATTTTGCAAAACTGACTTCAGATTCGTGATCAGCGATCAAAAAAACCGTATGGTACCAAATTTCATTGAAATCCGTTGATTCGTTCTCAAGATATCGTCATTTTTGTTGCGTTTCTTAGAATTTTGTTATTTGAATAGTTCAAAAAGTACTAATCCGATCGAAGCCAAAATCTAATCAGTTCTAAGTTAAGAAAAGCCCCGTCGATTGAGCCCAACTTGATCGAAATCTGACCACGCGTTCTCCAGATATTGCGCGGACAAAAATGTGGTCACGCACACACACACCCAGACGTCAAACTGAAAATAGTCGGAGGTGATTCTTTGGACCTCGAAACGTGAAGATTTAGTGAAAACTCAACTTTTCATTTTCGGGGTGATCACAATAGCTTCCTTTTTTCTCTGAAAACATAGAAACGGGAAGTTAAAATTGATCTGTCAAGCCCGGATTGAGTTATTTCCCCCTCGATTTGGAAGTACAAAACTTGAGCTTCATTTTGGAAAAGATGCTTCGAGTTTATCTAGAAAATTCTGGTCGTCGAATAAGCTGAGCATCAATAAAACTGTAATCCTCACAGTCTAGAAGAAGCTAAAAACTCATTATCTTACTTTTTGAATACTTATTATCGGTATTTTTCGCAAGCTCTATTCCAGTGACGTCACAATCTTCAAAATAAATTCAAATATTTGTCTTTCCAAATAAAGCTCAAGTATTTCACTCTCGAATCCCGTTTTTGGATTCGAATTATCTCTATTGATGACAAATTTATCGCATTTTAAAGCCACTAAAGCACACATTTTTTCTTTCTCACAGGAGACCTTAACTCACTAATCGAAAAAAGGAGAAAAAAAATCCAGCGAACAGAAGCGTTAATTAATAAACGAACTGCAAGAGCATAAGGCGTTCGAAATTGAAGGGAGTGTTGACAAAAAGAAATAAAAAAGAAAAAAACCACCTAATAATGACTGAATCCAAACGGGTTTAAGGTTTCCATTCAGTGGGCGCCAATCTTTGGCCTCATCAACTTCCCCATGCGCCATATGGGCTTTTAAAACCGATTTACGACGACGACAGAAGTGAGAAAGCTCATCGACCCCATTTACACTGTTAGAAGGGACAAAGTTGTAGACAGATTTGAAAGGATATGCAAACCGTGTACTATGTCGAACAAAAAAGTAAAAAGTGGGGGGTAGTGTTTGAGCTTATCAACCATATTCACTAGACTGGGCCAAAAAAATTGACTATTTTTTTTTTTTGAAAAATATATTGAGAATATCATTCAGTATGGCAAAAAAAAAATTTCATGAAATTTTGAGCCCTTAATATTAACTTGAAGAGGTCTATCATCGCTATTTTTGATTTTTAGTAATAATTTGATGTTTTACGTCAGAACTGTCGAAATATTGAAGTGAAAAAATTTATGTTCACTTATCCCTTTATAAAATTAAATTCCCTACAAAAAAGGTCTGATTATAGATTTTTGTCAGACAAGCCGTTTCCGAGTAATTAAGCTTAATAAATTGATATAATTTCTCGATTTGACTTTTTTAATTTGGAATTTTGTGACTGACTAACATTAAGCTTAATTACTCGGAAACGGCTTGTCTGACAAAAATCTATAATCAGACCTTTTTTGTAGGGAATTTAATTTTATAAAGGGATAAGTGAACATAAATTTTTTCACTTCAATATTTCGACAGTTCTGACGTAAGACATCAAATTATTACTAAAAATCAAAAATAGCGATGATAGACCTCTTCAAGTTAATATTAAGGGCTTAAAATTTCATGAAATTTTGTTTTTGCCATACTGAATGATATTCTCAATATATTTTTCAAAAAAAAAAATAGTCCATTTTTTTGGCCCAGTCTAATATTCACATGTCACCCCGTCCCACCCCCGACCACCCATTTTCGGCTCTACTGCACTCCACCCAACTCCTCTCTCCTCTCCTTTACCTCGATGGAGGTTATCACTAGTTCGCACCAACCCCGCAGCTGGGGTATAGGGTTAGCCGTGGGACAGATGGCTGCGACCCTTGAGTCTCCAGGTCCCAGGGTACGTGATATAAATTCTAACCACGAGCCCGACCCCGCGCGGAGGAAACACAGGGTTGAAAATCAAAATTTCTACTTCAAGGCTTTGGAGAAATTTTTTGGTCCGGAAAATCGATTCTTGTATTGTCTGAATTTTTTTAAATTCCTACTAGGCTTTCGGGAAATTTTTTCTCCCGGAAAATCGATTCTTTTATCGCCGCTTTTTTCTTCCTCTCTTCATACGGTCTTATTCTTCGATTGAAAATTTATTTTTTTCCGAGATCTGGCTAACATTCAATTATCTTCAGAATTTTTAAAAATTGAGTAGAATTTTCTAGAATAATTAGATGTCCTTGGGAATATATTCAGAAATTCGCTAGACTTCTTCTACAGATTTTTAAGAATTCTGTAGAAAAAAAAGTCCCACAATCCTTTTGGATGCTTAGAATTTTTTTCTACCTCTAAAAATTGACTGTTTTCTATCAATTTGGTGAAATTCCCTTAATTGAATGAGAACGCAAATTCCACCACATTGCAAGAATTGCATTATTTTCAAGAATTGCATTATTAATTCCTGCCTCGTTTTTCTTTTCTTCGAAGAAGAAACGTGAATATAAAATATATTTATGAAAATTTGATCGATTCGGATATTTCCGGGGCCGAAGGAACGAAGCAGAGGTCGAAAGCTCGAGATGTGGCGCGATATCTGATATCTGTTTCCTCCCTGATGTCCCTGCGATCATATACTCGATGTGATACGAGCCGCAAACAAAGGCGTACTTTGGTCGGAGGGCAGAGTCTCCTCAGGGAATCAAATAAATTAGAGCAAAGAAGGAAGTGAAGGGTATTGTCTGAATATATTTCCCATTGGAAATCGCGTCGATCGAAAAACGGGAACTATAAATCATCCATACCAGAAAACAAGCGGGTTTGGGCTGACTATGAGCCAGCCTTCGAACTTCCCGTTATTTATTTTGTTCTCAGCTATTTTGAAATTTGTAAATCTGACCTCAGATTCTTGATCAGCGGTTCAAAAAACCTTCGAGTACAAATTTCCGTAACGTTTCGAATGTTTTTAGTATTTTTCCCGGCAAATCGGACTCGCCATTTTGAATTTCGCTAATCTGACATCAGATTCGTGATCAGTGACCCAAAAAACCTACGAGTACCAAGTTTCATCCAAATCCAAATGTTTTTAGTTTTTTTGCAGCATATCGAATACGCCAAATGAAAATTTTGCAAAACTGACTTCAGATTCGTGATCAGCAATCGAAAAAACCATATGGTACCAAATTTAATTTAAATCCGTTGATTCGTTCTCAAGATATCGTCATTTTTGTTGCATTTTCTTAGAATTTTGTTATTTGAATAGTTCAAAAAGTACTGATCCGATCGAAGCCAAAATCTAATCAGTTCTAAGTTAAGAAAAGCCCCGTCGATTGAGCCCAAGTTGATCGAAATCCGACCACGCGTTCTCCAGATATTGCGCGGACAAAAATGTGGTCACGCACACACACACCCAGACGTCAAACTGAAAATAGTCGGAGGTGATTCTTTGGACCTCGAAACGTGAAGATTTAGTGGAAACTCAAATTTTCATTTTCGGGGTGATCACAATAACTTCCTTTTTTCTCTGAAAACAGAGAAACGGGAAGTTAAAAAGGGACCACCAACTTCCGGTTAGGGGAAAATAAGCTAAATTTCAATTTTTATAAACTCTGCACATGGGATATCAAGAACTTCCGGGTTCGCAATTGGCTCAAATCATCGATCCCTGCACCATCAATGTCATCGCGTGTCACGTCCGCGACCCTGGAATTAAAGAAAGGCCTAAATCACTGGGCTGACACTTGCAGAACCGTAATTGTAACGTTTACCCCTTAGAAGCTTCAGCCCCGCCTTAGTTACGGCTATAATTCAAAGGCGGAAGCCAACGAGGAGGAACTGGAATGAGAATTCGCAAGTTTTTACACTCGTCCGTTTCTCCTGATCCTTGACTTCTTTTCTCCTCTTCTGCTCGTACTTTTTTTCCCCTTCTTTGCACTTCCTTTCTATCTCGACTTTATTTATTCGCCAGAATACAGGGGGATCATTTCAATCTGAATACGATTTAATTTGCGCGTTTTCGCACCACGAATGATAAATTTTTTGCTCATTGTAAAAGTTCGCCATAGAAATTTGCAGACGTATTAATGCGATTCTCGAACTAAACGGCCTAAACGTTTTCTGACGTTATGAAAGTTTTATCTGAGATCGTTTCTCACAATCTTCCTCACTTTCCGCACTGTTTGGAAATTAGGCACTTTGCGCACGCTACACAGGCTCCAAAAATCAAACTTTCGGTGCGGGAAGTAAAACCCGAGTGCGGAAAGTGAAGATTATCAGCGAAATTGTATAAGAGTTCGAACTTGCTGCTTTGACAGTTTTTTTCCATCAGTCAGTCGTGGTACAGCGGAATGAGGTAAAGAATGACCAGGAGGCTGAGAAACGGTTCCGAAATCTCCTGACCCCCGTCGGCGAAGATTCGATTCGCAAAACGTCCCGGAGTCTTGGGATGGGGTCGGATTTATTTGCATCACAAATACGCTAATGCGTCTCCGCTTCGTGGCAATCGGAAGACAAGATTAATGAAAATTCTGTGCTCTGCGGTACCGCCCCCTTGATTCCGGGCGAAAAATATAGAGATACAAGAGACGAATAAGAAGAAGGAGAAGAAAAGTCGTCCAGGGGTGTAAAAATTTAGACCCTTTTTTTCGCGATTCAAAGAAATGCAGACGGGCTGCTACTAGCGCTGTGCGCACGCGGTGGAAGGAATTGAAAGTAACGTATAGTACGGTACGTTGGTTATATAGTTTTTCTTGAATAAGTAACTAGCGATATTATCCTTAGGGGACGGGGGCAGAGGTTGTGGGTGGTACGGAATTGGGTGTTTCTGTCACGGTGAGAATTAGTTCGGAATTAACTGGTGGGGCTTCGAGGTGATTATTGGAGCTTTGCCAGTTCGGGAACGATAAGACCCTCTTAATCTGAGTCCGTATAAACTACGCCGAGTTTAAGACTCGTAGTAGGTCATCCCGCACAAGAAATACTTTTCAACCCCTGCCAACGATTTAATTTCAAATCAGTTTGAGAATTAGAAATCTCGGTGAAAAATATCGTCGAGTCTCTTAAAAGTTCGGAATTCAAGACTGTCGTTATTTTCAGCCAGTGTCAAACACGGGTTTCACATATTTCAAGGGAAATTGGAATCCAGAGAACCTCGATACACTGTCTTAATGATTTCTTTTCGTTGAAGTACAAAAGGAGTGCAGAAGATGGCTCTGGGAGCCTTGTCCCATTTCCGGTTCGCCGTCTGGTGGCAGAATGTGGCACCGAGTAAGGTGAACGGCACAAATAATAAACGTGTCCCAATCAATGAACAATCTGACATTTTCTGATACACATTTGATTATTGATTGCTTTATTTTCTTCGAATCGCTAATTTAGAACCGTCGAATGAAAGTTCAGTTTTCGAACTTAGGAACCAGAAGAATTTCGGACTAGCTACTAATTTCAATGGATCATAAATTCGGCTTCGAAAATCGGAACTTCCATCTATTCGATCATTAACTGGGACATTGAATTTAGGTCGCGTCCCAGTTACTGAATCTCGTTCCATAACCCAAAAGGTGTTCACTTTTTCCGGTTTCCTTATAAATTCTACGCCAATACATTGAATTCTTATCATTTGTTTATCAAGCAGATGTGAATGGAGCTGAGTGAATGTGAAATAGAAGTATAATAAATATTCTTTGGATTCAGTAATTGGGTCCTGGTCGATTGAATATCTGGGCCAGCAGCTCGGCGCGTTTTCAGCAACTCGGACGTCAAACACATATTTCAAAAATCATTATTCACGCTCATTCCATAAAATTTTTCTCTAGAAAAAAATATCCGTATCCTCAGAATTGTCTTTATTATCGAAAATCAACAAACATTTTGAAATACGTATCCTTATATGATGAAAAATAATGAAACAACCTAAATTCTCCCCTAAAATTTGATTATTGGTCCGTTTATCTTATCTGAGGGCATAAAAAACTAACCGCACACTAAGGTAGTTTGGAACGATGATATTTTTCATATAATTCTCGAATTTATTTATTATAACAAAGAAAATGTTTCGTGGAAAAGGGAGGATATAGACAGAAGATTAATCCTTCAAGTCGCGTACTTCCGACGTAACTTATGGGTTATTTTTCTTCCTCTGGTAAATATATATATACCCCGCGAGTTGGGTGGACGCACACAAAAGAAAAGAGAGACATTAGTATCGATCGTTGAGAAATTAATGAGGGAATCAGAGACTGCGGAACACAATATCCACTACGCGGATAGGATAGGGAAGAGTAAAAGTTTGTTGTCGGTGAGAAATAAAAGAAGCCAAACGGCAACCCCTGTCCTTCCATTCCCGGGTCCTTGGAAGTTACATCGAAGCTACACAGGGATGATGAAAAGAGGCGAAAGTATCGCTTCTAAACGTCAAGAAATTTGTCAGAAACATCAGAGAAACGCGGCTCTCAGGCTGATTATCATCCCCAGCTCCTTTCACCGTTTGTTCAAAAACGGGAAAACGAGGGATGAAACTCAAAACAACGAGGCGAAGAAGCCTGTGCAAAAATATCGGAAGGAAAACTTTGAAAGTTGTACAATTTTATCCTGCAAACTTAAGGCCTTAAAACCCCTCGACGGATTTTGAAATTTCTTACACAAACAGGAATGAAATTCACAAATCCTGGTGATTGAAGTGAAATTAGTATAAAAAATCTTGAAATTTTATGGCCATGAAATTTCAGAATGATTTTGAATGTTCAAAACTGTTGTATGAATGTTCAAATATTGAAAAAATTGAATATTGTTGGATAAAAAGTATTGCTTCACATGCATTTTTGTGAAACTTGATACAGAAATTTCTAACAGCGTAGTCCTGTGCTATACCAGGCGCCGTGACACATCCTTTCACGGTATTCTTTTGAATGGATCATCTGCCGATGACAGCGGCACCCATTCAGCGATCTCTTTCAATTGAGTGGGTCCGCGCGTCATCCGAAAATTATACTTTTGTCGCGGTTATAGTACCGAGTTAAAACCCGGGAAGCTAGACTTGTAAATATGTCAGGGACAGATCTGCAGAGTTTGAATCGCAGAATGCTGTGCGAAGTATCAATATATAGGAGACTAGGGGCTCCGCCCCTCGCCTACGCGCTTCGCGCGCGCACCCCGGTCGGCGCTTTGCGCCTCACAAATTTGTTTCACACCTTTTCATTCCTTTAGGAGTCGAATTTCAACGAACGATTAAACTGCTTTCTAGGTATTTGAATGAGCAATAATTTGAAGCCAAAACGAAGTCAATATCTCATCGGGCCGAGGAGATATCCATGAATCCGCGAAAACATGTTTTACCCCTCTTATTCTCCTTGTGGGGCGAATTTCGAAAAATCGCTTCTCAGTGGGTGTTTACGAAGGGAAGGGAACATGTTGCCCAAATTTCAAGTTTCTAGGTCAAGGGGTTTGGGCTGGGCTTTGATGCCACTTGTTCCTTTATAGATATAGATAGACCAGGGGCCCGGCCCTGCGCGCTTCGCGCGCGCACCCCGGTCGGCAAAAATTGGTTTCACACCTTTTCATCCCCTTAGGAGTCAAATTTCAAAAAACGCTTAAACTACTTTCTAGGTATTTGAATGACCAATAATTTGAAACCAAAATGAAGTCAATATGTCATCGGACCGAGGAGATGTCCATGAATCTGCGAAAACATGTTTTACCCCTTTTATTCTCCTCGTGGGGCGAATTTCGAAAAATCGCTTCTCAGTGGGTGTTTTCGAAGGGAAGGGAACATGTTGCCCAAATTTCAAGTTTCTAGGTCAAGGGGTTTGGGCTGGGCTTTGATGCCACTTGTTCCTTTATAGATATAGATAGACCAGGGGCCCGGCCCTGCGCGCTTTGCGCGCGCACCCCGGTCGGCAAAAATTGGTTTCACACCTTTTCATCCCCTAAGGAGTCGAATTTCAAAAAACGCTTAAACTACTTTCTAGGTATTTGAATGAGCAATAATTTGAAACCAAAACGAAGTCAATATGTCATCGGGCCGAGGAGATATCCATGAATCCGCGAAACATGTTTACCCCTTTTATTCTCCTCGTGGGGCGAATTTCGAAAAATCGCTTCTTAGTGGGTGTTTTCGAAGGGAAGGGAACATGTTGCCCAAATTTCAAGTTTCTAGGTCATAGGGTTTGGGCTGGGCTTTGATGCCACTTGTTCCTTTATAGATATAGATAGACCAGGGGCCCGGCCCTGCGCGCTTCGCGCGCGCACCCCGGTCGGCAAAAATTGGTTTCACACCTTTTCATCCCCTTAGGAGTCAAATTTCAAAAAACGCTTAAACTACTTTCTAGGTATTTGAATGACCAATAATTTGAAACCAAAATGAAGTCAATATGTCATCGGACCGAGGAGATGTCCATGAATCTGCGAAAACATGTTTTACCCCTTTTATTCTCCTCGTGGGGCGAATTTCGAAAAATCGCTTCTCAGTGGGTGTTTTCGAAGGGAAGGGAACATGTTGCCCAAATTTCAAGTTTCTAGGTCATAGGGTTTGGGCTGGGCTTTGATGCCACTTGTTCCTTTATAGATATAGATAGACCAGGGGCCCGGCCCTGCGCGCTTCGCGCGCGCACCCCGGTCGGCAAAAATTGGTTTCACACCTTTTCATCCCCTTAGGAGTCAAATTTCAAAAAACGCTTAAACTACTTTCTAGGTATTTGAATGACCAATAATTTGAAGCCAAAACAAAGTCAATATCTCATCGGGCCGAGGAGATATCCATGAATCCGCGAAAACATGTTTACCCCTTTTATTCTCCTCGTGGGGCGAATTTCGAAAAATCGCTTCTCAGTGGGTGTTTATGACGGGAAGGGAACATGTTGCCCAAATTTCAAGTTTCTTGTTCCTTTATAGATATAGATATAAGATATAAGATAGACAGATAAGAAAGATAAGATAGAAGATGGATCGATATAGAAGAAGAAGAAGATGTGGTGTCGCATTAGTGTGGCGAGGGCTACAAAAGTTTTGCAGACAGGAGTCAAATTGAAACGAATATTTTGCTAATCCAAGATTTCGGACTTTCGAAGTTGAACTTTTGAACCCCACTCTGAATTGGCGCCAGTGAAAACATGGCAGCGTTGTCAGACAACTTATAAGTTCGATCGTTTTTTCTTTTCATTTTACTTCATATCGATTGAGAATTACTTGAATTACCTACTTTTTTTCAAATTATATTGATAGTCAGATATTATTTGAAAAAAAGAACCTCAAATTGTCACACTACCTGCCACTTAAGAAAAGAAGTGGATAAATGGATAGACGGATAGAGAGGTCCAGCCCGGTGCTTTTGGGGGATAGAATGAGTAACGGACCAATAGGGATTGCGTCGTCGTCGCGACGACCCCCCGCGACGTGTAACCAACGTACGTCGCGTTATTTCATCGGGTCTTGTGATACGGCTGGGGGATGTGAAGGCGAAAGACATGCCCGCGCGGTGAATTACGACATTCATCTTATTTCCTTTCCTCACTATACCGCTTCTCTCGCTCTTTGGGAAAGAAAATCATTTAGAAAAAAGAAAAAAAAAAGGGAAGGAAACCACGGGTGAAAGATCGATGGCGATTTGGTTAAACCCCGCGGATGGGCCTACGGACAGACTTCGCCAACCGATTGGTGGGGGGTGGCGCGAAAACTTTTGCCAAAGAAAGTTTAAGCCGTGGCGAGAAATTAGGAAAAGCTATTCCAGTATAAGTCTTCTGCGGATTTCAGTTTATAACCGTTTTTAGGAGGTCGGATCTGTGTCACGTTTCAGGGCTTTTCACTCGCCTGATTGAACTCTCAAGCATGAGCCACAAGCGGCCCGGTTTCTGACATCATAAGATTGAAAATCGATGAACACCTAATTTCTATATTGTATCTATTTCCAAGCTTTTCCACTCGAAATGTTCGCTTTCGCTATTTTTAACTTCCCGTTTCTCTGTTTTCAGAGAAAAAAAGGAAGTTATTGTGATCACCCCGAAAATGAAAATTTGAGTTTTCACTAAATCTTCACGTTTCGAGGTCCAAAGAATCACCTCCGACTATTTTCAGTTTGACGTCTGGGTGTGTATGTGCGTGACCACATTTTTGTCCGCGCGATATCTCGAGAACGCGTGGTCGGATTTCGATCAACTTGGGCTCAATCGACGGGGCTTTTCTTATCTTAGAACTGATTAGATTTTGGCTTCGATGGGATTAGTACTTTTTGAACTATTCAAATAACAAAATTCTAAAAAAATGCAACAAAAATGACGATATCTTGAGAACGAATCAACGGATTTCAATTAAATTTGGTACCATATGGTTTTTTCGATTGCTGATCACGAATCTGAAGTCAGTTTTGCAAAATTTTCATTTAGCGTATTCGATATGCTGCAAAAAAACTAAAAACATTTGGATTTGGATGAAACTTGGTACTCGTAGGTTTTTTGGGTCACTGATCACGAATCTGAAGTCAGATTAGCGGAATTCAAAATGGCGAGTCCGATTTGCTGGAAAAAATACTAAAAACATTGGAAATCTTACGGAAATTTGTACTCGAAGGTTTTTTGAACCGCTGATCAAGAATCTGAGGTCAGATTTACAAGTTTCAAAATAGCTGAGAACAAAATAAATAACGGGAAGTTCGAAGGCTGGCTCATAGTCAGCCCAAACCCGCTTGTTGAATTCGGAAATACGACGTGCGATCGTCATTTCGAAAATCCTAGTATCGATTTCTCAGAATATTGATTATCGTATAACTTTGAACTATAAATTTGCAAAAAAAAATCCAAAATCAAAATGTCGATCCTCAATTAAATTGTTACCCGGAAGTTTTTCGTGTTCCTGATAACGAATTTGTCGTCCTGAAATTCCTTATAAAATTCAGATTAAATAACAATATTGTTTTTACTACAAAAAAAAGCAGAAACGGGAAGTTCAAAGTCTGGCACAGAGAGAATCTAAATCAGCTTGTTTTTCATTTCTCGTTTCGAGGGGCGTCCCTGACAAAAACCTACATCAATTGATAAAAAGGTCGTCCGCGTCGCGTCGCTCTTGAGCTCTTTGGCCCAAAAGCGAGACCAAAGCACTCTCAGAATTAGAAGAGAAAATAAACGCGCGTCCGTGTGCACTAACTTATGACACGCGAAATGTAATACGAATGGATCAGGGGGGGATGCGGGGTGGCGTGTATAAGTATCGTGTTTCACCGCGTGTCTGGCTCTCTCAATTTCGTGAAACAAAACACTGATTAGAACCAACAATTGTCAATGTTGGTCCAAACTGCGGGCACGTACGCATCTGCTGTTTAATTTTGAGCGTGTAGCACGCACGTGATGTCGCACGTGTGATGGATATATATTCTCTTCCCTTCCTACACGCGGTTTTGCACCGTGGTAAAATTGAGCTTGCGGAGCAAGCGAATTACGCATTTATCTATATTTCCCCGCGTGTACGTGTGCGTGCGAGACTATGTGTGATTCCGTCCTACTGATACTATCATTGTCGGCTATCGGTCTGCGTAACACCACGTCACGGTGAACCCACGCGAAACCACCTAGTCGACACGTGCCTCTACGCACTCTGGAAAAGCTCTGATATTAATTGGCGATAACACGGGTTGGCAAATTACTCTTGGTGCATACGCGAGCCTAGCGATTTTGGGAATTCTGCTGGTGCCATGGACCGGAACCGCGAAATTATACTGCGAAATTGATGTGGTTGAAATAATACGTTCATATATCCACATTCAGATGTTTGGAATGTTTATTTAGTGGAATACTAGACTGTTAGAAATTTCTATGAAATTGTACGTGGAGCGATTAACATGTACTTTTTGTATATTAAAATTCGACTTTTTCAAATTTTTCAATATTCGTATGACAGTTTTGAAAATTGATAATCATTCTGACATTAAAATTCGGCTGAATACTCGTATGATATGAAAATTCATGATAATTTCATTTAAAAATTGGTTTCCACTGCTACAATATACATTATTGCTAAATCGGATCATAAAATATTGCAGAATCAACCAAAAATGATAATTTTACGATTTTAATTCAATGGTCAGATTGACAAAATTCAGGGGATTTTAAGTTTGAGAATTCGCGAAAGTCATTTTTGAGACTTTTGAATGGTTTTCACATGATTTTAGAAAGATTTTTTTTTTCTGTCTATGATGCACGAAATAAAATCTAGCGGTAGACCGATTTTAGTTTTTCTGGTCTCAAACCGTTCAGTAAAGAGGCTTTTTCGATATGAACAGAGGACTTTTTCATAACTTTATTTTTACTCGAGTTATCGTGAAAAGTAACTTGTGAAGACAGAAAAACGCTATTTTATTCTAAAAAATGATGAATATCTGGTACAATTTTTATCGGATCAAGAAGTTCTCTGTTCATTTTGAGAAGGCCTCTTCACTGAATAGTTTGAGACCAGAAAAACTTGAATCGATCCACCGATAGATTTTATTTTTTGGATCGTAGACAAAAAAAGTGTGATCCCAAAATCGTGTGAAAAACATTCTAAAATATGAAAAATGACTTTTGGCCGTTTTTAAGTCTATGCTTGTATAAAACCATTCCTTCTACTATGTACCTAGATAATAAAAGACAGTTACGATTATTCATCCTATTTTATCCTGCGCCATCATTACCATGAGATTTTCATGCGGCTCTTTTGATTTCCATAATTTGTACCAGCGCAAAAAATTTGTCGATCCCATATTGATATTGAATTTCTTGAGAATTTCATGTATAGTTTAATTATTTTTATGTTCACCGCGAACACCTTGAATAACTGCATGCTCTCTAAATTTGAATCAGTGAAAATTTCACTAATTGAATCAGTGACTTGGTGTTTCACTGCAGAAACAGTGACTTGAACCCTTTTTCACTGGAGTATCAGTGAAGTCCATTTCAGCAGTGATTTTACCACTGCTAAACCAGTGCATAACTTCACTGTTTTGTCAGTGACTTTTGTGACCAACGCTAGGGGCGCCGCGTACGCCGAGTCTCTAACCGCCATGGAGCTGCCTACTAACCGCCAAATCGTTCGCGTTCATATGTTGCGTGCTGATTTGGGCGTCGGTTCAACCACGTGAACTGTTCAGTAAAAATCATAACGTAAGTACACATGAGGATTTATAAACTTCTTCACAATTTGGCTTGTTAGTTGCAAATAATCAATGAATTGTGTGAATATTGCTGTTCACTGTCTTACATTGAATTCCTTATACTTTTGGTAGGTTAGGTTTTCTCACTGCGTCCAGTCTTGGCTCGCTCCGACGAGATGGGAAACGGAGAAGTTTCATCTGCGTTAGGAGTCTGTTTTTTCTTTACTTGCAATAAAGACTCGCGAAACAAAAATGTGTCAAATATACCATATTGTCTTTCCGTTTCGAGAATATCTTCAACCGGATCAAATATATATAAGAACCAATAATTTTTGCTGATTCAATCCGTGAAAATTTCACTATTTGAATCAGTGATTCAAATTCACTGGATAAATTAGTGACTTTTCGCTGATTTCCAGTGGTATACTTATAACTGGAGGCATCAGTGACTATTCGCCGATGATCAGTGACTATTCACTGATTCAAATTTAGAGAGTGTGTTATTTTATTTTTTTTTTTTTTGTACAACATTGATCAAAATTGCCAATGGATATGCAGGTGAAAAAAGTGGACCAGTATCGGTACTATGCATGGCAAGCGAACCCATTACCTACAAAATTGGGTACGGTTTTGATGGAAATTGGATATTTCGGGTTTCATGAATCACTAAACTCGGATTATGCGGTCCGTAATTCAATACTTTTTTTCTGCAGAGGAACGATTTAATTTTGCAGATCCTCTGAAGTGAGGATCGACATTTTGGTAACCGTTTAATTGAATAACGATTTTTCATCTACTTTTTATCAATTTTTCCATTCATCTCATTTTATTCGAATATATCATTTTGGCAGAAAAAATCGTTGAAGAAATTTTAATCTCAATTATTTGACAATTTTGATGAGAATTTTTTCCGTGGAACTTTATTCACAAATTCTTAATTCACCCCGAAGAAAAAAAAATCTAACAATCCTATATTTTTCAAGCTTCACGAAAATTCATATATTTTCACTTTCCAGTCTGAATCTGAATTAGAGAAGTCTAAAATCCAAAGTTCAGAATTGTGAAATCCTCCTCGAAAATCTTCATAAAAGTGAATATGGTCACGGCTTTCAAATTGCTGGCATTTAATATGCAATTTGAAATTTGAAATTGAGGACTGCAGCTGATTTGACACAGAAAAACGAATCCCTCGAGTTTGAATTTTCGATTACAGACTCAGTGATTCCTGAATGCTGAAATTACCAAATTTCATAGAAATCGTTAAAGATACTGACTTTTACGAAATTGTCATTTTTTTCGAAAACTTTTAATTTTCCGGGCTCGAACCCATCGAGACTTTTGAATTTCTGACCCAAAAACAATATGATTTTGCTAATTCGACCAGGATGACGATTAAGAAAGTTTAGAATCATTTTATGAAAAGTTCATTCCGCGAAAACTCATAACTTTTTCATTATTCCTTATCTCATCAAGCAGCTCGATCGTAGCGTAAAGGTTACATCGCTAAAATCTGAAGGGTCTGGATCAACGTTTTGTTCTTTTTTTTTCTTATGGATTTTTGAGTATAAAATTCTCGCCTGAGCTGTGAAATATTAAACCTCACATCGTTGGGTGGTACTTAAAAACGACACCAAAAGGTGAAGAGAAGGAGAGAGAGAGAGAGAGAGAAGAAAAATATAAAAAATACGGGTCCGGGTTAGGCTATAAAAAAATCTATATGTATAACGGGTATAAAATTTCTTTTTACGATGATACTTTTTCTTTTTAACTTTCATTTTTAAACTCAATTTCATTGCCACACAGCTCCTTATCTTGTTGCCACAAACTTTTGGAAGATTTTGCGACCTCGTTTAACAGAGCGTAAATGTTTATTCTCACCATGTAGATATATCTCGAGAGAGGTCTTTGTGGAGACTGATAAATGTCACGCATAAATCACAATATTGTGCGCAGCACAAAGATTCACTGTGAACTTAAAATTGATTAAAATTTGAGAAAAGAAAAGCGGGTTTGGGCTGACTAGGTGCCAGCCTTCGAACTTCCCGTTATTTATTTTGTTCTCAGCTATTTTGAAACTTGTAAATCTGACCTCAGATTCTTGATCAGCGGTTCAAAAAACCTTCGAGTACAAATTTCCGTAAGATTTCCAATGTTTTTAGTATTTTTCCCGGCGAATCGAACTCGCCATTTTGAATTTCGCTAATCTGACTTCAGATTCGTGATCAGTGACCCAAAAAACCTACGAGTACCAAGTTTCATCCAAATCCAAATGTTTTTAGTTTTTTTGCAGCACATCGAATACGCCAAATGAAAATTTTGCAAAACTGACTTCAGATTCGTGATCAGCGATCAAAAAAACCATATGGTACCAAATTTCACTGAAATCCGTTGATTCGTTCTCAAGATATCGTCATTTTTGTTGCGTTTTTTAGAATTTTGTTATTTGAATACTTCAAAAAGTACTAATCCGATCAAAGCCAAAATCTAATCAGTTCTAAGTTGAGAAAATCCCCGTCGATTGAGCCCTATCTGATCAAAATCCGCGAACTCGTTCTCGAGATATCGCGCGGACAAATAGTCGGAGGTGATTCTTTGGACCTCGAAATGTGGAGATTTAGTAAAAACTCGACTTTTCATTTTCGGGGTGATCACAATAACTTCCTTTTTTCTCTGAAAACAGAGAAACGGGAAGTTAAAAACACAACAAAAATGACGATATCTTGAGAACGAATCAACGGATTTCAATGAAATTTGGTACCATATGGTTTTTTTGATCGCTGATCACGAATCTGAAGTCAGTTTTGCAAAATTTTCATTTGGCGTATTCGATGTGCTGCAAAAAAACTAAAAACATTTGGATTTGGATGAAACTTGGTACTCGTAGGTTTTTTGGATCACTGATCACGAATCTGAAGTCAGATTAGCGAAATTCAAAATGGCGAGTCCGATTGGCTGGGAAAAATACTAAAAACGTTCGAAATCTTACGGAAATTTGTACTCGAAGGTTTTTTGAACCGCTGATCAAGAATCTGAGGTCAGATTTACAAATTTCAAAATAGCTGAGAATAAAATAAATAACGGGAAGTTCGAAGGCTGGCTCATAGTCAGCCCAAACCCGCTTGTTTTAGAATGTTGTCATTTGAATAGTTCAAAAAGTACTAATCCGATCAAAGCGAAAATCTAATCAGTTCTGAGTTGAGAAAAGCCCCGTCGATTGAGCCCTATTTAATCAAAATCCGCGAACTCGTTCTCGAGATATCGCGCATACAAAAATGTGGTCACATACACACATCCAGACGTCAAACTGAAAATAGTCGGAGGTGATTCTTTGGACCTCGAAACGTGAAGATTTAGTGAAAACTCAACTTTTCATTTTCGGGGTGATTACAATAACTTCCTTCTTTCTCTGAAAACAGAGAAACGGGAAATTAAAAAGCAACAGTAATTTTTTATAGAATTCTTTCGATTTCAAATTTATCAATCAAATCGAATCAATGCAAGTGAATTTCAGCAATAAATTGTCGTTCTCACAAGGCTAGTAATTAATTTCGATATAATAATGTATGTATGTAATAATGTTCGATATAATAATGTATGATGATTAACGAGTATGAATTTGTATTGATTGTTATTTTTTGTGAGATTCTTCATTGAAAATAAAATTGTCAATCAATAAAATGAAACTTTTTCCCTTCTCATAATTTATTTTTGTAATTTTTTATTCTTTGTTTGTTCTCATAGTGACTCTGGTGGCTCATTCAACTACGCGGTGATTATAAGTTGAGTTGAACAAAAAAAAAAAAAAAAAGAAAAAAAAGAAAAATGAGATTCCAGAATCATTGATCGTGCTAGTTCGTATGGAAACAGGTGGTTCGTTCACCCTCCACTATTTGCGCTCTTCACCCTTCGACTATTACTGCCTTTATCGATCCTCGTGCGGGACGCTACGCACCCCGTGCAGGCGAGCTTATAACGTAGCTGAAATTTTTTTTTTTTTTTTTTCACCGAAAATTAAGAAGTCCCGAAAAAACCAGTGAGATAATTTGGTTCTCAGAAAATTTATCTGTAAAAAATAAGATCAGTTTTGTAGATCAGATTCTATTAAATGATATCCCGATTTTGTCCACATAGAATCGTAAAACAAATAATTTTATAAAATTTGATCAAATTTGATAGGGATAAAGTCGAGATATAATTTCGTGGAATTTTATCGGATTTCATCGAGTCGGATAGAATTTCATGCAACCATCAGAAAACAAGCGGGTTTGGGCTGACTATGAGCCAGCCTTCGAACTTCCCGTTATTTATTTTGTTCTCAACTATTTTGAAATTTGTCAATCTGACCTCAGATTCTTGATCAGCGGTTCAAAAAACCTTCGAGTACAAATTTCCGTAAGATTTCGAATGTTTTTAGTATTTTTCGCAGCAAATCGGACTCGCCCTTTTTAATTTCGCTAATCTGACTTCAGATTAGTGATCAGTGACCCAAAAAACCTACGAGTACCAAGTAATTTCATCCAAATCCAAATGTTTTTAGTTTTTTTTTTGCAGCATATCGAATACGCCAAATGAAAATTTTGCAAAACTGACTAAAGATTCGTGATCAGCGATCAAAAAAACCATATGGTACCAAATTTCATTGAAATCCGTTTATTCGTTCTCAAGATATCGTCATTTTTGTTGCGTTTTTTAGAATTTTGTTATTTGAATAGTTAAAAAAGTACTAATCCGATCGAAGCCAAAATCTAATCAGTTCTAAGTTAAGAAAAGCCCCGTCGATTGAGCCCAAGTTGATCGAAATCCGAGCACGCGTTCTCGAGATATCGCGCGGACAAAAATGTGGTCACGCACACACACACCCAGACGTCAAACTGAAAATAGTCGGAGGTGATTCTTTGGACCTCGAAACGTGGTGATTTAGTGAAAACTCAACTTTTCATTTTCGGGGTGATCACAATAACTTCCTTTTTTCTCTGAAAACAGAGAAACGGGAAGTTAAAAAAATGAAAATCGCCTTGGATAGAATGTGTTTTAAAAAATCAAATTTTTGTCTTGTGATCCATTTTAAACCCCAATTTCATTTGGGATGAAAGACTGTAAGTGTTATTTTGAGGTTTAATCGAAATAAAATTTACACAGAATATAGTCTCTAAATTTTTTACAATCAATCAAACAACCCAACTCGTATAAATGGAGTGACTTATTCACTCTAAGGGTCTGTATAATACCTAACTTGCTTTCAAGACGGTCTGAGGGCAGCCCTTGGTGAGACTTTATTGATTGAAAGGCGACCCTATACAGATAACGACTTTTCGAAAATGACTACTGACTACAAATATCACCATGGGTTATTGGAGTGACTAAATTCACGCTTAAGATTGAAATTTGACTCGACTCGAGTGAATTTTTAATCCATAAATTTCAATTATTTCTGACTATTTCAGTTATTTCTCATTATTCATTCTCAACTTTCTCGAATGACACAAAATTAATTCAAAATTGCTTTCCAAAGTGTGTTGAAATAGTTATTTGTGTATCAAGGGCGCAAAAGGCTATTTTACGAGTATGCAATTTGCGGCACGAGCCGAAGGCGAGTTGCTGTAAAAGCAGACTCGTCATAATAGTCTTGCGCCCATGATGCACACGATGTTTTTCTCATCACCTGGTCTGCAGAAATGCCTCTTTTCAGACCGAGTGAGCGGGCGGAAAACAGGATTTTGCGCCCTAGGGCAGGAAAAAGTCTCTTTCGCCCGCTTCTAGCGGGCAGAAAAAGACGTTTCCGCCCGCTCAAGAGGTATGAAAAGTGGCATTTTGCGACCGGGTGTGAGAAAAAAAAATTAATAACACCGAGCTTCAAATTGGAACCAAATAACTAAATAGATTTTATATTGAGAAATAATCGAGGAAATAACTGAAATAGTGAGAAATGAATGAAATGATGAGAAATAATTCAGCAAAAAAATGAAATAATGAGATAGAAAAAAATAGATTAGAAACAAAAAAAGTTATTTTGAAATAACTGAAACAACGTGAGATGGAAAAAAAAATTTGAAATTGAAAAAAAATTGATAAAATAATTTGAATTATTTCACACACACACAAAAAATAATAATGATGACAATGTGTCAGTCAAATCTTGAGTTATTTCACTCTAGTGAATCGATATATCGTTTCAATTTTCCGGGTCTCAAGATTTCCGACTGTACGATCAAATTCCGGTGATTATCTGTCGAGCATAAAAAATCTGAAGATTCCCATACCCCCCTGAATATTATTTTGTCTCCGTTCTCAGTATTCCGATCGTATTTCCCCGTCTCGTCGCTGCCCGCGAGGTCTGTATCTGATGTGAAATTTAAAACTCTCGGTGCTTGAATATCCGCGGATGTAACAGCCGAAGAATAAGAAAGCGAGCGGGCCAATTTTACGGTATTGCTTCCTGCGCGGATGATATCGGCAACATGTACTACCAAGAGATCTCAAATTGGGTCTTGAAGGCGTCTCTGAGGGGAACTCGAGATCCTCCCCTATCGAGAAGTACATAATCCTGGAGGCCTAATAACATATTCCTCGAGGGACCGCGCGACGAACGAGCAGGTGGAGCGAGATACGCGGTGGCCAGGACTAGGGGTGGCTCTAGCCAGCTTCTCCCTCGCTCTCGATCTACACCAGCGTCTCGCACGATCGCCTGCCACTTCTGCCTCTCTCCTGTCTTGCCTCGTCGTCAGAGCAAAACCCTCCTCGTCCTGGTCCACGTCCTCCGCTCGCAGATCCAATTTCGTCCATTCCTCGATTTGGGATCGGAGACAGAAAACTAGTGCGCCGTATGAGAGAATTGACTCGATGTCAACATTTAGCCCTTTTGGGAATATGTAGCGTGCGGAAAGTAGCCGGCGCATGCGCGAGATCGTTAATTATCTACTTTGCGAACTGGAACTCAGACGTGAAGCCGAACCGCGCAACGAAACATTGAAAGCTTCGCCTATGACGTACCTATTTCTTGGATATGCTGGATTTCCATGGAATGTCCAGAATAGTCCTATGGATGGCCATTTAATTATGTGCTATGAATCCCCAAAACGTCCTGAGGATGTTTTGATTTTATATCCATAGGACATTTTGAGAGGCTATCGTGAGGACGTTCGATATATTTTTTTTTTTTTTAGAGGAAAATTATTTAAGAAAAGCCGGGCCTATCATCCACCCCCTTCGATTTGGCTGATTTTTTGTGAGCATGTTACCTACCTGGAGAGTAGTCAAAAGCCAAAATATTATGTCCCGAAAAAATTTATTGGCCGAGTTACAGTTTTTTTTCACATTTTTGACTCGATTTTGGGAATTTTCGATTATGCAAAGGTTTTTTGTACTACGTAGCTGGAAATCGGTTTCTTTATGTAAAATTGACCCAGGAACACGAATCTGGCTACAGATTTGACCTACGACAAAAACCTACGGTAATATTAGCCAAAAACACCCAAAATCGACCAAAAAAGTTCCAAATCTTGGGGAAACGGTCCAAAAAAAATGTTTTCGACTTTCTGAGGCAGTAATCTTGTAGGAAAAGAGCTAACGAATCCATTAACCACATTCCCAGATTTCTAGGACGAACCGTTCAAGAGATACGCGTTGTCAAAGTTGGAGAATCTTGTTTTTTTGGCAATAATGGACTTTTAGTCACGCACACACACACACACACACACACCCAGACGTCAAACTGAAAATAGTCGGAGGTGATTCTTTGGACCTCGAAACGTGACGATTTAGTGAAGACTCAAATTTTCATTTTCGGGGTGATCACAATAACTTCCTTTTTTCTCTGAAAACAGAAACGGGAAGTTAAAAATTTGTGTGGATTATTTTTGGACACATAATTTTTTTCAATTTTGTACTTTGAAATGAAAATTAGTGCTTGAATATCTCTGTATAAATCGTTTAGATACACGAAAATTGTTGGAACTCCTTCGTCATCCAAATATAGGTTAATTCGTTCTTGAAACATTCTTGGAATTCAACGGAATCACATATCTAATCATCACTGCGTCTGCCTATGATACCTTTACCACAATTGTATAATTATGACAGGTCTGAGCTGTGTCTTATCCATGCAATCCTATTGAGCTGAATACTTGATCACTTAATATCGACCCTGAGCCTATTTAATTATCTAGTCTGATGGTCTGCTGCCTCATTGATCGACGGTCTTTCATGCAGTTGCTACTTCATTATTGAAACATTTCTTCCGAGGGGTTAATCACTCTCGTCATCTGTTTTTTAATATTTCATAGTCCCATATATAATTTTTGCAATCTTTCCCTAGTTTTTTTCAATCAATTTTTCAATCTGTATATAACTTCATCTAATCTCTTCAATCCTGACGCAATCCTTGTTATGTTTTATAATTGCTAATCGATTTGCGCCAATTTTACAAAGTGATTAACCCCGCACTTTTCTTGAACAATAATCGAACCACGTTTTAAAACAGCGGAGCATTCATTGAAAACCTATAAAACGGCCCAGTTTCTGACCTCTTGACCCTATCTTTCGCTTCTAAAAATGTCATATTTGAATCTCTGATGTATGATTCTAAAATTTAGATAAGATACTATGTTCACATTGAGACGATCTTCCACTAGGATTTTAGTCAAATGAAAATTTTGCAAAACCGACTTCAGATTCGTGATCAGCGATCAAAAAAACCATGTGGTACCGAATTTCATTGAAATCCGTTGATTCGTTCCCAAGATATCGTCATTTTTGTTGTGTTTTTTAGAATTTTGTTATTCGAATAGTCCAAAAAGTACTAATCCGATCGAAGCCAAAATCTAATCAGTTCTAAGTTAAGATAAGCCCCGTCGATTGAGCCCAAGTTGATCGAAATCCGACCACGCGTTCTCGAGATATCGCGCGGACAAAAATGTGGCCTCGAAACGTGAAGATTTAGTGAAAACTCAAATTTTCATTTTCGGGGTGATCACAATAAATTCCTTTTTTCTCTGAAAACAGAGAAACGGGAAGGTAAAACACGAAGGTAAGGGTTGCGTTGCATTTATTTATCAACAATATAGATTTATTAAGAGAATTTTCAGTAGCTGAACAGGGGAAATACGTTCTTTTCTTTCCCCCGGGTTGGCGCAGCTGGTTCGCTACAGTAGATGCATTATAAATTGAGGAGCGATCTCTTCTTTTTTTCATGGTTGTAGGCGAGATCGACCCTTAATCACGAGTTGACCGATGCGATTCGTACGTGCAGAACGATAACCGATACGAGAATAAGCCTCAAAGGCATCGGTTCGTTGGAGAAAAAGCGGGGGACGGAACCACAGACTCTTTTCATCCGTGAAGGATTTTGATAAACCTTTTGAAACACTTCATGCGTGGAGTGGGACCCGTTCAACCAACGTTTCTTTAAACGATGATCAATTTTTTTTCTGTCGTGATTCTCGTGGATGGACCACAAAACGAATTGATCATGCTACCACGCATGTGCATTAAAAATGAGTAAAAGTGAGGCTAGAACCATGGGAACGGCGTCCTCCGCCAGGGGCAGCACTTTCTTGGTTTATTTCACCGTTACTATGGTTACGAGAGTTTTTTTTTCCTCCTGCCAAAGTTTTTTTCCCCGGTCAAAAAACTGTGACTTCCATAAGGGTAGAAAAAAAAACACGAGTTTTCAATGCATGCGTGGTAGAAACGATATTTTTTCATTTCACATTCGCGGTTTGAATTACCGTAGGAATACTCGAGTTCTACTCGAACTAATAAATCCTGGTATCGACTAATTTGGTTACGTGCAGTTCCCAGCGGGGTGGTGGGTCCAGGTCTTCCCAGCCTCGTTGAAATTCGCTCTACGAACCCCTCCCTCATTCCCCGGGCGTTAGCATTTTAATGAATTTCACCTCCCCGGAATCGAGTATCCGCTTCGACGCCATATTGTTTCGGATTAATGGCTTTTTTTCCTGAGGATTTGCAGATACGAGTGAAGATTAAAAGATTAAAAACTTCGTGAATGTCCTACAGGAGTTACACCTTAAATTTTCTCCTCAGGTGGGCAAAAATGTACAATGAGATGATCGAATTTTGTCGAAAAACGATTTTTTATTTCAATTTTTCATTTTCAAACTTTTTTTTTCCAATATTTGGACCAAACTTTTGATTTTCAATTTCATTCGCTTTTTTCCGCATTTTTCGCATGAATATTGAAAAAAAAAGAGAAAATTTAATCATTTAATGACTTCAAGAAACTTCAAAGTATTTCAAAACACTTTTCGTGAGACTTCAAGGGACTTCGAGGGACTTCAGAAACTGTTGTACACCATAATTCAAGAATGGTTCTCCCCTCGCACTATCGTCGTTCATTTTGACAGAATTATTGGCATGAGGGGCCTTAAAAACAGCAGAACAGATATTTTTACAACCTTTTTGTAAAAAAAAGTGGCTGTCCACAATTCACCCCAATGGTCAATCTTCACCACCCTATATACCCTGCGCAATATGTGTCATTGCACCTGAAAACGGTTTGCAGACTTCAGGACAGTTCTGGGTTGAGGAGAAAAATCCTGCCCTTCCGGATATCAAATCTAATATGATATGAACATCGTCTGAAGATGTAGCGGTTAGGTACATGGTGATGTGTACATGGATATAGGGGGGGTTCATATTACGTTGTATTATTAAAGACCAGAAGCTCCCTCGCGGCTCTCTTGTCCCGTGCAATATTCGCGACATTCCATTCCATTCAGCACATTTTTATTCCAAGTATTTCACATGCTGCGGGCAATGTGAAGAGAATCTCTTTTGAAAGCGTTCTAACACTATACAGGTTGAAAAAAAATGGGAAGGATGGAAAAGGAGAGGATAAAAAATAAAGTAAAGTAAAAATTGTGTGAAGGCATTAGGCAGCCGGATGAAATGAAGTTAAGATCTACCTTAAAAAAAAAAAGAAAAAAAGAGGAAAACTCTGTTTCATCAGAAGAGTGGTTTTTCTTTCATCATAAACAACACTTTTCGCCATTCAATCCCCCTTCTTTTATTACCACTATAACCGAAAATTTCCTCGGATCTTCTTTTACATCAAAGTTTTTGATCCCATTTTTCCTCAATTCCATCTGAATCGAATTTTGAATAATTTCTTGTACTTCGGAGAAACGTACTAAATTTTTATAAGACATTTGTGTCAATATAAAAACAGAATTACTTAAAATTTCAGTGGATTGTGTTTGAATCACAATTTTTCTTCGACCATGTGGCATTTAATTCCATATTGCTGCTGCCTTTCAGACCATGATTTTATCTTTTGATGTTGTGTTGATGCTTTTTGGTCGGGTCACGCGACCAAGTCCCTAGCGTTTTTATTTCCACTGTATCACATGATACTCCTAGACATGCGTTCGTACAATTTAGAATTGTGTCCATATCAGTTGGTTCACGGTATTCACAGATCGATGTAGATCTCGTTAGTGAAAAAAGAGGAAAAAAAAATACAGAGGGTGCGTAAAAACGAAGTAGAAACGTTACGCGTCCGCATTTCCTCCCTTAATTTCATTTTTCATTATAATTTTTGCCCTTTTTTTGTCGTGAGAAGCGGCAGTTCTACATATAACCAAGCGACGATTTCAATATTTGATGAAAAAAATATAATTTCCCTTCAACACGACAACCTCAACGAACCACAGGCGCACGATCATACACACCCGAAAATATCACCAGGAGATAACGTAGCCTAAATTTTTCGCTTCCAACTTGGTAGAACTGAACCCTGCATAAAATATCCCTAGAATCACTTCATGTCTGCTAGCAGGAGTTCAAACACGTTGTTGATGCAGAGGAAATGCTTCATCCCTCATGAAACCGTCAACAGGGTTTAAGTAATTACTTCAAAATCCCTAGACAGTCCCGTGCAATTCCCTATGGGATAATAAACGCGGTGAAGCCGTTGAGGCTCATATTTAACCCTTCCATGTACCCCTCAAAATATAACCAGAAGATAACAGCCTGATTTTTTCGTTTCTAATTTGGTGGAACTGCATTCTGCACAGAATCCCCAGACAATCTCACAGAATTCCCTAGAAGATAAAAAATATTGTAGAGACATTTACCATAGGTCAACATTTTATCATTCTGTATAGATCGACGAACCACATACGCACGATTTATCCCAAAAGAATCACCAGAAGATAACAGACTGATTTTTTAGTTTCTAGTTTGGTAGAACTGCGCCTTGCACATAATGTCCCTAGGAAATTTTCCGACACGTTAGAAAAGACCAGTTTGGAACGATCAGCAGGGTTGAATCAATTTAAGCGTAAAACTGCTGATAAAAATCCCTAGACTGAATCTCACGTAATTCCCTAGAAGATAAAATATGTTATGAAGACATTCGGCTCAATATTTCATCATTCTGTACAGATCGACACTCATTCCGAAAAATTACCAGAAGATGAAGACCTGATTCTTTCGTTTTTAATTTCGTGGTACTGCATCCTACACAAAATTCCCTAGGATCTTTTCAGAAGCGTTGGAAAAAGACTGTATTAACCCTAGTTTGAAGCCATCAAAGGGGTTGAATTAACTTGAGCTTAGAAGTCAGGGGGGGAATTCCTAGACAATCTCACTAAATTCCCTAGAAGATACAAAAATTTGGCACAGACATTCAGGTCAATATTTCATTAGTTCGTACAGATTGACGGGCCCACGGACTTATGGACGGAGCGATACCTGAGTTTATGGGCAAGGGGGGGTGATTATCCGGGGAGTACATTAGGTAGCATATCGGCCATATTGATAGGTGACGTTTATGCGCCATATTCAAACCAGTCGCTCCAAATAATACTTCCTACCGGTGAATTATGGCATTTAACTTGCGTTTTGCGCGGGATTTGGTCGTGCAACCGACTGACGCACGGTGAGGCATGTTGGTTACAAGACTACAAACGAAAAATAATAAACAGTCTAGTTGAGTATGAATCTATCGTACATTCTAACCTCTAAAATTATCAAAACATATTTGTGAGCACGTGGTTGGATTGATATCACTTTTCAATCCAACTGAAAAGATTTATTACAACCCTTGTCACTTATGATTGCTGTTTCTTTTGGAATATCGACCCGAACCTGAAAACAAACAGTGTGTATACGGTGTACACGCCGTGGTATACGCGTACTATATCTATATAGATGTCACCTATCAAAATGGCTGACCGACGAATTCCCCTTCCGTCTTTTGGCACAGGCCCCGCAAGGTATTGCTCCGTCCATAAGTCCGTGGACGGGCCACATGCACACAATTCGTCCCAAAAAAATCACCAGAAGATAACAGACTCTGAATTTCTCGTTTTGAATTTGGTAGAACTGCACCCTACACGAAATGTCCCTAGGATCTTTGCACCTTGCATCGTTTCAAGAGTTTAGGCCCGTCAGTAAAATACTGCCATCCCTATTCCAGAGCCGTCAACAGGGTTTGAGTAATTCCGGATTTTCTCAAAGAACGATAGAGTGACCACTAGGTAAGCGCTGGTGTCGAATCTAGGGAATATTTGAATTTCGAGCTTCAATAGCACAAAATCTAATGTATATCTGAGTTTTTAACGAGTACCATCGAAATAATTGCATCGAACTCTACGATTCCTGACAACATCAACAATAAACACGACAAAAGGTGTTTTGTTCGTCCCTACCGGCGACACTAGCGCTTACCTAGCGGCAAGCCTGGAACTGCGATTGAGAAAATGGTGAAGTAGGTTAAAAATCCCTAGACAGTCTCGCGGAACTCCCTAGGATATAATAAACGCGGTAAAGACGTTGAGGTTAATATTTAATCTTACCATTGGGGTTGTCACGTCCTATCCAATCCGCAGAGAGTCGGACGAGTGTTGAATGTTGCCGTGGGGAGTTACGTCAGGACCTGGACCCGGGTCTCCGGTCGACGGTGCTCTCGGGGCGTCCAAAGCTCCGCGCTACTTACATTAGATAATCGCTACGCGACCTGAATCGTGAAGACCAAACGATTTTTTTTCTCTCAACCTTTTTTCTCTTCTCCTCCGTCTCTTCGTTGCGTTTTATTCCGCAGACTCCGAGCGATGTGTCTGCCAGCAACGCGCTACCCTCCCGAAAAAAAACCATTCCAAACGATTACCCAAGCTGGCTGGCTGGCTGGGCGATGCGATGTGCGGGTCGTTACAACGTTTCGTATTTTCCTATGTGTAACACTGACACCGCTGTCTCATTTGTCATCTCTACGCGGTACGAGTACCGCTGGGGATGCCCCTCCTCGAGGTCACACCAGAAGAACTCGAATTTATGGACCGATGAACATCTAGCTTCGAAAATCGCGCTAATTCGATCACCCAGTGTGCCAGGGTCACAGCCGTTCAATCACCTTGACAAACGATTAGTGAATCGATCTTGAAAAAGCGACTATGGACATGGGAAGGGTTCGCAAGGCTCTGTAATGTCGAGTGTTTCACAAATGTCGTTGTGAAAGGGGTTGACCAAGGGAAATATTGAACGACAATAATTCGCTCAGGACATTCGTCGAGCCCTTGGATCAGGACTTTGAGGATGTACTTCGGGTTGAAAAAGTTGCAGATTTCTTTACTAAATACACTCACCTATCAATATCTGCAAAGATCCAATCCGAATCGGATTTTTAAAGTATTCTAATCAGGGCCCAACGGTGACCATCTGTAAAAATGATCCAATTGCACAGCTCAGAATGAGAATGACAAGTGTCACAAAAAGTCTAGACTGATGAGAAACTTGGAACTTGTTATCGGACCAAACTGACACCAAAAATGAATCAATATGAGTTTACTTGGATTTCTCGTTTTCTGGAGTTCTCAATTGATATGCATCCTTTTACAAATCTTGGATCATCTCAAAAACAAATTTTCACCTACTCTTCAGATTTCAAAATGTAACTGAGGATGAAATATTTATTGAATCAACTTCTAGTTTCACAGATATCTTCTTTGGTACATTATGACCAATTCCACGTAAGCTTTTTCAGGTCTGGTCACTGAATCCAGGTGAATTACTTTCATATTTATGAAAAAATATAAAAAAAACGACAAAAAAGTGTCTTTTTGGGGGAAATGATTGTTTCAAACTTCATTTCTAAGAACTTTTTCACTGTACAACGATTCCGCACGTGGATCAACTCTTCTTTCCATTCTGATTTTGAAAAAAATAGAGATTGCTGTAACTCAAGTTCTTCATCGCCTGTACCAATTCCAGCGGAGGGTTCTTCGGAGGCCTTTTTGGTGCATCGCATCAAATTTTCAGCCTCTATGGATTTTATATATTCTGTTTTTTTTTTTTCCTAGTTTTGAATGTAAAAACTTGTGAGAAAAAGTTGGTATCGGTAAGATGTGTAGAAACGAAAAAGAGCAAAATCCGAGGGGGTATCCACTCGTGAAATAGTTGGGACAGTTATCTCATGAAATACTTATGGAATGCCATGAAATACCCATGAAATACCCATGAAATACTCATGAAATGCCAATGAAATGGTTGTGAAATGTGAAATTGTTGGGACACCATATTTTGAAGTGGATACCCCCTCGGCAAAATCACTTTTTCCGTTCTCGAGGTAACCTTGGAAAATTTGTTAAAATCTTATGATTCAAGGTGCACGTGTCCCGTTGAGGCCGTGTTTCGTAGATATCCCGGAGGTTATTTTTTCATATTTTTGTTTTACTCCCGTACATATCGCGAGCAATAAACAGAGGCCATAAATTTGAGTGGGCGATATGCGAAAGCCCGGTACAGCTGGGTTCTGCAGTGTTAAAATTTCTGTACCGCACGGTATAACTCCGTTACAATGGATGTATAACACTATGGGAGGTAATGTCGGACACACAAAGGAGACACAAAGTGTTCCGGCATGCGCTGATTACAGCGATAAACCCTTTTGTTCTGTACTAAGTGCTTACGCACGGTACGTCTTTCTTGTTTATTTCATTTTAAAAAATATATACATATACATTTCACCCCCCTCACCAAAATTAAACACGCTTCAGGGCGTCACGTGTTCAGGGCACCGAAGGGACAAATTCGCCAGCCTCCATATCCCCCGTTGAAAATGAATTCCCGAAAAGGAATGGAATTCGGAAGAGCTTAAAATTTTTGTGGTTCAATCAGGGAAGAAGGGGGCAGTAATAAATAGGCGTCATTGAGACTCCTGGAAGTAACATATCCGCGCGTCAGGTTGCGGTGGGGGGGGGGACTGTTTCCATCCCCCCCTGTGTTTTAGCGTCTGGTGTTTTCCCGCAAACATAAATATCAGGAGAAAGGGTAGGCCGCGGTGGCGAGCGGGTAACAATCACCCCTTGTAATTACCTGCTAGATGCGAAGTAATTAAGGGACTATGCCCGCGCGCACCTAACTTAAGATTTGTCGTAGTTTCAACCGCTGTTAAATCCCGGGCGGACCCTTGCCCTCAGGAACTCTGTAACGGAGGCTGAAAGAACGACATTTTTTTTGTCTCCTCCCCCCTGAGTCCCTCGAAGGACAAAATTTTCCCGAGCTCGAGGATACGACGAAAAAATATTCGCCGAGTGCAGGGGGGTCATCGAGACCCACTCGAAGAGGCGCTGCTCCCAGGACCTCTTCAGGGTCTGGTTGAATTCGCGAATTATTCGCCGCAGGGTATCCCTGAGTTACGTCGACAAGGTCGAAGCCCCTTCAATCCACCCACAATTCACTTTTCTCTCTCTGTCTTTCTTATTCTTTGATTTTTATCCTCCTGCAGAGGTACAACAAAAAATATCCTTCCACCATCCTGCAGAGAGAAGCCAAACCAAGCAGCCCCCGTCGCCGTAATAAGCAGCAGAGCAACCCTCGTTTCTTGGATGAATCGTTAACCATGCCTACTTTCAGAGGGGTAAATGACGTGCATTTTTAATAGTCACGCGTGAGCCACGGTAGAATCGTTCTAAACATACGTGGGGTGTGTGAAACGAGGTCAAAGATTTCGCAACATGGAATTTAGAGCCTCAAGTAGACGTTGGAAGCTCGTACTTCCGGAGCAACGTGACGTTGGGGAATCTGAACAGTTCTGAGTTCCGGATTATACCTACGTAAGACTCTGGGCCGGTGTTACAGAGTTTTGTTGCCAGTTTAAACTCGGGTTCGTCTGAGAAACAGGCCAGAATACAAGTGACCGAATTATAATAACTGTGGACAGGAGCGGAATCCTGAAATTATCCCAATTAGGTGAACCTCAACAAACGGTTGGGCCAAAAAGCTCTCTGGCACTGTCGAAAAGTTATGGACTCAACCCCGAGGAGCTAGATTGCACCGTTGATTAGAAGAAAACATCAAGTCTAAAGCGTGTAATGGAAGTTTACTATCATTTGCCGCACCAAAATGTTCATTTCCGGATCAGGTACTCTGAGAAGAAGAAATACGTTGACGAGTAGAGTAGCTATGATCAAGCGTGAGGATTTCCCTACATTTTCAAAATGAGTTAAATGGCGGTGAGAAAACACGAAAAGAAAAACCTCTTCAATGAACATTCTGCGTGTACTATACACGGTATAATTCATCTCCTTGGAAAACCTGAAAGTCCTGGAAATCTCAGAGAATTATGTTGCTCCTGGAATATCCTGGAATTGTCAGGAAATTATAGATCCTAATTCGAGTAGACACTCGGAAAACGCGAAATGCAAAATACAAAGTACAGAATAAAAATCATGGTGTCCATCTCCTTGAAAAACCTGGAAGTCCTGAAAATCTCAGGGAAATTTGATGCTCCTGGAATATTCCGGAATTCTCAGGGAATAACTATTTTTTACATTAAACAAAACTATAATACAGTATTCTCAACTATAATTTCAGTTTGATTGACTATTTTCATGGTCCTATCGATCATAGAATGCAACAACAATATGATTTTCCTCAGTTTATAGATCCTAACTCTGAAAATGCGAAACTATAGAAAAATGGCACAACTGACATGGAGTCAGAATATCTTAGATGAAGGCAGCAGAATCAAGACTCACATTATCTTACATGAATTCGGCAAACTGTATCGAAAGAGGATCAAATTCCACCTACTTTTCGAACAAGAGACAAGAAAGAGAAGAGAAAAGGTTCCTAATCAAGAAACTAATGAAAAAAATCGCACTCAAAACTAGTCTGACAGTAAAATTAGTCAATTTCTTGGGCATCAATGGCAGGAGTCTAGCCCTCGAACCGATAATGCGATTGACTTGAGTCTCCATGTGAACAGTATATATTTCGGCAAAATCTGTCCAATGATCGTCAAAAAGATCGCGAAAACAAAAAGTGCGGTGAAATGTAATCAGGAAAAAGAACAGTACGTCACCTTTAAAGTTTTGGCTCAACGCGTACGCACATAAGAATTCTTGGCACTCTAATGAGCTATGTGAAACTGCAGCGTAGAAGCCCAACGTGGGGCCACTTTTTGATTCCGGGACTCGCAGGGGGGTGAAAGGGGAAAAGTTACCAGCGGGCATGAGTTCGGTACAGATAATAGAAATTTTGGTGCAGGGTGACGGGGGACGGAAGGAAATTCGAAAAAACAAACCGAGCATAAATCGGAGTGGGAGTTCGGTTTCCGCACGATTTAATAATCCCCATCCCCCCATTTCCTGCACCATTGGAAGCTGCCTCGCGATTTCTCTCTCTCGCTTTTCCATCCCTCCGTCTCTGTTTTGTCTCTCATTACAACCACCCCCGGTCCTCTCTCAGGCGCAGGAGCCTGCTGAAGCTTCCCTTGATTGGACCATCTCCTCCGGGTTCCCCCGCGCGCGTTTCGCCGGAATACACTACATCATAAAATACTTTTGTGTGTTGGGTAGTCCGCAATCATCGCGCCCCGTAAAGTTCACCGAAATGCTACGCGCTCACTCGAACCGAGAGAGAAGAAGAAGAAAAAAAAGTAGATAGAGACCTATGGACTAGATCCTGGGGTTTATGGCCCTGAAACAAACGGTGCCCTCCTTATTAATTAGAATCGACCCTCTCGCTGCACTATGATATACTTTTTCCGAAATCACGTAGGGGAGGGTGACAGAAATAGTATATTATGCTACAAGGGAGGAAAGAGCGCGATTTTAGCCGAGTGCGAGGTTTGCTGCCCGAGGCACGAGCGAAGCGAGTGCAGCGAGGGCAGCACGAACACGAGGTGAAAATCGCGCTCCTCCCGTGAGGCATATGCTATTTTTCACCCGACTTCGATAAAATGACCATATTCCGTCGCTGTAACGCGGGTGGAAAGTAGGTAGTCAATTTTTGACCGGAAGGAAGAGAAGTGATTAACCGGGCAGAAAAGTAAATTGCCGGGCTAAAAAGTCCACTTTTTTGCCCGGCAATCGACTTTTCTTCCCTCTGGTCCGAAATTGACGACTTTCGACCCGCGTTTCAGGGGCGAAATACGGTAATTTTACCGTAGTCGGGTGAAAAAAAAATTAAACACCTCAAACTGACGTTTGAAAAATGTTTCAACTTCAATCAATGAGTTATATTTTATTGGTTTTCAACTTTGTTTTCAAGGGGGCCTTGAAACCGTCGATGTAGATATTTTTCAAAAATTTTTCCCCACCCTTCCGAGTAAATGTGCGACGATGCCAATTAAATTCACCAGCGAACCGTCAATTAGTCACACTTGAATTATTTCTGCATCGGTTTTGGCAGAATGCCGTAGCTACTACATATAATAGCAATCGATGGAAGCTTGGGGCGTCTCCGATTTCCTCCCGAGTGAACACCGACCGTGGGGCCAAGAATGGGTCCAGTGAAGAAGTTACCCCGCGGGTGACATCGGGGCTGTTGAGACAGTGACACATACTCGAAGCCACGGATCGTATATCTCGGTGATTTCATAGATTAACCACGAAGGAGTCTCGAGGAAACTACGACGCCGCTACCCTCGCTTCCGTCCGGACCTTTTTCGGAGGGGGGCCCCCCGCCAAGTCTGTCGGCTCTTCCGGCAAAGGCCAAGAATTATTAGCGGTTATTACGCGTGGAAGACGTCGAGGATCAGGAAGTGCCTTAATGTCGCCTCGGTATTAAGGACCCGCTTTAATGACCGTTCTTTCACGCCATTTTTACGATACTTCATCACGATGACTTTGAATATTTGAAAACATTGGCCCCTCCCCGAATTTTTCAATCGAGATGGCGAGAAATTAAACAAGCGGGTTTGGGCTGACTGAGCCAGCCTTCGAACTTCCCTTTATTTATTTTGTTCTCAGCTATTTTGAAATTTGTAAATCTGACCTCAGATTCTTGATCAGCGGTTCAAAAAACCTTCGAGTACAAATTTCCGTAAGATTTCGAATATTTTTAGTATTTTTCCCAGCAAATCGGACTCGCCATTTTGAATTTCGCTAATCTGACTTCAGATTAGTGATCAGTGACTCAAAAAACCTACGAGTACCAAGTTTCATCCAGATCCAAAGTTTTTAGTTTTTTTGCAGCATGTCGAATACGCCAAATGAAAATTTTGCAAAACTGACTTCAGATTCGTGATCAGCGATCGAAAAAACCATATGGTACCAAATTACATTCAAATCCGTTGATTCGTTCTCAAAATATCGTCATTTTTGTTGTGTTTTTTAGAATTTTGTTATTTGAATAGTTGAAAAAGTACTGATCCGATCGAAGCCAAAATCTAATCAGTTCTAAGTTAAGAAATGCCCCGTCGATTGAGCCCAAGTTGATCGAAATCCGACCACGCGTTCTCCAGATATTGCGCGGACAAAAATGTGGTCACGCACACACACACCCAGACGTCAAACTGAAAATAGTCGGAGGTGATTCTTTGGACCTCGAAATGTGAAGATTTAGTAAAAACTCAACTTTTCATTTTCGGGGTGATCACAATAACTTCCTTTTTACGGCACAGGCATTAAAAAGTCACTTTTTGACGCCTGTTTTCGTTCCGGCAAATGGCACTGCTAAGTTCAAAGTTGCGGTGTAAAGTCTTTATTCCGCAACTTTGATGCGCAGTTCGAAGTGCGCATGTCAAAGTTGCGGAATAAAGTCTTTATACCGCTGGTTACCCCCTCTCTACTACCTTTTACAGCAGCTCCTATACGCAGTTCGTGCGGAACTCAACTGGCGTCAAAGTGACTATTAATGCCTTTTCCGTAAAAAATATTGTATGGGGCGCGCGCAGAAAGTAACTGTTCAGCAAGGTTATGTTTTTCGTACGAGCCGTTGGTTTTACCTGGCGAGCCGAAATAAACAGTTACTTTCGGCGCATGCCACATAAATATCTATTTTTCTCTGAAAACAGAGAAACGGGAAGTTAAAAAGTAGACGACTGGTGGGCTTCCTAAAAAAGGGATCGAAAAATGGACTTTCTAAAAAATCGCTTGTCGTAAGGTTCCAGACACACGGTTGATCCGATTATGTCTCTCGACGTCTCATTTTCGTCGGAGAGCAATTCTTGATCACACGAACGAGGGAAACTGCGAAAAAAAAATCCTGTGATGAGTTACGGTCAGTTATCAAAATTCAGCGACAATCTAGTCACTCTTTTGCTGATAACTTGGTGCAAAAATTTTGTTTTTCAATTTCCCTCGTTCACGCGATGAAGGATTGCTCTCCGAAGAAAATGAGACGTCGATAGACGCAATCGGGTCAACCGTGTGCCTGAAACCTTACGACAAGTGACTTTTGAAAAAGTCAATTTTGCCGAATCACGTTGTACTGGTCCCCTTAACCGCCTGATCAGGGTGCCGGTGTCTATATCGGTCTAATTCTAATCCAAACACTTGCTGCTGTTGAAGAGTGGTTGTGAGAGAGATACGCAGATAGAGTGTGATAGAGTAGAGCAACGGCCTGCCATGCCAACTTTCCCGGTGTGTCATACGAAAACTGCGTAGTTGAACACGTGGAGATCTGGATGCTGTACCACACACGGGACAAAACCAGGATGAATATAGACACGCGATCTACGCACTTAGAGACGCATGCCTCGATTACGAGGGTCTCTGCTGAGCTGCGACAAAGAAGTTTCCGCGAGGACTGTCAAAATCATCCAACTTTCGCCATTTTCGCATGTCCCGATCTCGTTTTCATCATTTCGCCAGTATTTTTCATCATAGAGCAGAAACAGGGGGGTTGGGGGAGATGAATTGACGAGAGGGTCGGTAGCAGGCCGAGGGTGGAACGAATCGAGAGCCAGCTCGTGCTCTCGAGGCTCTCCGCGAGCAGAGTTCACGAACAATAAACGAGCCCTTGGTGTTCTGCACGGTTGGAATGAGCGCGGAAACCGGGTGTCTAGTGCTTTTAATCCACGGTCGAATGTTCAACGTTCAACGTCATCGAGTCTTTTCATGGATTCAAGTAGCAGCAATACTTCTGCTTGACCGATAACAGCGAGGATTATTATCCGCTTCGATCGATCCCACTGCAACCCTCAGGGGGTCAGATAATATCTGTAACTTAATGAATTTTTTAACAACGTTCCATTTTTTTTCTTCTTCTTCTCGAAGAAGCCCGCAGGCGTTTTTACACAATGATACATTCAAGCCCACCCAACGTCCCGGAAAATTTTCTAAAGTGGACGGGTTCATTGTAGCCTGTGAAAGAACCGCAACGACATTTTCCTTGAGGGGGTGCGCACAGCGAAAAATGCTGTCCCTAGCTTTCAAGATCTGAAATAACTCTACACGAATCGAGCTTCATTTAGGAAAAAAAAAAAAAAGTATTCCAATTTATTTTCAAAATTGTGGCAGTGAAGCTCGAGTATAAACTGTGACCCCGATTTCTGTAAAACCGTTTGACCGATCGATTAGAAATTTATACACTATATTCATATCGGTATTATCCAACTGCTGACAGCATAGTTTCTGGATCAGAACTTTTATTCTCGAATTAAATAGGCAAAAAACGATTCTGAAAATGACAAGAAACGTCAATTTCGATATTCAGACGGAATTTGAATCTACCAAAAAACTGTTCTGCAGAATTCAAGTGGGTACGACAGACTGTGGTTACCGTTTTTATGCTGTGTCTGAAGGCCACGATTTTCGAGATAAATTGAACGCCTTTTTTCCCCCCGAACGAAGCTTATTTCACATAGTGCGGTTTCCCTCAATTTTTCCCAAAGTCATATCATATATTCTGAATGCCAAGCAGGCATTTTTGGTAATAAACCCTGTGAAATGATGCGTGTTTCTTTCGTGCATGCCTCTGTTAACATACCCTCTTGGAATTTGTAAAGTTCGTCAGCCGATTGACCCCCGATCCATTAATTATTCCTCTCACGATGAGGGAGAGAGAGAGGGCGAGAGCGGGGTCGTGTCTCGTCCAAATTGCTCCTAATTAACGTGGTGCAATTAATATAATGATCTTAATGATTGGCCCTGCAGGGTTAATAATCCCCCGGATTATTAATCACGCTCGACACTGCAGAGAGAGAGGATCCTCTCCAATTTTACAACACTCGTTCTTCGACCATGGGAAAGGATGAAAATATTTCTGAATGAGAGCCACCCTCGAACAGAGTTTTTCTCACTTTCAATAGAAGACGAGACCACTGGAATAAGTAAACGGAGAGCAATCCCTCTATGATTTTCTATGCAGAACCCACTCCACACACACAATGAAGGATAACCGCTCGTCTAATCTGAATGGCATTTCATGTCTGTCTCTCGTTATAAAGGAAGAAGAAGAGTCCTCTTTCACTCCGATATTCCTTTCAGGATCTATCCTGCACCGTCTCAAGGGTCTTGAGTTTCAATACATCCGAGATCTGGACCAGTAAAAAAAAAAAAAAAAAACAATTCAGATCGCTCGAAGAGAGTGACAGCCATCAGGATCTCTTAGGGTGTTCGATAAGAAGCGTAAAAAAAAAAAAAAAATCATCGATGATCGAAACAGACTCGCTTGAATGTGTTACGTGTGTTACAAATGTTGCCAGTGAACTTATTCGCGATTAGGCATCGAGCCAATTCGGATCCGTGTGGTCTTAAATCGAGACGGGGAATCCCCGATTACTCAACCGGGATTCAACACGCGAATATTAACGCTATTGATAAAATATTGGATATCGTCGATTCGTCATCCGTGATTCTGAGTGTAATTTTGCTCGTAGAATCGCATCAGTCTAATGGGAGAATCCGAGGTTTTTGGAAGGGGAAAAAAGAACAAAAAAAAGCACCAGCACGTGGAGGAAAACTAATGCTATTATTACCGTGACAAAACGTCAAGCTGAAACTCATGACGCTTGAGCAAGTGGTTATCCGTCAACTGGTGTTGGCTCTACCCTCCATTTCGCGCAGCTTCTCGCCATGGTCACGTTGCGAAAATAAACGGGGAATCTTTCGGAACTATGACACGTCTTATATAGTTTATTATTCAGTTGATCAACCAGCGATTTTAGTTTTTCTGTTTTTAGTAGCAGGACCAGACGTTTTTTTAGTCACGAAATTCTGAACGAGTCAGTTGATAAATTTCCAATAGAAAATTTCTGACCCAGAATAAAAAAGCAACATCTTGATTGTGAAGAAAAATTGAAGACTGAACTTGAGGGAGAAAATTAGTTATTTTGAGGCGATGTCAATTCAAGACGTCAGACGTTGAAACTTTCCGCAAATTTGTAGCTTTTACATTCCTTGAATTGATTTGAAAAACTTTGGTACTTTTCTTCAGAGATTTTTCTTCTTCTGCTTGCGAAATAATCAAAAATTAACTTTTCACAGGATTCATTATGCAACATGTTCTTTCACATGTTGTTCACTAATGGTTCAAAAATATTGCAAATCTGACCTCAAAGCTACATCGAAGGGAAAATCTAATCAGTTCTGAGTTTGCAAAATCCACGTCGATTGAGTCCAATTTGATAAATTTGGAAACAGAGGAACAGGAAGTTGAAAATCAGAAGAAAAATCACCGAATGGCGGCTATTTTTCACGAAACTTCGATTATCTTGATGAAACTTGTTCTTTTGTTACATATATGTCCCCTAAAATGAATCCTTAGATCCAAACTCGTAACATCATTTCAACTCGTATCGTCTCCCCTACAATTTCAGCAAAAACGAAGACGGTCTCGTTACTCTCTCAACTCTCTAAATTTGAATAAGTGAATAGTCACTGATGCCTCCAGTTATAAGTCTACCACTGGAAATCAGTGAAAAATCACTAATTTATCCAGTGAACTTGAATCACTGATTCAAATAGTGGAATTTTCACTGATTGAATCAGCGAAACTTATTGGTTCTTATATATATTTGATCCGGTTGAAGATATTCTCGAAACGGAAAGACAATATGGTATATTCGACACATTTTTGTTTCGCGAGTCTTTATTGCAAGTAAAGAAAAAACAGACTCCCAACGCAGATGAAACTTCTCCGTTTCCCATCTCGTCGGAGCGAGCCAAGACTGGACGCGGTGAGAAAACCCAACCTACCAAAAGTATAAGGAATTCAATGTAAGACAGTGAACAGCAATATTCACACAATTCATTGATTATTTGCAACTAACAAGCCAAATTGTGAAGAAGTTTATAAATCCGCATGTGTACTTACGTTATGATTTTTACTGAACAGTTCACGTGGTTGAACCGACGCCCGAATCAGCACGCAACATATGAACGCGAAAGATTTGGCGGTTAGTAGGCAGCTCCATGGCGGTTAGAGACTCGGCGTACGCGGCGCCCCTATCGTTCGTCACAAAAGTCACTGACGAATCAGTGAAGTTATGCACTGGTTTAGCAGTGGTAAAATTACTGCTGAAATGGACTTCACCGATACTCCAGTGAAAAAGGGTTCGAGTCACTGTTTCTGCAGTGAAATACCAAGTCACCGATTCAATTAGTGAAATTTTCACTGATTCAAATTTAGAGAGAAGCCTTCCGGTGCCCTGGCTCTAATGTTCGTGATGTACTTTGACCCAGTTATTTTTCTCCGAGCTTATCTCTGCTCCGAAGGCCCCGGGTCATACCTGACAGCGATATTCACCTACCCAGCAATCCTCGTCAGGGTTAATACCGTCGGTGCCTGCCATAAAACGAGAAACCAAGAGCTGGCTGGCTGGCTGCAGGACCAATAACAATAAAAGGTTCTAATCTTCATAAAGCCTGTCCCCCTCTCATCCGTTTCCCCGCCCGTGTACCATACCCACGTCCCTATTACCCTGCTGGTGTAGCTATCGTCCAGAATCGAGCATGCGTTATCCACGGACACGGTCGGACACAGGACACAGGGTATCGCCACCCTCCTGCGAAAGAGGGAAGAGGAAGAGGAAAGATATTATACTCGAGACCTAGACCCATAGAAATGAAGGGATGACGCTGGCTTCGTAATTGCTGCAGGGCGAGTGCGGACCGTGTGCCACTGTCAGCTGTTTCCATATTATCCGGTCATACACTGGTCGGGGTCGGAGGGGGCGTCGACGATAACGGCAAATGACCCGAGAATCCATAGAGCTAGACGAACAGCCGCGGTGAAAATCGGCAATAATCCCGATCGTAAAAACGGAGCTGTCACGTCGCACTGACGGAAGCTGCGCGCCGGGAAACCAGGGATAAGGATCGTTTCTTCGATAATGAAGCTTTTAGTCGAGGATCGTGGTATCCCCAGTTCGGTTAAACCGCTTCGATTATTGGGGAGCCATTTTTAAATCCTAAGAGAGCTTTTCTATGACCGATTGTGCGGAAATCGGTTGAACTATTCGTGGGGTGCAGATTCGGTCATTTAGAATGTTTGAAAGTCTGATTAAAGTGGGGCGTAGAATATTTTTAAACTTTTATATTTCGCATCGATTCGAATGAAATGAAAAATAATGACAAAATAATGATTGATTCTTTGAAACTATGAGCAAAATTATTTAAGAAAAGCCGGGCCTGTCACCCGCACCCTTCGATTTGGCTGATTTTTTGTGAGCATGTTACCTACCTGGAGAGTAATCAAAAGCCAAAATATTATGTCCCGAAAAAATTTATTGGCCGAGTTACAGTTTTTTTTCACATTTTTGACTCGAATTTGGGTATTTTCGATTATGCAAAGGTTTTTTGTACTACGTGGCTGGAAATCGGTTTCTTTATGTAAAATTGACCCAGGAACACGAATCTGGCCACAGATTTGACCTACGACAAAAACCTACGGTAATATTAGCCAAAAACACCCAAAATTGACCAAAAAAGTCCCAAATCTTGGGGAAACGGTCCAAAAAAAATGTTTTCGACTTTCTGAGGCGGTAATCTTGTAGGAAAAGAGCCAACGAATCCAATGACCACACTCCCAGATTTCTAGGACGAACCGTTCAAGAGATACGCGTTGTCAAAGTTGGAGAATCTTGTTTTTCTGGCAATAATGGACTTTTTTGACCTCGTTGGACAAATGTCCGACCTAAAGGCCTATTTTGCGGCATTCACCACGACTATCTAAATCGAGTATCAATAGGTTATTTTTATCAAATGAGATTCGTCAGATTCTGGTCAAAATAATTAAATTTACTTTTTCATAAAATAAAATAATAAGGACCCTTAAAAAGGTCCATTATTTGCAGAAAAATCAAGATTCTCCAACTTTGACAACGCGTATCTCTTGAACGGTTCGTCCTAGAAATCTGGGGGTGTGGTCATTGGATTCGTTGGCTCTTTTCCTACAAGATTGCTGCTTCAGAAAGTCGAAAACATTTTTTTTTGACCATTTCCCCAAGATTTGGGACTTTTTTGGTCAATTTTGGGTGTTTTTGGCTAATATTACGGTAGGTTTTTGTCAGAGGTCAAATCTGTGGCCAGATTCGTGTTCCTGGGTCAATTTTACATAACGAAACCAATTTTCAGGCACGTAGTACAAAAAACCTTTGCATAATCGAAAATACCCAAATTCGAGTCAAAAATGTGAATAAAAACTGTAACTCGGCCAATAAATTTTTTCGGGACATAATATTTTGGCTTTTGACTACCCTCCAGGTAAGTAACATGCTCACAAAAAATCAGCCAAATCGAAAGGGGTGGATGACAGGCCCGGTTTTTCTTAAATAATTTTGCTCTATGTTGAAATCGTTAACTATCATTTGAATGAGAAATTTTTATTGAGATGTTACCCGCAGTCTTGTTCTTGAGATACGATGCAGTGAACAGACTTAAATTTGATACTTGAAAAATATGATTTTGATTATATGAAAATTGAACGAAAAAATAAAGCTTCGAAATCATCGAAATCGTGTAAAACTTTTAAATCTGCATAATCTGAAAATTTTAAACAATTCTTCAAAATGATTTTCATGAATCTAAGTAAAAACCTTGTGAGAAAGAAACGTCTTTATATATTGAATGTACTAAAAACCTCTTGAATCATGTTTGAATTGATTTGAAAACTCCCAAAATTCTATATCATTCAATTTCAAATTCAGTGGTTCTTTTGAAATCCGTATCAAATTATCCAAATCCACAAACTCTAGAATCTCTGTAAAAATCTGTTAAAAAATCCTGCGAAAATCGGTTTAAAAAATCTTTCAAAACTCTTCAAAACTAAATGTGATCTAGAATCTCTGTAAAAATCTTTCGAAAAAATCTTTGAAAACCGATTTAAAAAATCTTTCACAACGCTCCAAAACTGAATTCCGAGAATCTCTGTTGAAAATCTGTTAAGAAAACCATCGAAAATCGCTATAAAAAATCTTTCAAAACGCTGCAAAACTAAATGTCTAGAATCTCTGTTGAAAATCTGTTAAAAAAACCTTCGAAAATCGCTATAAAAAAACTTTCAAAACGCTCCAAAACTAAATGTGATCTAGAATCTCTGTAAAAATCTTTCGAAAAAATCTTCGAAAACCGATTTAAAAAATCTTTCACAACGCTCCAAAACTGAATTCCGAGAATCTCTGTTGAAAATCTGTTGAAAAAACCTTCGAAAATCGATTTAAAAAATCTTTCAAAACGCTCCAAAACTGAATTCCGAGAATCTCTGTTGAAAATCTGTTGAAAAAACCTTCGAAAATCGATTTAAAAAATCTTTCAAAACGCTCCAAAACTGAATTCCGAGAATCTCTGTTGAAAATCTGTTGAAAAAACCTTCGAAAATCGATTTAAAAAATCTTTCAAAACGCTCCAAAACTGAATTCCGAGAATCTCTGTTGAAAATCTGTTAAGAAAACCATCGAAAATCGCTATAAAAAATCTTTCAAAACGCTGCAAAACTAAATGTCTAGAATCTCTGTTGAAAATCTGTTAAAAAAACCTTCGAAAATCGCTATAAAAAATCTTTCAAAACGCTGCAAAACTAAGTCTCTAGAATCTCTGTTGAAAATCTCTTTAAAAAACCAGGAAGAAACACTGGGGCGTTTTAATAGTTGGTTTTCTTTTTTTTTTGTCACCCTTACAAGGGAACGTCTGTTTCCACTGCAGTCCCTGGACCGCATTTAGCTGTAACAGCAGCTCGTCACCTACTTATTTTTCAATTAGCCCCCGCGATTAATCACAGCCCTCCTTTTTTTAAACCCGAAAACTTGACGTTTAAGAACCGATTAGATTCCGCGGGGGACGCAATTACTTTTTAATTAAGATCGAACGCACCATCCTGGTTACGGAAGCCGGGACTCCTATTCTACCCAGTTTCGACTTCCCCTTGTCCCTTTGAAACCTTCCCAGTCTCTCGCTCCTCGTCGGTGTGCACGAGGATGATCCATACACACCTGTATCAAACTTCTAAACTCCCGTAGATCCAACTCACTCGACTCACCCCGGGGGGAGATGGACCGTCTTGCCTCTCGTTATCACATCAATTCACCTCCGCAGTGACTAACTAATAATAAGCTCCTCAGAAATATCTCTCTTATACATGTATATCGCACCTTAAATTAATGAAATTAATTAACGCTAATAATTAATCACAACTCTTGACAACTCGGCGGTATAAGGTACAAACTTTACACTTAACTCGGAAAAAACTTTTTTACAACTTCACAAAGTAAATTATCTACCGTGAACTTCTTTTTTTCTTGCTTCGCTTCAGTTTGCATCAATTTGTACAGAATTTATATTTTCCTTGAAGAAATGAAGCTTCGGTACTTTTTTCCAAAATTATTCGACTCAAGAATGTCTGCCCTTAATTTTTTCCTTTCATACAGAATTAGATACGAATCCTAGGGTCTTCTTTCTACATTTTTTTTTGTCTCTGCTCCATTTAAGATTCCGAATGAACCCCGTGCATCGAATTGGACAGAATTTAGACACAAGATTAAATTCTCCAAAATTCTCCAAAATGAAACATGTTTACTTTTAGTTCCAAAATGGCGAAAAAAAACTTCTAAAATTCTTGAGACAACTAGACAGACTTGAGTAAAGAAATTTTCCTCGAAGAAATGAAGCTTCGGTATTTTTTTTCCAAAATTATTCGACTCAAAAATGTTTGCCCTTAATTTTTTCCTTTCATACAGAATTAGATACGAATCCTAGGGTCTTCTTTCTACATTTTTTTTTGTTTCTGCTCCATTTAAGATTCCGAATTAACCCCGTGCATCGAATTGGACAGAATTTAGACACAAGATCAAATTCTCCAAGATGAAACATGTTTACTTTTAGTTCCAAAATGGCGAAAAAAAACTTATAAAATTCTTGAGACAACTCGACAGACTTGAGTAAAGAAATTTTCCTCGAAGAAATGAAGCTTCGGTATTTTTTTTCCAAAATTATTCGACTCAAAAATGTTTGCCCTTAATTTTTTCCTGTCGAACAGAATTAGATACGAATCCTAGGGTCTTCTTTCTACATTTTTTTTTGTTTCTGCTCTATTTAAGATTCTGAATTAACCCCGTGCATCGAATTGGACAGAATTTAGACACAAGATCAAATTCTCCAAGATGAAACATGTTTACTTTTAGTTCCAAAATGGCGAAAAAAAACTTATAAAATTCTTGAGACAACTCGACAGACTTGAGTAAAGAAATTTTCCTCGAAGAAATGAAGCTTCGGTATTTTTTTTCCAAAATTATTCGACTCAAAAATGTTTGCCCTTAATTTTTTCCTGTCGAACAGAATTACCCACACAGCACTTTATATTTCAGAAATATTTCAGGTATGATTCATCTGAAACATGTTATATTTCATTGAAATGTTTCGGAAACATTTCAGAAATGTGTAAATGTCCGCGATATAACCAACTTTACACTTCTGACACATTTCTGAAATATTTCTTGAATATTTCATAAATATCTCAGTAACATATCCGAAATCTTTCTGCCATGTATCCCGGTTATACTTCAGTTATATGCCTGAAATATTTCTTTGATCTTTTCCACTGTTTCTGACACATTTCTGAAATGTTTCCACACATATTTCAGACATGTTTCTAACATATTTCTGAAATATATTCGGAAATCTTTCAGACATGTTTCTGATATGTATCGACAACGTAACATTCCTAAATGTCGATAACATAACAATTCTATGTTTCAGCGATATGATATGATACTCACATTTGTCGACGACATTGCATTAGTACCGAGGATATAAAAAAATATTCTGTTTGAATTATTATTCTGTTTTTTTTTTTTAATTTGAATTCTCTGACGGTTTTTCCGTAGAATCCAATATAAAACAAAACTGATCGTGAGTATAACCCACGATGAGATATAGCGATCAACTTCGATCGCATAAGAAGCTACCCAGCACTGCCCAACAGTCGCCTACCTATTATAACACCGGGCACATTTCACTTGCGAGAATAGTGCGCCGCTATGTGGCGATACTTCGAACTTGTTGTTACGTAACAGATATGTATCAGATACATGAATGAGACATCACAATGTTATGTAGACTTAGAATCAATCGACATATTTCCGTAACACTTCAGAAATAGTGACGATGTTATATTGCATCCGAAATGTTACAGAAACATTGCGAAAATTATGAAAATGTGCGTTCCAACAGACATATTTTCGCAACGTTTCAGAAATATAAAAAATGTAATATCGCATCTGTAATGTTTCGGAAAAATGGCAAAAATCATGAAAATGTGTGTTCCAATCGACATATTTCAGCAACGTTCCAGCAACATACAAAACGTTATGTCGCATCCGAAATATTGCGGAAATATTGCAAAAATTATGGAAATGTGCGTTTCAACCGACATATTTCCACAACGTTTCAGTAACATGAAAAATGTTATATGGCTATTGACATCTGTCAGGAACGTTTCTGAAATAATGAAAATGTTATGTTACATCTGGAATATTTCCGCAACGTTTCAGAAATATAAAAAATGTAATATCGCATCTGTAATGTTTCGGAAAAATGGCAAAAATCATGAAAATGTGTGTTCCAATCGACATATTTCAGCAACGTTCCAGCAACATACAAAACGTTATGTCGCATCCGAAATATTGCGGAAATATTGCAAAAATTATGGAAATGTGCGTTTCAACCGACATATTTCCACAACGTTTCAGTAACATGAAAAATGTTATATGGCTATTGACATCTGTCAGGAACGTTTCTGAAATAATGAAAATGTTATGTTACATCTGGAATATTGCGGAAACATTTCGGTAATGTTGAAAATGTTATATTGCTGTTGACATCTATCAGCAACGTTTCAGAAATATTCTCAAGTTATGTTATGAATCTGAAACATTGAAACATTTCGAAATATTTCTGAAATATAACGTGCCGTGTGGGTAGATACGAATCCTAGGGTCTTCTTTCTACATTTTTTTTTGTTTCTGCTCTATTTAAGATTCTGAATTAACCCCGTGCATCGAATTGGACAAAATTTAGACACAAGATCAAATTCTCCAAGATGAAACATGTTTACTTTTAGTTCCAAAATGGCGAAAAAAAACTTATAAAATTCTTGAGACAACTCGACAGACTTGAGTAAAGAAATTTTCCTCGAAGAAATGAAGCTTCGGTATTTTTTTTCCAAAATTATTCGACTCAAAAATGTTTGCCCTTAATTTTTTCCTGTCGAACAGAATTAGATACGAATCCTAGGGTCTTCTTTCTACATTTTTTTTTGTTTCTGCTCTATTTAAGATTCTGAATTAACCCCGTGCATCGAATTGGACAGAATTTCGACACAAGATCAAATTCTCCAAGATGAAACATGTTTACTTTTAGTTCCAAAATGGCGAAAAAAAACTTCTAAAATTCTTGAGACAACTAGACAGACTTGAGGAAAGAAATTTTTCTTGAAGAAATGAAGCTTCGGTATTTTTTTCCAAAATTATTCGACTCAAAAATGTTTGCCCTTAATTTTTTCCTTTCATACAGAATTAGATACGAATCCTAGGGTCTTCTTTCTACATTTTTTTTTTGTTTCTGCTCTATTTAAGATTCCGAATTAACCCCGTGCATCGAATTGGACAGAATTTCGACACAAGATCAAATTCTCCAAGATGAAACATGTTTACTTTTAGTTCCAAAATGGCGAGAAAAAACTTCTAAAATTCTTGAGACAACTAGACAGACTTGAGTAAAGAAATTTTCCTTGAAGAAATTAAGCTTCGGTATTTTTTTCCAAAATTATTCGACTCAAAAATGTTTGCCCTTAATTTTTTCCTTTCATACAGAATTAGATACGAATCCTAGGGTCTTCTTTCTACATTTTTTTGTTTCTGCTCCATTTAAGATTCCGAATTAACCCCGTGCATCGAATTGGACAGAATTTCGACACAAGATCAAATTCTCCAAGATGAAACATGTTTACTTTTAGTTCCAAAATGGCGAAAAAAAACTTCTAAAATTCTTGAGACAACTAGACAGACTTGAGGAAAGAAATTTTTCTTGAAGAAATGAAGCTTCGGTATTTTTTTTCCAAAATTATTCGACTCAAAAATGTTTGCCCTTAATTTTTTCCTTTCATACAGAATTAGATACGAATCCTAGGGTCTTCTTTCTACATTTTTTTTTGTTTCTGCTCTATTTAAGATTCCGAATTAACCCCGTGCATCGAATTGGACAGAATTTAGACACAAGATCAAATTCTCCAAAATTCTCCAAAATGAAACATGTTTACTTTTAGTTCCAAAATGGCGAGAAAAAACTTCTAAAATTCTTGAGACAACTAGACAGACTTGAGTAAAGAAATTTTCCTTGAAGAAATTAAGCTTCGGTATTTTTTTCCAAAATTATTCGACTCAAAAATGTTTGCCCTTAATTTTTTCCTTTCATACAGAATTAGATACGAATCCTAGGGTCTTCTTTCTACATTTTTTTGTTTCTGCTCCATTTAAGATTCCGAATTAACCCCGTGCATCGAATTGGACAGAATTTCGACACAAGATCAAATTCTCCAAGATGAAACATGTTTACTTTTAGTTCCAAAATGGCGAGAAAAAAAATTCTAAAATTCTTGAGACAACTAGACAGACTTGAGGAAAGAAATTTTTCTTAAAGAAATGAAGCTTCGGTATTTTTTTTCCAAAATTATTCGACTCAAAAATGTTTGCCCTTAATTTTTTCCTGTCGAACAGAATTAGATACGAATCCTAGGGTCTCCTTTCTACATTTTTTTGTTTCTGCTCCATTTAAGATTCCGAATGAACCCCGTGCATCGAATTGGACAGAATTTAGAAACAAGATCAAATTCTCCAAGATGAAACATGTTTACTTTTAATTCCAAAATGGCGAAAAAAAAAACTTCTAAAATTCTTGAGACAACTCGACAGACTTGAGGAAAGAAATTTTCCTTGAGGAAATAAGGCTTCAGAATATTTTCCGAATCATTAGACCCGGAAAATGTTTCTCCTTTCACACAGAAAAAATAAATCTGTGTTCTTGTTTCGGCGTATTTATTAATTCTTTTATTTATTTCATCCAGTCAGGAGGATTAAAGTTTACCGTAACCTTTGAGCCTGCGATTATCTCCCACCGACTGAATAGCGGAGAGCCGGATTTGGGCCGGCGTTTAAGAGCATGTAGGCTTAATAGCCGAGGGATATGAAAAGAGAGGCTAATATACGAAGACCAGAACACAATGAGGCACCTAGTGGCGCACGGTGATCCTGGGGGTCCTGGAATCGTGACGTTGTACTTCGACAATGAGCCTCGACGCGTGTCCAAAGGTGAAGCGCAGGCAGCACCGCGTGTAGAGAATCGGAAAGACGTGTAAAGAGAGCCAAAGAGCAGCCTGAGGGAGAGGACCAAAGGTCACAGACCTCGACCCGATCGTTGACTAATAGTAAACGTGATCCAATCTGTCACTCGTTAACCACCTCCTATGTCCGCCTAACTATGACGAATGACTCTCACTCGCGTGTGCGTGTGCGTGAGCCTCACGCGCGCAGCTCTTCCGTCTCGTCCTACTGCTCCCGTGTTTTTCACACGCGAGTTTAATGCCTCTTACATCATTAGATCTATTTTTATTAAATTTACAACTTTTCGAGGATGAAAAAGTTCGTTGGACAGTTTTTGGGCCATTTGTGGGATCAGATATTGATCTTCTTGGACCGACGACTTCTGAGCGTTCGGATTGATGGGATGTTCAATAAAATTTTGAAAAGTTTGAAGTTTAAAAAAACTAGCGAATTAAAAAAAAAATGAGTCTGAAATATTTGGAATTCTAATCCTTGATAATCTAATTGATTAATTGAGTACTGCGAAATACCTGAAGCAGTTCAAACATTAGACAAAAAGATTGCAAAGTGATTAGAAGGAATTAGAAAAAATTACAGAGATTTATCAATATTTGTAAAAATATTCAAGGAATTCCGAAATGATAGAAAGAAGGATTTCGACGAATTCTGAAAAATTCTATAAACTTTTCATGAACTGTAAAAAATCCCAGGAATTACAGTGGATTTTGAAGCACTAACCTAAATTCTAAATAATTTCACATAGTTTATAAAAATTCTAATGCATTCAAAATGTTTTAAAGAATTCTTATCAATTCGAGATGATTTTCAAAAAATTCCAGAGCATTCTGGAGACTGTAGAGATCAAAGAGGAGAAATTTGTCGATTGTCTAGTTCTTCCTGTGCTCGCAGATATCGAGCCTGTGATTTTTTATACTTTCCTTTTTTTCTAATGGATGTGCATCGGGGAACACGGGTTGAAACATGGGGTTTTCTAGATAATCTCTGAAAGCCCGGTTTTCTTGGGGTAAATTTCAAGCTTTCCCTTCCTTTCCCTTCCCTTTCCCTCCAAGGGGCAGTGATAAATTCTCTTGTATAAGCAAAGATCGGTAGGAATCCCCTCTACGTCTCTACGGTCACGCGTTTTCAACGTCACGCCAAGGGCCGACCCGCGGCTACTCTTCTTCTCGAGGACAGCAGGGATTTTCAAGGATTTGCAAAGGATATCGTCCTCCGCTGACCCTTTCGCCAACAGCTCAACCGGCTACAATCTCTCACGATAAATTAGCTCAGAATTTTTGCAACAACTGTTTCGAAATTAAGAAAAAGAAAATTCGGCGCATGCGCACGTCGTGAATGATCCACTTTCCACACTGTGGTTTTTTTTTTCATGAATTTGCAGTAATTAAGATTACAACTGAGTCTCAGCTTACAATTAGTAAATTTCACAATTATCGGATTTTACCTACTTTCCGCACTTGCCAGATAATCTTCTATTTTGAAGCTAAATCGCTCAGAGATTAGATCGAAATTATTCGTATCAGGATATCAAAAGACGGATTTTTGTCAACGACTGCTTCGAAATTATTCGCACAACAGTGAAGAAAAGCAAATTTGGCGCATGCGCAGATCGTGAATGATTCACTTCCCACACTAGGGGTTTTTTCTTCCCATATTTGCGGTTAAAATTATCCTAATCGCTTATCAAACTTCACGTTCATCGTACATCGCCTACTTTCCGCACTTGTCAGTTGATCCACTATTCTAAAGCTCCGCAAAACTTTCTCGAAAATGAGGTCAAAATTCGCATATCAGGTATCAAAAAATGAATTCTTGCATCAATTGCTCGCAAATTACTTTTAGGACAGTGAAGAAAAGCAAATTTGGCGCATGCGCAGATGGTGAATGATTCACTTCCCACACTAGGGGTTTTTTCTTCCCATATTTGCGGTTAAAATTATCCTAATCGCTTATCAAACTTCACGTTCATCGTACATCGCCTACTTTCCGCACTTGTCAGTTGATCCACTATCCTAAAGCTCCGCAAAAATCTCTCAAGAATGAGGTCGAAATTCGCATATCAGGTATCAAAAAATGAATACTTCCATCAATTGCTCGGAAATTATTCTTAGGACAGTGAAGAAAAGCAAATTGGGCGCATGCGCAGATCGTGAATGATTCACTTCCCACACTCGGGTTTTTTTCTTCCTATACTTGCGGTTAAAATTATCCTAATCGCTCATCAAACTTCACGTTCATCGGTAATCGCCTACTTTCCGCACTTGTCAGACAAAAATTCAGGTGGCAATGTGAAGACTTCGAAAGACTGAAATCCCAAAAGTCCAAAATTGCGAATTTATGTATAATTCTGGTGGGGCTTAAAAGTTATAACGTTAAAATCCGCTATTTTGGCCCTTCGAGATTTCAATCTTCCGAATTTCCGTCCCCCACCCGAAAATTCTTCCCTTTCCTCATTTTTTTTTTCATTTTTATTTTTTTCGAGTCAACAAAATCCCGAATTAGATTGTCAGCCGTATCAATTTCCAGTTCTTTCATCGCTTCCTATTTTTTCATCTGACTTTTTCATTTCCCCTTCGTTCTTCAGAGTAATCGTATGGGATACGCGTGTGTGAAGAAAAGATTGGATCGCGTTAGCATACAATAGAGTGGCATGGCGTGCTGTGCCTTCCTTCCTTTTTTTTTGCTTTTTTTATATAAAAAGGAGGAAAATCGCGGTTTAGAGTGAAGATATAGGCCGTCTCTAAGGTCTCAAAGCCCTGACCTGAATCAATTGCTCTGAAACTATGATATTACTGATTCTAATTTTAGATAAGGTTTGAACTCTCTGGGCTGTAATTAATGCGAGTAGCATCACAAGCTTCTTTGTCAATTTTTCTAGTGTTAGTGTATCGTTGTGCCCCCAAGACTTCAGTAAATCTAAAACTGGACCAGGCTCCCACACTAGATCATTCGACTGGTTGTGTGCGTGAGTGCGTGAGTCAGTGTAGGAATAGCAGAAGAGCAGAAGAGCACGGGTGACAGATGAGCGCGGATAAGCTTTGGACAGGCACCCCACGAATCCCCGGGGATCGAGCGGGAGATTGATGCGTTATGGGAGGCGATCACAACAACCCATGCATCGCCAATGACGCCTTCAAAATCCGTGACGTTCGTCAGACCTGAATATCCACACTTTATTTAACCTTTTTTTCTTCCATTCTTTTGTCTCCCCTGATGTTAATTTCGGGGGAAATAATCGAGATATAGGGTAAGGTTGCTATCGATGGACCCCCTAAGCAAAGTTGGTCATAAAAATTGGATTGTGAGTCGAAAATGCAAAACCACTGGTGGATGTTTTCTTCGGAACCTATTCTACAGAGCAGTCATGAGTGAGCAAGGTTATTGTTAACTTCTGATTATTTATCACCGATTTTCTGTTCTTTGAATTTGGTCCATTCATGGCAACCCTGCTCCATGAATGGACCGCTAAAATAATGAACATAAAACAATACAAGGACCTGCTCCATGGACCACCCCATCTCCTTCGGTGGACCACTAAAATAATGAACATTAAACAATACAATGATCTAATGACCTAATATATTGGTGTAAATGATAAATTTATGACGTATGAATAGATTTTTGAGATTTCAAACAAATTGTGGGCCAACCACGATAGATGCTCTCAACAGTGTCTTACAAACTGAAAAACGTAATACCTTCCATACTGGTCCATTCATAGCTTTGTTGCCCGGTCCATCCATGGAAATTCGCATCGCAACGCATAACCTATCCTACTACCACAGGATGGAAAGATACCAAAAAAGTATCGGTATCATTTTGAAGAGCGAAGTATAAGCTTCAAAACCATCCAACACGATTTAGGAAAAATCACCGATACAAGGGTTCAAACACGTTTGCAAAATTAGGAAAAATAAGATCGGAAAGGGCAAATTCCTATCTCGCTCAATTTCAGCACGCCTATGGCACCCACGTGAATGTTTTTAACATGGCCACTCTTTGGCCACTAGTAGACTTGATTCGCACTGATAGCAACGCCAAGCACTGATACATACCTGAGATATACCACTGGTCCATCGAAGACAACGGTCCGTCGATAGCAACCTTACCCTATGTTGAATTTTATTTGCGATGCGAAAAATAATTCGCAACTCTTATCTGAACCGACTGGACCGTCGGATGACGTCAGAGGTCTGGATAAATTTGAATTTTTATTTGTCGAAGGAGAAGATTTCGTCAATTTCTTGTTTTTCCAGAATAGAAAAGGTGTAAAAAGTTTCATTCCGGTGACCCGAAAATCGTGACGTGACTTTAGCGACTTTTGGTGTACATACGTAATTATGTATACGCTCTTCCGCATCGTGTTTTCACAACGACGCAATTAAAAGTTTAGTAGGTATGAAAAAAATATATTGAGAAGAAGAAAGTTTCTTTTTTTTCGCCGTGGTTTTATATTGCCCCACGTATAGCTATACTTCCTAATACTCACACGACCGCAGCAGGCTTTGGAAAAATAACGACTACATCACTTTTCAACGAAAAAGCTCGTTATTGGCTCACAAATTTAACTGCCAGACGTATTTCGGTCGTATATTTTCATTTTACTCCAAGAAGAAGAAAGAGGAGGAAGAGGATATTGAAAAAAGTATTAGCTCTTATTCCGTGAAGTATATAAAAATCTCTGACTTCGATTCGATTGGATACGGGAATAAGCAACGAAAAACTATTGGTACTCGTTCAGAATTCGAAAGACTCTATTGAGGGGGAAAATACATTCTGAAATATGAAAAATGTATTTTGGAAGTTTTTACTTTTTTACCCTCTTGAAACGATTAAATTCCGAGCTTTTGAAACTCTAATGACAGTTCTGATTCGAATAGGGTTCGTTAGTACCGTTTCGTCGAGTACATGCTCGACGAGATGTGTAGAGAGACGAATGCTCGAAAGCCATTCAGAACGTCGAACAAGAACACCTCAAGTTCGCATAAATCTCAATGATTAGAGACCACGTCGCGAGAGCTGAGCCCGCGCGATTTTCCGCTTTTCCCGCTCTCTTTCTTGCAATTAGCTTAGCTACAAACTCGAGTCACCGAGGGGGTAATCAGTTGACAAGTGATTGCAAATTTCTTTCAATGCATGCTATTTCTTCACCGGCTCTGAAAAATATTAACGTGTTTTTTATTTCAAAACCTGGTCTGCAGAAATGCGGCCCTCGGGCCGAAAAGATCTGTTTTGCGCCCGCTCATGAGGTATGAAATAGTTATTTGTGTATCAAGGGCGGAAAGTCCTATTTTTCCAAGTGTGCCTTTGGCGGCACAAGCCGAAGGCGAGTTGCTGCGAGCACACTCGCCAAAATAGCCTTGCGCCCGTGATGTACACGATGTTTTTCTCATCACCTGGTCTGCAGAAATGCCTCTTTTCAGACCGAGTGAGCGGGCGGAAAACAGGATTTTGCGCCCTAGGGCAAGAAAAAGTCTCTTTCGCCCGCTTCTAGCGGGCGGAAAAAGACGTTTCCGCCCGCTCAAGAGCCCGTGTAGAAATTTGGTCAGGGGGGCAATCAGGCCCTGATTATTTGGCCTGATCACAGTTCGGGCCCTGATGATGACATGTAACATTCGGCACGGCGGGCCCCGATCTGGTTTTAGTATAAATGATTAGACCCTGATCAGGCCATGGTCAGGCCCTGATCTGCTGACCTCGCCACAATCCAAGCGGTATATTTATTTAAGAATAACGAACTAATCAGGCCCTGATCAGGCAATTGTGAGGGTATTGCTCAGGGCCTAATAAGCTATCCTCAAAAACATACTGCTAAGATTTTGACAATGCCAGTATATCAGGGCTTGACCGGGGCCTGATCAATTATCCTACAAAAATTGAAAATATCGGGGCCTGATCTGCGAAATGTTACATTTTCAGTCGGGACCAGAAATGGACACTTTAATGGGGGCCCTAACATTGAAAATCACGAGGTGAAAATCGCGTTCCTCCCGTATGGCATATACTTCTTTTCACCCGTCTACGATAAAATGACCATATTCCATCGCTGCAACGTGGGCGGAAAGGAGTCATCAACTTTCGAACAGAGGGAAGGAAAAGTGAATAAGCGGGCAAAAAAGTAAATTACCGGGCAAAAAAGTGGACTTTTTTGCCCGGAAATTTACTTTTCTTCCCTCTGGTCCGAAATTGATGACTTTCGACCCGCGTTTCAGGGGTGAAATATGGTCATTTTATCGTAGTCGGGTAAAAAGAATTATTTCAACCATGCGTGAGGACTGACTACCGAGAAATTAGAACCCCTGGGCACTACTTGATCCGCACGTGGACTGCAGGGTCCGCAGCACGGTGGCGATTACGCACGTATGATTCTTACGTACATATGCACTCCTTTTTTTTTGGTCTGCTTGACAATGAGAAATATTGTGTGCATGGTGCGGTGCTGCATCCGCACGTGTTTACCTACTCGGTTGCATTCGGTATTTGGCATGCGTATCGCGTTCGTACGTGAGGTACAAACGCAGCCGTTTTACGCACTGCACGAAAAATCGTGAACGCAATCCGTTATCTCGTTTCCCGTTCCCCGTACATCTACCGCTATCCCCGAACCCGAACCCGAACACATGTGTCGTACGTATTTCATTGCGCAATCAACTCGCAGCTGGCAGAGTTTCTTTTTTTTTTTAATTTTTTTTCCTATTTTTGATGTGTTCAATTCGGATGAGAAGTAGGATATTTCGAAATTCTATCATCCTGCTACGGTATTCAAATGATACAACAGAAAATAGTTGAGGGTAACAAGCACCCTGAAATTTGTTCAACGTTCGAATAATTACATCTTCAAACTTGATCTTCTATTTTTTTTTCCAATTTTCCAAACAATTTTTCTTATTTTTGTAGACTGTGGAAGCGATAATCCATACTATTGCTTCAGTCTCATATTTCTAGTTGAAAAACAAGCAGGTTTGAATTTTGCAAATCCAGCTATTTTGAATTTTGCAAATCTGACCCCGTTTCAGATACCAGTTTATACAGAATTTCGAATGTTTCTAGTTTTTTTCCCCATCAAATTGGATTCGCCATCTTGAATTTGGCAAATCTGACTTCAGATTCGTGATTGGTGACTAAAAAAACCTTCGAGTACCAATTTTCATAAAAATCCAAATGTTCTTTTGCAAAATTTTGCGAAACTGACTTAAAAATCGTGATCAACGACCCAAAAACCCATGTGGTACCAAATTTCGTTCAAATCTGTTGATCCGTTCTCAAGATATCGTCGTTTTTGTTGTATGATGACTTTTTTGACAGATCTATTTTGAATCCAGTAATCTCAAAAAGTCAAAATAACACTATTTTAATTTTGTTCTTTTATTCTCAACTAGCTGAATACTGATTGGATTCAATAATTGTCTGATCATGATATGATTGAAACATCTTAATAATCTCATAAAATCTGAAATTGGACCAAAAAGAAGAACGTAGGTATTTCTTGTACAACAGAGCAAAAAATTAATATTATTGTTCAAAATAATGAAGTTGGCAATTTCTGATGCCTGTAAAGATTGAAGTCACGCGGCTTGTTACTGTGGAATCTCTGATCGAAGGTTAGAAATTTCAAGCTATATCCTGCAGAGCCTCAAGGGACTGGCTGAAAAGTAGATCCTAGGAATTCCGTAAAAAGAAGAAGCGGCGTTTCTGTGAGAACGTCTTCCGCCCACGTTTTCAACTCCTATAGCCAATAGGATTTCAGTTTTTAGAGTCTGCGGAACGGAATCTGGACTCCAAGCATCAGCCCTTAAGTGACACAAGATGAGATTCTGCACAGACTTTAGCCGTCCACATGGCTACGACTTTTTCAACCCACACTAACCTCACTCCTTAAATATTTATTCACCGAAGAATTTATTTCCTGAGATCGATAAGCTGTACAGGAAAAAGAAGTCTGACCTTAAACTCGGATCGTTTCCGTTTTCGTATTAGATTAAAATGAGCAGACTAATTGCATCGAGCACTTTTGGAGCTCGTGTTCAGTGCAGCGGTAATAAAGCTCTCCGTTCCATTGCATAATTCGCATTGTTCTCCTTCGAGATCCAGATTAGAGTTGTAATCTGGGTCTGAGAGCTGTTTCATCGTTGGTAAAAGAAAGCAAAAGAAACAAAAAAAAACCTAATGAAAGAAATGAAGGGAAACGGAGGTACGTACACTGCTCGGTTATTCCGGTCGCGTTGCAGATACCATCGAAACTACGCGGACGCGAGGTCCTCAGAAAACGAGTGTGGGAATTAATTCGGACCTTTTAATTCAACCGCGTGTTCCCCTGCCCTCGAAATAAGGTTGAAGGGCGAATGCACTAGCTCCTAGACGAGCAGGCAGGACTGCTCTTGTACGTACGGTCTACAATATAACGTATAATCTTCCTTTGAACAGGGGGTTAAAATTTCAGGACTAAAAGCTTCATCCCATTACTGCTGCAGAGAGGAATGGTTGACGTTAAACCCTTATGGCAAGGGTATACCGCTTTGATCAAAGCACGGATATTATTAATTAACGATCAAACATTTGATGCAAGAATCATTTTTCTGTACCTAAGCAATGTGCGCGATAAGTATAAGGGTATACATATTTTTAGTATAAGTATAAGGGTATAAGTATAAGGGTATAAGGGGATAAGTATAAGGGTATACATATTTTTAGTATAAGTATAAGGGTATAAGTGTAAGGGTATAAGGGGATAAGTATAAGGGTATACATATTTTTAGTATAAGTATAAGGGTATAAGTATAAGGGTATAAGGGGATAAGTATAAGGGTATACATATTTTTAGTATAAGTATAAGGGTATAAGTATAAGGGTATAAGTATAAGGGTATAAGGGGATAAGTATAAGGGTATACATATTTTTAGTATAAGTATAAGGGTATAAGTGTAAGGGTATAAGGGGATAAGTATAAGGGTATACATATTTTTAGTATAAGTATAAGGGTATAAGTATAAGGGTATAAGGGGATAAGTATAAGGGTATACATATTTTTAGTATAAGTATAAGGGTATAAGTATAAGGGGATAAGTATAAGGGTATACATATTTTTAGTTAAAATCCCGTTCCAACTTATATACCGAAATTATTTGCTTCAAGCCCTCTAGCAATTTCTCAATGGTTGTGTTGAAGCGGACTTTAAATAATTGGAAATACTTCATAGCGATTTCTAAAGCAATTTCATACCGATTCAATGCCGATTTTGTACCGATTTTTGTGTCTCAGCAATAATAATTGATGCAATACCAATTTTATACCGATTTCATGCCGATTTCAGTGATTACGTCCGTTTTATACTCGTTGCAAGGAGTATTATTAATTTTCTAGCAATTTACAGGAGTGATAAAGTGTTTATATTGCGATATCAACGGATTTCATACCGATTCCAACCGATTTTATGGCTTTTGCGAACGATTTTTCTGATTTCATACCAATTTTTCACTTATCTTAGTGACTTCAAACCGATCGATAACCCCTTCCGTTACTAAATTGCAATATCAACGGATTTCGTGCTGATGTCAAGCTATTTGATGGCTTTTGTAAACGATATTAGTGGCTTCATACCGGTTTACAACCGATATCCGTTACTGTAGTGTAATATCAACGACTTTCATACCGATTTCAAGAGCTTTTATGACTTCTTCAAGCACATAAAGTGATTCCATGGCAGTATCGAGTACTTTCATACCGATCCTTTGCATATTCTAGTGATTTCATGCCGATTTCGTAGCAACTTGAACCGATTTCTGTCACTTTTAGAGCGATCTGAGTAATATCATAACGGGTTTTACCGATTTTAGGCTACTTTCAGGTTCCATTAATTAATTCATCCATATACTTCCGATAAGAGAACTCAGAAAGCTGGGCAATACAGGCGAACAGATTCAGGATTAACATTCTTTGAGATTTCCTTCGATATACGTCGTGCGATTTCGAGCATATTCATTTGGATTTCAAAGCCATTGTAATTGAAGTGGTTTGCAATTTCAAGAATAGTATATCTTCTGTACTCGAATGTAAAAATATTGTTCAATTCCAAGTGCTCTCTAAGGCACGAAGAGTATAAATCGTTTCAAAGCTTGACACGTCGTCCACTTTTGAATGTTTCTTCGTAATTCGATCTATGTTCCTTCTTTCCGAAGCTGTGCCTACTAGAATATACGTATACGTCATAATTCTACCCTATAGATATTCTATCATCCGCCTATCTTTGATCGTCTATCATCCTCGTACATGGAAGACGAATGTAACAAGAAAAAAAAAATTGACCAACCGGCTCCGAAATATAACTATATTATATTGATGCCGATCATTTTTCTCGCGTCGGGTTGAATTTCTCAAAGGGTCTAAATCGTCGTTCCGGGTATCTGGTTCTCCAAACCTTACACTTATGGTTAAAAAATTGTATCTTTTTATCCCCCCCTCTTTGCAGTCTGATGTGAGCCAGATAAAAAGTAAAAATCCGTGGGGTTCGCGCTGTACAAATTGAGATCTTCATTGAGCAGGGAGAAAAAAAAGGAAGTAGAGTCTGGATTGTAGCAAGAGCCTTGAATTTCCTAGTATATTTCGTAACGGACGTGCTCGCGATCCTTGGAGATACCTCGGGACTCCCCCCGAAAAAGACTTTCATACAAATTCCACCCAGTTGATCAAATCGTCGAGAGGGCAGCGATTTTGTCATGGAAATTAGAATCCCATCGAGAAAAATCGACCGATTGTACAATAAAAGAGGAGCTTTTTTTCTTTACAATCTCGATTCAGATTTTTTTATTTTTTTTACAATAATTTTGATAATTATGAATGTCATGATATTCTGACGTCACGGTTAATCAGATATAATAATTTTTTCGTCAAATTTTATTAAAATATAAAAAAAAAGAAAAGATATTAAGGTGAAATGAAAGTCACGTGACCTCGATATGATTTACACTTGGAATTTTCAAACGCTATTTTCTCAGCCAAAACACATTCGATTGATGTGAAATTGATATCAGTGACGTAGAAAAACTTAACGAAGGGCCTGCCAATCGTGGATTTTCGAAAATCGAAATACATAATCAGAATTTTGTGTAACAATATTGTTCTGTAACCCAAGGAGGTGCTGCCCCTCGTGGAGAGAGGCAGCACTTCCTTGGATTACAGAACAATATTGTTAAAAAACTGTTATTACGTCTTGATTTTTGAAAATCCACGATTGGCAGGCCCTTCATTCAGTTTTTCTACGTCACTGATATCAATTTCACATCAATCGAATGTGTTTTGGCTGAGAAAATAGCGTTTGAAAATTCCGAGTGTAAATCATATCGAGGTCACGTGACTTTCATTTCACCTTAAGGAGTAAAATACATATTGTTCACAGTTTCGAGGGGTGTAAAAATATTGTATGATGAAAATGAAAGACTGTGAGTTTCCGTAAATTTCCTAATGGCCAAGAGGGTGGGGGGGGGGGAGGGCGCTAAGATATATAAAACCCCGTAATTGTGTGGGTCTGAGTAATGAGGAACTACTCGCGACTTTAACGATCTTTTACGAGCGTTAGAAAAAGGATCAGCTAGTAGGTAGTAGGGTACTGCCAACAGAGATTCCAATTAATTAACTGGGTTCGTAAAGGCGCGCGGTTTATATTTCTTTTTTTAAAACAGCTCCCTCCTCTCGTTCTCCCGGTGGACGCAATATAGCGTCGAGTGAACAGACGGCGAACAGGCATCTAAAATATTTCGTTAGTCGAAGGGGCTTCAGGATTTTCAGGGGGGCACCACAACACAAACCCTGTGTTAAATATACGGGATATAGGTTATACAAAAATAGTCTAGGAATCGGTGCATTAGCTCTTTATCTTTCTTTCTGAAAGTTCTGAAACTCACGAAACCCCCCCCACCGCCTCACACGATGTTAGTTATGATTATGAACACAATAAACTTCTCGCCGACAAAGTGCAGGGTAACACCGTTCTTCTTGGAAATGAGCGGCTGAACGAGAATAATATAAGAACTGCAGTTCTATTCGAGTTCAAAATTTTATCGCTTTACTGGAAATTTAATTTTCTACTTTTATTTTTATGAATATTATTATTATTATTATACTGTTTTTTTTTTTTTTGTTTTTCTTTTTTTACATCATACTTTTTTTCAACACTAGATATTTCTGGGTGGTCCACACAAGTTACACAACAACATCTCGAGATCGTTTACGTACACGGTTATACATCTATATGTATATTGATGAATATTAAATTTTCTTAAAATGGTTCACGCCACCGTTTTAACTATCTTTAAATGTTTTTAAATCCTACTAAAAGTTACGTTTATTGCCCAGACAATTCTAAACTAGTATTATGTTAATCACACTCAAGACGCAGTTTGAACTTTCCGGAAGTAATGAAAGTTTTCGAAACCCTCCACAAATTGCTGTTAAGGTGAAATGAAAGTCACGTGACCTCGATATGATTTACACTTGGAATTTTCGAACGCTATTTTCTCAGCCAAAACACATTCGATTGATGTGAAATTGATATCAGTGACGTAGGAAAACTGAATGAAGGGCCTGCCAATCGTGGATTTTCGAAAATCGAGAAGTAATAACAGTTTTTTAACAATATTGTTCTGTAATCCAAGGAAGTGCTGTCTCTCTCCACGAGGGGCAGCACCTCCTTGGGTTACAGAACAATATTGTTACACAAAATTCTGATTATGTCTTTCGATATTCGAAAATCCACGATTGGCAGGCCCTTCATTGAGTTTTTCTACGTCACTGATATCAATTTCACATCAATCGAACGTGTATTGGCTGAGAAAATAGCGTTTGAAAATTCCAAGTGTAAATCATATCGAGGTCACGTGACTTTCTGACACGCGAATTTTGTCTTTGAGGTGCTTTCAGGAGATTCCGTCTACGATCATTCTTCGTCTACGCAAAGCTGCTGAATTCACAAGAAATCAGTATTTAAAACTTCTCTGTGAGGCGATGAAAAGATCGCGGAGAATTTTTATGATACACATTTTCAAGCTCGGAGTTTTTCATTGAGAATTATTCTTTCGCATTCGTTTCCTGATTCTTCTTTTTCACAGAAGTATTCGATCTCTGTGAAAGTCATTCGTTGAACCTATATGAGGCCAGACTACATACACGATGACAAATGTTGGAGAGGGTGTATGTGAAGAGTGTCCTTGTCAAGTAGTCGAAACAGTCGTCTATGAGATGGTATATGCAATGGTTGTGGAATATCTAATATCATAATATCAAGTAATCGTGAATTGGTGTGAAATTGATGTAGAATGTAAATCAGAAAACATTGCGTTAAATCGTCGTGAAATGGTCGTGAAATAATATGAAGTGTTATTAAATGATTATAGAATGGTTGTGAAAACGACGTGATCATTAGAAATGATCGTAAAGAATGTGTTTGAAATGGAATGAAATGGAATGAAATGGAATGAAATGGAATGAAATGGAATGAAATGGAATGAAATGGAATGAAATGGAATGAAATGGAATGAAATGGAATGAAATGGCATGAAATGGAATGAAATGGAAAATGAAAATGGAATGAAATGGAATGAAATGGAATGAAATGGAATGAAATGGAATGAAATGGAATGAAATGGAATGAAATGGAATGAAATGGAATGAAATGGAATGAAATGGAATGAAATGGAATGAAATGGAATGAAATGGAATGAAATGGCATGAAATGGAATGAAATGGCATGAAATGGCATGAAATGGAATGAAATGGCATGAAATGGAATGAAATGGAATGAAATGGAATGAAATGGAATGAAATGGAATGAAATGGAATGAAATGGAATGAAATGGAATGAAATGGAATGAGATCCGTGCAGGTTAACGACCATGAAATACTACAGAGAATTGAATGCTTTTAAAATCGTAGTGATATGGTTGTGATCCGGATGTAGAATGGACAAGAAATGTATGTGAAATGGATATGAAATGAACCTGAAATGTCATATCATGAAGACGTGGTCGCAAAATGCTATTACTGACGAGATTAAAGACAATGAGATGCTATTGATATGGATGTGAGATACGGTGGTATGAAATGGTATAAAATGATCGTGAAAGGGTACGTAATGGTTTAGAAATTATATGAGACGGTTCAAGTTTTATCAAATGATTGTCAAAATGGAAGGAAAATTTTGCAGATTCTTCTTGGTATTTCGTGTGACTTGCGTTTAGTGACGAAGGTAAAAAAGAAAATTGTGATTTTTTGTATGGGGCATAGCGAGATTCTGAGGCTCACTTCTCACGATTGTGTGTGGGACATTTACGCGGACCCTTCAATATCCTCATCCTCAATATTCCCATCCTCACCTCTGAGAAGAAACCGCCTGGATATTATTGGCATTCGGATCACGTATATACTACTCTACCCACCTACAGCCCGCATCTATATATGCCTCTGCACCGACTGCAATCAAATCTGATTTTCCTCTTGCGGTTCTGTCTCGGGTTTCTTATATTTCTATACCGTTTTCTTTTTCTCCTCTATTTTTTTTTCTTTTATTATTCCTTCACGTACCTATTTTATTCATTTCTATTTTTATTAGCTTTATTTGAACAGACACAGATGAGATCGAAGACGGACTCAAGTACCTAGACTCTGATCAACGGATTAAAAAATTCGCCAAACTTCACGCTCCCGCTGCTTGATTAGGATTCAACTTTCTTTATTCGTCGATATCTCACTTACTATTGCTCCCAAGTGAAAAATGATGTAGACTAATTTTGAAGCTCATGAAATTTTCTACAAAAAAGATATGAATCATTTTTCTTGTGAGATCGACCGTTGGGTAGATATATAGACGTGAAATCAGGGAACTAACGACTGATGGTCGAAGACGTCACCCTTCGCCTACTTCAAATACGTCATTTCATTGGACGAAAGAATTAGTACTAAAAAAGAGTCGAAAATTATATTTTTCACAGAGTTCTTGAGACTCTTATCGAGTGACGATCTGAGCTCAGAGACTCTCGGGCACATTTGTATTTAACGAATAGAGTAGCTTGAGAATGAAATAAATTTCCCTTCCTACGACTGTCATCGGCATCGCGGTGCAAAGGGGGGTTTAACAAATTATTCTCAGATCTGGGATATTTGATTTGAACGTGACTGGATTTAACGAGATCTGAAGTAGCGGTTGAGGTCGCCGAGGAGGGGCGCGAGAGGGACTCAAATTTACACATGTATTATCGTGAGCTCTTTATTTTCTTCCTCTAGCAATATAAGAATTCGAAAGACTTGGCTACTTCGTTCCTAAAACTTTCTCGGTGTGACGCTAGATGGCGCGCTGGTAGTTCAAGATGGCGATGATCTGCAGCGTTTTTTCTAACCTAAAAACGATTCGAAAACAGCTTCAACTCTGAACCTTTCCCGGTCATTTCTGACGTGACTGCGACATCCGTGGTGTGTAAGTCGAACCGAATAATTGGCCGCAGGTAGAGGCACGTTGGTCCGTACAGTTGCGACACCGGCAACGTATTTTACTACCGAACCCACGACCTCAATTTCGCTCTGGTAATCTACACCGAAAAACCATGACCAAAGGGACTACTCGCATTTGTTGAGAGTTGCGAGACTCGGGCTCAGGTTGTGAGGTTTGAGGGCTGAATATAATCACAGTAATTGTGTCCATTCATCGGCTCCTCGCACACACAATGACTGCATCCTCGATTATTTTCCACGATTTTGATCAGCTGCCAACAGAGATCAGACGCGCAGCATCCTTTCCAAATATTTATCCCCACACAACATTGAGAATAACTCACGCGGTAGAAGCATATATCCTTCGTGAAAAGAGTCAACGGAGCATAAATACCCTGCAGTCATCATTGCTACATCGTGTCCTGCAGGACGTCGAGGGTGGTTCAACATCGTCAGGGGGTTTCTATGTGGCCGCTCGAACGAACACACCTGCTGCCGTGGAAAAAAAAACCGAGCCTGATGAGCAGAAAAAGGAGAGTTCAGAAAAATTTGGTCTTGATGCCGTTGGAAAAGTTTCACCGTGCCAATCAATTTAGGATAAAATAGCAGACGATGGAGGCTGAATTTCGTCAATCTGACCTCAGATTGACGATCAGCACCCCGAAAATACTGGAGATCCCAAGTTTCATAAAAATCCATCGATTCGTTCTCCATAACAATTTTTATTTCATGCTTTTGAAACTTTGGTATGTCAATATTTCGGAAATTACTGTCTGAAGATGGTTTGAGGTGATTCTCCAGACCCCAAACCGTGGAGATCTGGCTAAAAGTAATCTTTTTATTCTTGGAATGATTACAAATATCCCCAAAACTTCTAAAAACAGAGAAACGTAAAGTTAAAGACGTCTAAATCGTATTTTTGGAGGTTAGGTTGGATTTCTGAACGAAAGGTTGTGCATGTCTTTTCAGAATAGCAAATCATTCGCAAACGTCGTCTGCTTTTCTACTCTATTCCACACAGGCGACACGTTTCAGATATTCGCCACGAGTTGGCGCCAGCGTCTATAGTTCATTCGCCAATAAACCGAGGAAATAGTGTAGAGCGAGAAACGATTATTGGGACCGTAGATCATCTCGGATGTTCACCAGGGCGTTGGGAAACGCTGACGCGGTCATAGATCCGTGGTAAAGCTACTATCCCGTTGGGAAACCCCGGAATCCTTCGTCCTTTCGCTCCTTCCCCTTGTGGAAAACCGCGAGAGGCGCGGAAGGAGGAGGAGGACGAAGAGGATAAGAACAGTAAATTCACATCTGCAGCTGGGAAAGTGACCCCAGAATCCCACGATGTAAATCCATTTAACCTCGTGGAATGAGAACCACTGGGTCTGACCCTGGCCCTACTAGACACATACAAGGGACCCTTCTCATCGCTCTGAAACCGCAAACATCGGATCGAAGGGACAATCCTCGACGGTTAGGGGTTGATTAATACATATCCCTCGATGTTCTCGAGCTTTCACATTTTTGTAAAAGTTTTTGCAAAGCACTGCGTATCAAACAGTGGCGAAAAATGTGGACCTTCACTGCTTTGACGATTGAATAAAAATGACGACGTCATTTCCTCTACGACCCTCGGTAAAGTGGAGGAGCTATGATAGACTGTCCCTGCAATTTCTCTGGAACAAACATGAGACCGGTAATTTTGTGTGATCAGAAATCATTCTGCAGATCTGTCAAGCCCGAAAGCTCTGTCCGGACACGCCTCGCACACGTGTTACGCACTCGACCACCGAGAAGTTGGTTCGCTTCAACGTCTATGAGGCAGATCGTACTCTTCCCTCCGGAGCGGAGAGGAGAACCAGCGCAGGGGTTTGCCGTGGGGCAACGGATTCCGCACCGAGTTCCGACCTTCGAGATCAAAGGGCACCGACGTGTTGCGAGGTTAGGGGCTAATGACATACGCAACCCGTGGCAGGCCTCGTCCCTCGAGCCACGCAACACAGCCTTGAGACCGAACGCCGCGTAATGGACGGCCTCCGCACGACGGAATTCGGAAGCCCGTTTCGATCGGAAACAGAAATTTGAGAAAGCCGTCCCGCACGGAACGCCATAGATTGTGAAGGCTGTGCAAATGTTATTCCTCCTAGTTACGGCTGAAGCGTGTCCGTGGGGCTGCGTGCCTCTGAGGGGGAATATAATTGATACAAGAAAATCCCATGGCGGGTTTAGATACCGTTCATGATTAGATTCTTTTTATGATGCCACGATTTTTTTTAAGTAATCTTGTGAAACAGACGAAGGTCTGAAGTAGGTTACGGTATAACCTCACTCGGTTACTTGACGTTAATCGAAGCCCCCCACTACCCGTGCCTACAGGGCGCACGCACCACACCGTATTTGTCATGTTGAGCGTCCACAGCGCCCTACTGGTGGCCTCGGACTGAAGCTTTGGAAGGCGCTCAAATTCTGATTTCAAAACGTTGTAGAGAAAAATTGTAGTAGGTTTCACAATCAGAGGCTCATCTCACCCGTCGGGAGCTACTAGTAGATTTTCATTCGCTAATATCTTCTTCTTCCTTCTCTTCCTCCTCTTCTTCCACTTCTTCTTCTGCTTCTTCCTCCTCTGCTTCCTCCTCTTCTCCATTTCTTTCTTCTTCGTCGTCTTCTTCCTTCATGACTATGTCACCTGAGCACTTTCCGATCTGTATTTCATCTCTTTTCAAAGTTTCGACTCAAAGCCACCAGTAGGGCGCTGCGTACGCTTAGCATGGCGCATCCCCTAGGTTTCTGGGCAAAGTTTCTGGTAAACAATGGTAGAGACGCGTGGATGTTTGAACATTGATATTGCAATTCAAGATGAGCTCGATCTTGTAGTTTCAGCAGTAATTTCCATCATGCATTGTCATCTTGCACTGTTTGGTTGAATAAACGTAACCTTAACCTCCAATCAATGTGAACATAACCTCAATAAACGCTATCGACGACGTAGTATGTCCTGCAAAATTGCAATAATACGATCATGTTATCGTATGTATTATCGTACTAATTTTACATTCGACAAGAAAAAAATGTTATGTACAGCTGTGAATAGGAAACAATAGATTATCATATCACACCATCACATCAAGAATATAGCAATGTTTTTGACAATTAGTATTTTTTATTATATTTCATAAATATGTTTTATATCACGTCGCACATCAATAATCAATTTGTGCACTTTTTGGCTCTCGCGCTCCCCTTCGGTGAAAAACCTGAACTAAATACCGTAAAATATTCAACAACAAGTTGAATAATGGAATAAACGCGACTTTTTCTAAGATCCAAAGTATCTTTTCGGGGAGAAAGGTTTATGGTTAGAAAACGCAACCCCGAGTCAAAATCACTTCCATCCCGAGAAAATTGGTCCTGATGTTGCCCAACGATACGGGTTGAATGGATAAGATCAAGCTTACGTTAGTCAAATATACGGGTTCGTCAGTACTTTGAATAAACACTTCGGATGATGCTCCGATCTCCAACTTCCGGGAACTTCAACTTCCCTTCATCCTCAGCTGTGTTAAGTTTCCGGGTAAATTTCGTGGCCACAAAGAGCTGCCCACCCCATTTCAATCGGTTAGGTTTGTGCGAATTACCGCCCCGAGGCCCTTCTGCACATCAAAGGGTCTCCTTCCGCTCTCGGTCCAAAGTATGTACTAATATTAGTAGAACGCGGCGGGTTTCCTCCACGCTAAGATCCTCCGGGAGGCTTTCGATTCACGAACTAATCTTGCTGCAGGAGGCAGAGAAGAAGGAAATTGCGAGGACTGAAGGGCTCCATTTCCGGTCTCTGCATCGATTCTACCGGAAGTGGTGGACCAGCCGCGTATCGAAAACGATTAATAATGATCTCGGGGGCGTGGCTTGGAAGATTTCCGTATCAGACCCTCCATCTTTGCCCTATGCATTCCGAATTTGAGGTTAACGTTATTTTTATTCGTTACACACTTCGCCACCAGAGGTCGCGCTGCTGCATGTCGGGTATAAAAGAGTTAAGAGCGAGAGACGTGCTCGTGCTCGACGAGTTAATCCCTGGACAATCTTTACCCGTTCGCTTAATTAATTCCGTTAGTTATACGCGTATATAGTTTATCGAAAGATTGTACGGCAATTAACGTCGCCCTCGTAAAGTCCGAGGGGGTTTTGCTGCTTCGGCTATTTAAGTATGAGCAAAAAATATATGAACAGGTACACATACCCGCCTACCTACCTCACTACCTTCGACGGACCCTGTTTTCTCGCAGGTGTTCGCCTACGCAGGTATCGATACACCCAATACATGCGCCATATTCCATGTAACGGATTACGGAAGAAGGAACCTCCGTTATCGACGGTTCAACTTTTTTCTGCACTTTTTATCTCCTATTGAGAGGTTTTTTTGCTTTAGAGGATTATTAAATTCTCGTTAAGGAACTACACTTAACTACACTAACTTCACAGTAACTACATTGAGTTTTAAAAAATATGCCGTAGAGTTTAAGGCGGGAAAAATACATTTGAATCTGACCAATTGTCTATAAATTTGACATATAGAGCGGAATAGCTGAAAACTAAAAAAAAAATAGCATAAAATTTCGGTTAGAAAGGACCATTTCGGCTCGATTGGTCTCACGTAGTTTCTATTTCAATCTAATATTTTACAAGTATTTTAATAATCAGAATGCAAAAAAGTGCCTTTTTAATAATTTTTTCTTCTCGTAATGATAAAGAGACGCGTGTTACGATTTCAGTTGTTCCAAAGCATAAAAACCTGTGTCTCAATAGTTTCTAGTTCAATTTAATTTTTTATACGTATTTTGACAATCTTAATGCAAAAAAGTGCCTTTTTAATCATTTTTCTTCTCGTAATGATAAAGAAACTCGTGTTACGATTTCAGTTGTTCCAAAGCATAAAAACCTGTGTCTGAATAGTTTCTAGTTCAGTCTAATTTTTTATACGTATTTTGACAATCCTAATGCAAAAAAAGTGCCTTTTTAATCATTTTTCTTCTCGTAATGATAAAGAGACGCGTGTTACGATTTCAGTTGTTCCAAAGCATAAAAACCTGTGTCTCAATAGTTTCTAGTTCAATTTAATTTTTTATACGTATTTTGACAATCTTAATGCAAAAAAGTGCCTTTTTAATCATTTTTCTTCTCGTAATGATAAAGAGACGCGTGTTACGATTTCAGTTGGTCCGAAGCATAAAAACCTGTGTCTCAATAGTTTCTAGTTCAGTCTAATTTTTTATACGTACTTTGACAATCCTAATGCAAAAAAAGTGCCTTTTTAATTTTTTTCTTTCATCTCGTAATGATTGTAAAGAGACTCGTGTTACGATTTCAGTTCTTCTGGAGTATGGAAAGCTGTGTCTCAATAGTTTCTACTTCAATTTAATTTTTTATACGTATTTTGACAATCTTAATGCAAAAAAGTGCCTTTTTAATCATTTTTCTTCTCGTAATGATAAAGAGACGCGTGTTACGATTTCAGTTGTTCCAAAGCATAAAGCCTGTGTCTCAATAGTTTCTAGTTCAATTTAATTTTTATACGTATTTTGACAATCTTAATGCAAAAAGTGCCTTTTTAATCATTTTCTTCTCGTAATGATAAAGAGACGCGTGTTACGATTTCAGTTGGTCCGAAGCATAAAAACCTGTGTCTCAATAGTTTCTAGTTCAGTCTAATTTTTTATACGTACTTTGACAATCCTAATGCAAAAAAAGTGCCTTTTTAATTTTTTTCTTTCATCTCGTAATGATTGTAAAGAGACTCGTGTTACGATTTCAGTTCTTCTGGAGTATGGAAAGCTGTGTCTCAATAGTTTCTAGTTCAATTTAATTTTTTATACGTATTTTGACAATCTTAATGCAAAAAAGTGCCTTTTTAATCATTTTTCTTCTCGTAATGATAAAGAGACGCGTGTTACGATTTCAGTTGGTCCGAAGCATAAAAACCTGTGTCTCAATAGTTTCTAGTTCAGTCTAATTTTTTATACGTACTTTGACAATCCTAATGCAAAAAAAGTGCCTTTTTAATTTTTTTCTTTCATCTCGTAATGATTATAAAGAGACTCGTGTTACGATTTCAGTTCTTCTGGAGTATGGAAAGCTGTGTCTCAATAGTTTCTAGTTCAATTTAATTTTTTATACGTATTTTGACAATCTTAATGCAAAAAAGTGCCTTTTTAATAATTTTTTCTTCTCTTAATGATAAAAAGACGCGTGTTACGATTTCAGTTGTTCCAAAGCATAAAAACCTGTGTCTCAATAGTTTCTAGTTCAACCTCATTTTTTATACGTATTTTGACAATCTTAATGCAAAAAAGTGCCTTTTTAATCATTTTTTCTTCTCGTAATGATAAAGAGACGCGTGTTACGATTTCAGTTGTTCCAAAGCATAAAAACCTGTGTCTGAATAGTTTCTAGTTCAGTCTAATTTTTTATACGCATTTTGACAATCTTAATGCAAAAAAGTGCCTTTTTAATAATTTTTTCTTCTCGTAATGATAAAGAGACGCGTGTTACGATTTCAGTTGGCCCAAAGCATAAAAACCTGTGTCTGAATAGTTTCTAGTTCAATCTAATTTTTTATACGTATTTTGACAATCTTAATGCAAAAAAGTGCCTTTTTAATAATTTTTTCTTCTCTTAATGATAAAAAGACGCGTGTTACGATTTCAGTTGTTCCAAAGCATAAAAACCTGTGTCTCAATAGTTTCTAGTTCAACCTCATTTTTTATACGTATTTTGACAATCTTAATGCAAAAAAGTGCCTTTTTAATCATTTTTTCTTCTCGTAATGATAAAGAGACGCGTGTTACGATTTCAGTTGTTCCAAAGCATAAAAACCTGTGTCTCAATAGTTTCTAGTTCAATTTAATTTTTTATACGTATTTTGACAATCTTAATGCAAAAAAGTGCCTTTTTAATCATTTTTCTTCTCGTAATGATAAAGAAACTCGTGTTACGATTTCAGTTGTTCCAAAGCATAAAAACCTGTGTCTGAATAGTTTCTAGTTCAGTCTAATTTTTTATACGTATTTTGACAATCCTAATGCAAAAAAAGTGCCTTTTAATTTTTTCTTTCATCTCGTAATGATTGTAAAGAGACTCGTGTTACGATTTCAGTTCTTCTGGAGTATGGAAAGCTGTCTCAATAGTTTTCTAGTTCAATTTAATTTTTATACGTATTTTGACAATCTTAATGCAAAAAGTGCCTTTTTCAATCATTTTTCTTCTCGTAATGATAAAGAGACTAGCGTGTTACGATTTCCAGTTGGTCAAGCATAAAAACCTGTGTCTCCAATAGTTTCTAGTTCAGTCTAATTTTTTATACGTACTTTGACAATCCTAATGCAAAAAAAGTGCCTTTTTAATTTTTTTCTTTCATCTCGTAATGATTGTAAAGAGACTCGTGTTACGATTTCAGTTCTTCTGGAGTATGGAAAGCTGTGTCTCAATAGTTTCTAGTTCAATTTAATTTTTATACGTATTTTGACAATCTTAATGCAAAAAAATTGCCTTTTTAATAATTTTTTCTTCTCTTAATGATAAAAAGACGCGTGTTACGATTTCAGTTGTTCCAAAGCATAAAAACCTGTGTCTCAATAGTTTCTAGTTCAACCTCATTTTTTATACGTATTTTGACAATCTTAATGCAAAAAAGTGCCTTTTTAATCATTTTTTCTTCTCGTAATGATAAAGAGACGCGTGTTACGATTTCAGTTGTTCCAAAGCATAAAAACCTGTGTCTCAATAGTTTCTAGTTCAATTTAATTTTTTATACGTATTTTGACAATCTTAATGCAAAAAAGTGCCTTTTTAATCATTTTTTCTTCTCGTAATGATAAAGAGACGCGTGTTACG
>JAEUYN010002201.1:0-30803 GCA_018257835.1 Euura lappo
AACGGTCTCTGGCAAGTTATCATCGATGTAGGGATCGTATTCCTTGACGATGTGACGGCCCACGGATTCCCCAGCATCACTGTCATTGTCCTCGATATCCGATTCCAGACCAGAGCCGATGCTCTCTGAAATCAATATCAGCAATTGGTAAATGGAATTAGACAAATTCGGTGTGAAATTTTCTCTCCGTCTCAAAAACAGAGACCGGCACACCTTGAAATTTTTTATTTTTACGTATTCTTTTATAATGAGAAGGCATGACGTGAATTATTCGCACTAAATGAATCTATCTAGCTGAAATTGTCTCTTCAGCTGGTCACTGATTCCATTATCTAATTAGCTCTGAGTTATGTGCCGCCCCGAAGCCCTAGAAACGCAGTTTGTGACTTGTGTGTGCGTGAAATAAGTTACTATTCTTCGTTCCGTGTTACAAACCAGCAGGAATGATCAAATTGAATAATCCGTTCGGCCCGTTGTCTCAATTGGATAAAGAAAAAATCAATTATTGAAGAAAAAATTCGATCAGAATTATGCTGAAATGGATAAAACAATGTGAGTTAGGATAAGAAGAGTAAATACCAACCACGTTCTCCATTATCATCGATAACAACAATTTCGCTATCTGGTGATTCGGTTCGTTTTCGTTTATTACCGATATCTTGATCGCTTTTATCAAGAATCTCATCTGCGCTACCTCCGGATGAAGATTGTGGGAGATTGTCACCCCGGGCAGCGGAAGATCGCTGGCCAGATTCCTGGGCGAGTAGCGCCTGAGTCGCTGCGTGTGCGTTAGAGCTGTGATCTCCCCTTTCGTTCACTACGGCGAAGTGTCTGTCCTCTGGATTTGGAACGAATGCTTTCCTCGCTCCGTCCCCCATCAGTGGCTCCTTAGTTTCGTCTTGTCGCGAAGCCATTTTTAAACTGTTCAATCAAACAAACATTCCGTTATCTGTATCGGAGCCAATATTGATTCCTCGACGTGATTAAAATTCTAGTCTGGTGGATCCGTCTACCAATTTTGAACATCGATTCATCGCCCGAATAATATACAGCTGCGATACGGCTTGAGCGGAACGATTCGAAGATATTAATCGATCGTCGGGGCACGAAGACTGACGTGATTCATGTATTTCCTTGAAATCAAAGATTCTAACGCTCCGACATAACGTCAGAGAGCGAGATGATATAATTGATGGTTTTTAAGTGGTCCATATTGGGCATATGACATAACCTTCTTTTGGGTAATGTATATCGCTACTATACTCGATAGAAATTTGATTCCAACCAAAAAAACGACTAGGATATTGATAATTGTTATTTTTAGAGCTGAGAATTATCTGGATCGTTATTCACATTGCGTTAGGATCGAATTTGTGCATCAGGTGGTGGTCGGAAGACTGAAAATTCTTTCAAGACGGTATTTAAAAAAATATATACCGCGTGTATTGCGTGTTAGGGATACGTGAGATACTAACCTTGATTAAACGGTTTGAGCATGAAGGCGAATGATGATGTGAACAGAATTACAGTGTTTTGTTGTTTTACTCAATATTTTTTTCAAGACAGAGAACTAATATTAGATCGCAAAAGAGATTAGGGATGACAAATGCAAATGAATGATGGTGATGCATTTTCTAAACGTGGATGCTGCCGGGAGTGCCCAGTGGCGCCATCTGGAATGTCAAAAATTTTAGGTTATGTGTCATTTGAACAGATTAGGCTCATTCGGTATCTTTTATTTTATTTATGAAAAACAAATCTAGCAGAAAAAGAACAATTTTGAATCATCCACAATTAATATTCGTGTAACGAGTCATTTTCTCCTTTATGCTCGATTGCATAATCATCAAATCTTTGACCTTCTTTACCGACACTGCATAAAGCAGCGAAAAGTTAGCCAGACAGGCTACTTAGCCAGCTAGACACGTGTTTGTTTTCGTTGTTGGAGGATCACTCTGATTATTATTCGAATTTAACGAGCTTCATCGCTTCAAAATGGTTAAAAAGAGCGTCAAACGCAAACGCAAGGAGACTGAAAAGGCAAAAGAAGTTGAAAGCGAAGATGCGGTTCAATTACCGCCAGCAAAAAGGAGCTCGGATGATCCGCCGCCGAAAAAGGTTAGGTTCTTAACCTCATTCACTGTCCACGTTGTGAACTTGCGGATAGTAGCTGTTATTATCTATTTTTCACTAATCAACTCTCAATAATTGCGTATCAAAATCGATTTAATTACATATATTTCAAATTTCACGTCTTTCTAAGGAAATAAAAAACAAAACAGTTTTTTGAACGTTCAATTAAATAATTTTGGGGACTTTTTTCTTCTAAATATAATCAAAAACGAAATGTAATGAAATTCTTTTATCAATCATCTTCATCCTCGTTGCGGAGGCTTTTTCTTGAGGATATTTTTTAAGGTCAAGAATATCTCTATTTCTTTCAGACGAGATGGATAAACAAGCAGCGCGTACTGGTTTTCGCGTCCCGTGGTATAAACCACAGAGACCGTCACCTGATGGAGGACATAAAACAGCTGATGCCTCATCATCGTCCCGAAAGTAAAATGGAACGTTCTAAAAATTTACAAATAATAAACGAGATGTGCGAGATGAAAAATTGCAACAAAGCCATATTATTTGAGGGTAGAAAAAAACGGGACCTCTACATGTGGCTATCCAACGTCCCGACCGGCCCCTGCGCTAAATTCCTCGTCGAGAACAGTGAGAATTTTTTCACTACTTACAACCGAACCTCGAACTCCTCTGATTTTAATCATTCATTCCAGTCTACACAATGGCGGAGCTGAAAATGACCGGAAATTGTCTGAAAGGTTCTCGACCGCTGCTCTCCTTTGATGAAAATTTCAACGCCAAACCCCAATACAGCTTGCTGAGGGAATTACTCACGCAGATCTTTGGGGTACCGAATCAACATCCGAAGAGTCAACCGTTCTTCGACCACGTTTACACTTTCAGCATTCTCGACAACAGAATATGGTTCAGGAACTTCCAAATTCTAACCGAGGATGGGGCCTTGGCAGAAATAGGACCGAGATTCGTTCTGAATCCTGTGAAAATATTCACCACCAGTTTCGGCGGAGAAACTCTGTGGAATAATCCGCATTATATTTCTCCAGCTAAGGTGTGAACACATTCTGTTGATGGTAAAGACAGAATTTTAAATTACGATTCCTCGTAACTTTTTATCACCTTCTTTTTCAGTACCGGCAATCACTGACGAGAAAAATGGCTGGAAAATATCTGAACAGGATAGAACAGAAGTTATCCGCAGAAGCCAGTAAGCCGGAGTCGTCTTATGCTCTGAATCCATTGGATGAGATATTCCAGGGTGACTCGTTGACCGTTGCGAAAAAGTTTGAAGAATTGGAAGAGAAGGAAGTGGAGGACAAGAGTAAGGCCGAAGAGGAGGGCGCACCTCAGAATAAGTTCGCGAAAAAGAAACCGAAGAAACATTTGGTTGGAAAGCAGAATAATAAAAAGAAAAAATCGATTACAGCTAAAAAAGTGAAGAAGAATTAAGTTGGATCCACATATATTTGACACACGATTTCAATAAAATACATTGATACAAAATATTACTGTGTATAATTATTATCAATTAGGTACTTGTTCATTGAATTATGAAAACAGTAGTGTGAATATTAGTGCTTGCATCATTTGTCGTTAAAAATATGCTTCACAAAAAGATCATCACAAAATTCAGTGTATTTTATAAAGTAAGGCATTCAGGCTCACTAAAGTCTAGATATTTTCATTGCAGTTTTCACTCTTCCTTGTATTACAACGCGGAAAAGGATATCATTAAAATTCACGCTGTAACGATTGTAAAAAAAATAGTGCCTTGTAAGAAAATTTATCAAACTCTGACATTTTAAATAGTATTTACTTGAAAAATCTTATAGTACTATGTTAACGTAGTAATATTTTTCTTAGTGAATTGTTACATGTCGACTTGACAAAGATATTATTTTGCTCAAATGCATTATTAAAATTGATTATTATTTGTTTTTCATACGATGGGTTAAAATTACCATTAGAAACAATTCGTATGATGGTGATAATATGATGGTATAATAAAATCACATATTCTGTATAATAAACTCAATAACAATTACTTATAACAATCATAACTATGATACTATAAAAATATGAATAATTCTTTAAATTTTTTGATCAAAATATTTCTGTGATTTCTGTATAACTATACTATGTACAAATAAATTCATTCTTAAGGTATACTGCAAAGAAATATAGAGAACAATAATTGTTCGGCTGGAATTTTTACGTCATCTGAAATCTAAAATGTTTCAATGTGTCACAAGCTTTCTCGCCATTGTTCTAATTACGTTGTACTTCTATCAGTAGGCAATTATTATCAGTAGGCAGTCTAGAGTTAGAATTCTTCTACCTTTATCACAATTATGAAAGCATTCATTGGTTTCACAAAGCCCCGAGTAATTAAAAATTGAATTTCTTAAAACATTGTGGAATGCATGAGAAATCAGATGCTATGAGACACACGATCATTACCCTAAATACTTTGCAGTTAATTTTTAAATCTTATTTTCAAATCTCTGATTATAGTTTCAAAATTAGTGTCACATTTCTGTTCCTTATATACTAAGTATGTACCTATTCCAGTGCCATCAATCAAGTTGGGTGTTGTGATTACAAAAGTCGATGACCTTATCACGAATATTAATTATCTTATCGTACGATAGATCTAGACAAAACTGATTGTGAGTATATTTAAAAGTAGCTGCCGAGTTTTGTAGAAACCGGTATTCTGAATGTACCCAATCTAGGAAGAACCAGTACCGGAAAGAACTTAAACGAATAGATGGAAAACAGAATTGACAGCGGATTCTAGATTACAAATTGTGCGTAATTGTACGTTAGAGTATAGATATGCCAATGCTAAAGTAATTGCACTTATTGTTAGACTCAAATAAAATCTAATAATTAATTCACCCTCATCCTGAGTTAGAAGATAAAATTTACGCATAATAATACTAGAGTATCAATAAAAGTTTTAAACTTGAAGCGCTATGAATTATTTGTAGAATCCCTCAACGATATTTCACCGAAAGACCCGAATATTACGTGGTGTCTGGCAGTGAAATAAAGATAAAACATATGTGTAATTGTCAGGGGAAGAAAAAAGAGCATTCTCAAGAATGTTTCAAATTGTCAAAGGACAATAAGATACGAATGACGCTTTAAATATCTATATCTCAGCTCATCATAGGGAAGTAGAACAGCTCAATAATGAAAATAAAAAATATTAAAACGTCGAAGTGTATCGAACCACTCCGTAATACTTATTGGTTGATCGGTGACAACTCGTGCGACTGTTGTCCGTTTGAGTTGGTGCTAGCGTCTCCAACATTGGCGAGAGCGGATTGTCGCCACTTTCCGTTGTCTCCGTTTAAATTCTTGTCTTCACAAATGCAGAGGAACAGAGTATCGATCACGGTCTGAAAAATGGATAGACAAAATTTTGTTACCACAAGTTCAAGCGGAATAATCGTTCGCTGAACCCACCTCATACAGAGATATGACACAGTTTGCGATGAAAAACGCGAATACGCAAACGACGAAAATTGGTGCCGCATAAAAATGCAGTTTAGGGTCTTCCCGCATGAATAATAATCCCACACTCGCGGTTGCAGCGGTCACGAAACATTTACCCAAAAAGAGTATGAAGTCTCCCACGCCGTTTATCACCGCTATCTGCAAGGCGTTGTTCACCAAGGTAGTGAAAGCCTGGAACAAAAATAGAATGATGAGTTCCGAGTATCCGATTAGTTCTGTGGTCCTGATTACATACAATTTACACGCTCAATTTTATGACATCATATCACTTTGCTTATGTCACTTCCTCATTTCGTCTACTTACGATTCTTGCAGCGTTGCAGAAATGTGTTCCTTCGATCGCTACGACCGTGTAGGCGTTGTGGTTCATGAATCGTATGAACTTTTCCAGGCAGTAAAAGCAACAGATGCAACATTTTAGTCCACATTGCGCGCATGGTGATGTTTCTTTAGTTTTTTCGAATCTAGAAGAAAAAATTGTTCAGAATGATTGCGTCTTGATAAGAATCAAGAATGGTTTTACACTTTCTCAAATTACTTTGCATAGAGATAAGTAAGAATCAGACGCGGTAGCTTGAAGATGGTGATCAACAGCGAACCACACGCTACCGAACCCAAGTGGTAGCTCACCAATTTGCCCATGGACGAGCAGACTGGAGAAATACTTGCATCTTTTCCTCTGAAAATGGTACAACGATAGTTAATATTCGATAATCGATCAAAGCACGATACATGTACCATCAGAGAATATTTTACGTGAGAAATGTGGAGAAGAATCTCAATTACCTGAAGTACCAGTGAGCCACAGCTCCGGCGATGACCATATTTTGACATGCAATGATAAACTCAGAGACCCAGATCAATCCGATGATGTAAACCCACCACATGTACGTGACCCAGGTGGGATCGACGTATTCTACAAGGGTAAAGGCTAAAAATTGTATCAGTCAGAATAATATTCATCCAATTCTGGTACTTGAAAATTAAAAATCATCAAATCAATACTTTTGAAATTTTCGATCACACTCTTCCCTGTCCCGGTGGACGTCGCTGAGGACAATTCGACCGGGTCGTTTCCAATCATTTTCATATCCTTTGTTCCAGGATAATCTGAAATATGAATTCTGTCAGGCTAGTCCGAGTATCGACGTCCTAATTCATCGGAGTCACTTACTGGCAGTGGCGAGGCAGAGAATAATCGTTACCCAGAATGCGAAAAATACAAGTAACGCTAAAAACGTGAGCAAAGGTTGAAAGAACAGTCCAGGAAGTTCGGCGAGGCACTTGGCGCTCTCCTTGAATAGCTGGGCCATTATGCTGATTCTTTTCCTCAGCGCGCAGAGTAGGAACAACAGTATAATCTGCGAATAAAATCGTACACGTTATTCACAAAGTCAAACAAAATATCAAACTGCATTCAAGATGAGAAACTCACGGTGATAATCGTCGCTATGATCGAATATACCAAAAAGGCGTTTTTATTGCGTATAGACTCGTCCAATATTTCATCCGGGTTTGTTTTATCCAATGTTCGCTTGATCCCGATGTACGTCCACCACAGTAATCCGGTACCGCCTAATTCGGAATCGATTATGGTCAGAAACGGGTAAAAATAAAATTCAACTCTAAAGGACTAGCGAGAACTCACCGATGCACGCGATTGTGACGAGGATCATGACGATCCAGCTCACGATGCTGGCCAAGAGGTGGAAAATTGCGATCATGAACAGAGATAAAACTGAAATGGAATTGATCAAAGGTCAATTTGTGGTTCATTTGGAAATTGATATCAATATCGATGCGTAATCGTTTACCAAAAGCGAGGAAAGACAGGGCGACGATTTCCCTCCAAGTTTTGTACAAGTCGCCGAGAATTTGTTCTATCACATCCCAGGAATTGATCAACCCATACAAGTTTGAAATAACAGCTGCGCCGACGTCTTTGATATTTTTAGGAACGCAGCGATTCAATATCACGATGCTGGGGTAAACCGGAAGAGAAGGACACGTCCCGGTCCTATCTTTGGTCGCCTGACAAGCGCTGTATTCATTTCCTGGTATAACGTGACACAGACGAGATCCGGTATCTTGATAAAATTGACATACATCCTGCATTTTGTCCAACGTTCGATTTGGACATGTCTTCACACAGATTTTCAACGACTTTTGAACGTTTTGTACATTCAGGAAGAATAGGTAGCTAAAATTATACAGAAATAAAAAAGGTAAAAAGGAGTAAAAAATCAACGGCATTCAAATCCTTACAGCTTTGAAACTATGTTCATGTTATCTTTACCACGTGATGCATCCAACCGCACGACTAACATCCGTTTCAAACTCAAGGCTCTTTCGATGACCGCAAACGAGCTGATTGAATGCTTATTTTTATAAAAGATACGCAAACAACTATTGATTCAATATGCTTCATCGAGGCTATTTTAAAATTGCCTGCATCATCTTGATATTGTTATTTTTTATTCTGTGTTGATGAATAAATGAATAAATAATGACATTTTCTTTAGTTTTATTAAATTTGAATAATACTAACGGTTTGTCGCTGGTGTCTTGTCCAGAGAGTTCCAAACCTGTGAATTTCTGATTGTTTTTCACACCGCAGGTGTTGCCGAAGCTATCGTATCCGTTTATCAAACGGATCGGGTTGCCGTAGACCAGGGCGAACGCCGCGATCAAAATCTACGAAGACAAATAACCTTTTTTTCATTTTTTTAACAATAATCTTCATGAATGTGCAATAAATGAATAATGAATGTCAGTATTAATACAATTCTGTGATAAAAATTGAGTAAATCGTAAAAAGACGGCGGTTCGTGTATATTTTTTGTATTTCAATCTGAATTCTAGAAGTAAATAAATAACAAAGCTAAAATTAGTTTCGGAGTTTTTTAAGTTTTTAAATTCTATATTCGTGCTACTCGTCAGGCATACGAGAAGACGGTCAATTAGATTACGAGTCAGGTGTAGATTGCGGTTAATCTCGATCCGCGAATGATTAACAGGTAGGTTACGTACCATCAAGAACCAAAACAGTATGAAAATACATAGCCAGAAAATATCCGTGCATCCCCTGACGCGCGTTGGTTCGGGTCGTTGTTCCTCTTCGTCGTCTCCACAGCAGCAGGACATTTTTTCTTTATTTTATTTATTAATCAATTTCGAATATCGTTAATTGATCTAACAATCACGGAAGCACAGTTCCACCGCGGTACGACGCCTTGTTGATTATTGCAATTAGAACTCTTGTGATATCATGTCGGCTACGCGATACACCGGATACACGGGCCAGCCTTTGTTTGGCTGTGGTCGTGTCAGTGAACTAGTCCACTGTCTACTCCCAGTACGCAGATCGTTTGTCGCGTTGTATCGTTGCCATGGTTACCTACGGAACCCCGGTGGGGACATCTATGTACAGACATACACACTCAGTCGTCCGTGACGGGGTTTGACCGACTGAGTCGGCCCATCGCATAGTTATTATTATTTTTTTTTAAGCAAATTTGACGTCAAATGTCTTATCGAAACTGATTACAATTATTTGTTTCAAACTTGAGACGAATGAATATATATTATTCAATAATTTTACAATGCATATCAATTGTTATTTTTAACTATTATTCTAATTTTCTACATAGATTGAGTATAAATTTAAGGAAAAAATAGATATTTATGTGGCATGCGCCGAAAGTAACTGTTTATTCGGTTCGGCTCGCCAGGTAAAACCAACGGCTCGTACGAAAAACATAACCTTGCTGAACAGTTACTTTCTGCGCGCGCCCCATACAATATTTTTTACGGAAAAGGCATTAATAGTCACTTTGACGCCAGTTGAGTTCCGCACGAACTGCGTATAGAGATGGGGTAACCTGCGGTATAAAGACTTTATTCCGCAACTTTGACATGCGCACTTCGAACTGCGCATCAAAGTTGCGGAATAAATACTTTATACCGCAACTTTGAACGGAGCGGTATAAAGTGCCATTTGCCGGAACGAAAACAGGCGTCAAAAAGTGACTTTTTAATGCCTGTGCCGTAAAAAAAATTGTAAAAAATATCAATTGATATCAATCGATGAATCAGATAGAATAACTCCTGTGTTGGAAATGTGTTAGAAAATCAGATTTAATTGATTTTAGCTTGACCAGCCCTTCGCCAACGCCGATCCCAGAAGTAAAAAAATCGCGTTTTCAGGCTAGAATCCATGAAATTTGATTTCTTATCTACTAACGCTTCAACGAAACTTTACTGACACCGGTATATTGAGTCGACGAATGGCGTTTCCGAGCTAGAATCAGAGCTAAAATAGAAATTGGATTTTCAGAGGATCTCAGTGCCTATAATCCATGACCGGCTTCCCCGTTCAACTTAAAACGCGATTTTTCGTCTTACCATACCGAAAATTAAGAGAAGGTGGTCGACGTCGAAGAAAAGAAAAAAAAAATTCATTGATGCTGGCTTGGAAACGCGGTTTTTCGTCTTATCATACCGAATGTACTCGATTCGAAGCTGATCGATCACGCCTGCACTGTGTCATTGAGCCACGATCGAGAATATAGCCTCGGTCAGGCCGAATAATATCGCGATGCCAAACGATGTGCAGCGATTGAATTCCTATATAGACTCTAATCGACGCGCTGGAGATTGCTCTATAGGCTGATGACCTCTTCGCTATTTGTCAAAGAGTGTCTATAAAAATCTCGATAAAAATGGTCAGATCCTCATCATCGGTTTTCTAAATTACTTCTGACAACATTTATTGAGAATTTCTACGTACTGTTTTTTTTTTTGTTTTGTTATTTATATTTATTATGATTCTATATTTGAAAACGTGCGTGAGGAAATGAAGAGTCATTTTAGCCAGTTATACAGACACGCGTGTAACGGCCGGGAGATTATATAATTAGTTGACATAGCGTATATATTGGTATACATGTGATTGCATAACGTCTGTACTCTTCGTAAGATATAGTTGCGTAATAGTATATTACGATACTAGTGCAAAAGGTTTGTTTTCGCACGAGTGGGAGGTTTGTCGCCCGAGCAAAGCGAGGGTGACAATCTCACGAGTGGAAAAACGACTTTTGCACATGTATCGAACCAAATTTTATATCACAAACGTGGGTGAAGTCCGATTATACGCACGCTCGCGTGCGTAAAGTCGCACTTTACGCACGGAGTGATATAAAACTATTTGTACGAAATTAAGCCGTGATGGCGAACAGCTTCGATCAGAAGAAGACTGAGGAAGACTGCCCTGATGAAAATAATTTCTACGTCGAAATCCGACAAAAGTAAAAAATGTAGATAAAAAACCGTAGAAATTAGTTGCACAGTGTGAAAAATGGTAAAAAAAAATTCCGAAAGTCGTAGAAATCGGTAGAAAATCGCAGAACAGAGGTAGTTTTCTCGTAGAAAAATACGGATTTCTACAATCAATTACGAAAATTTACAATTTTTAATCAACAACTTGAAAAAAATTATAAGTCGATCATGGAATTTCTTTTTCGTAGTATGTCATGGGCTTTTATAAAAAAGTAGGAATTTCGAAAAAACTTAACGCGACTCTACGATTTTTAATGACAAACTATTTCAGTTAAGGAATGCAAAACAACTACATCTTTCTGAAATACAACTTCTGACGAAAAATTATGAAAATATACAGTTATGTCTTTAAATAAATCAAATCTACGGCACGATGAGGTAGAATTTTTTTCGGCGTGAAATTTCGTAATCTTTCGTACAAGATTACGAACTTCTGTGACAAATCATGAGAATAAATGTCTTTTTTCATGAGAATATCTTTCATTTCCGACACCATCTTTCATTTTGCGTCGATTCTCGTAGATATTCGTAGAATCTACGTGAATTTTTCCAATATCCACGAAAAAGTACGAACGAAGTAATGACATTTATTGGCCCAGAGCTAATAATTGTCATACATGATACAGCTTGTGACAAGCTATCAGCTTACAGCTGTTTTGTAATAATAATAATAATAATAATAATAATAATAATAATAATAATAATAATAATAGTAATTTATGCTCGAGCGAACGTCAACTGTTTGTTGCCTACATTAGCGTAAAATTCTACGAAAAACTATAAAAATATATGACATTCCAAGAAATCGAAATAAAATATACAACTTCTGCGAAACACATTTTTTGTATTTTTCTTCTAAGAACTTGGGATTTTCTGGAACTTTGTAGGATTGTATAATAAACTGTAGTCTATAATGTTGGTATAATTAGAAAAAATAAAAAATGTAGGCTCATCAAATTTCGTAGAATGTTGTATAATTACGTACCATTCTACAAACTCCAATTATTCCGGATTCTTCGAGAAATATGAAGAAGTATAAAGAAAAAATATTTAATTCAAAATAACAAAATCCAAGCTCGTTGAGTCTCATAGGATGTCGTTCAATTTCGTAGAATCCTACAACAAACTCCAATAATTATTCACAATTTTCCATGAATTATCTGAAAATAAATTGTATTCAAAATAATAAAACTTCTACGGCAAACTAAGCACAAATTCAGGCCTAAAAATGTGCAGAAAATCGTGATTTTCGTACTAATTCAAAATTCCGTCTAGTTTTCTGTATTTTTTCCATGGATATTCGTAGATATGATACCTACTTCCGTTACTTGAAGACTGTAGATTTTCGTAATTTTTCATGAATATCCGTAGTTTTTCACTTCCAAGCTACGAAAAATTATTCAGCTTTCCATCGATTGTCGATCTTCGTAGATATTCGTAGAACTGATATTCTATTGTTCGAATGACTACGATTTTAGCAGTAGGAAACCACTAATTTTTATGAGAATTTTGGAAATTCTACTTTCTTCAAGCAACGGAATATTAGTTCCACGAATAACCACGACAATGTTCAAAACTCGACAAATCGAATGAGGCGGAATGTTCTTTCGTGGAGAATCGTTAGTATTCTCCGAAAAATTCTGTTAATTTACATTTTTCTACTACAGAAGTGAAGAGCCCAATAGCGAAAAAAAATGTATCACACTTATTCGCCATCTCCGTGCAATAGTACAATCTTCTACGTCAAATTACGATAATGTATCATTTTCATCGAAAAGCTGCTAGAAGATAAAGCTTGACTAATACGAAAAACTTTGGAAGTTCCATGCATGTCAGTCGCTAAACTGATATTGCCAGAAAATATTAAAATCTTAAGATGAAGCGGAGTGACCTGAAGACCGTAACTCTGGTGATCAACGAGGTTAAGCACGTTTGGACGCGGTCAGTACTTGGATGGGTGGCCCGGATAAAAGTGGGCTGAGTTCGAATCCCCCACTGGCAGGAATATCTACGAAAATCTTCGAAAAAATACTACATTCTACGAAACTTTCTACGCAAATACTACGAAATTGTTCCAAAACAGGCAGAAAATCGTAGAAATTTTCGTAGTTTGGCGTGAAAATATTTTTCACCAGGGTTGGCTTCATCGGATGCCGGCCACGAAATATACCAAACTTTGGATCCTGTCTGCCTTCATTCCACTGTTTACGACACAAGGTGTGTACTTATTTGCTATTTTCCCCTACTCTGGGCATGTGCCATAGGTAGTACCGGTATCGATGTAAGGAATACGTCTACAATAGATTTTCGAACATCTGTGTAACCACTCGGGAGTCACATGATCGTCACATCGGTTCTCGTCTTGGGTATAAAAGGGGCACCTCGGGCCACATTTGGCATTACTCGAAGAGTCCCACTCGCCGATCCTCCATCATGAAGCTATTCGCCCTCATCGCCGTCGCTTTGGCTCTCGTCGCCTCTGCAGCTGTAACCCAGGCGGGTGAGTATCTCCAACTATTATCCACCCTGATAATAATCACTACAGTAGACTTTTCATACTACAATTGGTAAAAATTTGGTGAAATTTTGTATGATTCAAGCTGACAAGTGTGACCAGTTCCCAACCCCAAAAAATTGCCACCCAACCATCATCAACCCCCCCGGCAAGGGCGGCCCCGGGTAATTCACTAGTCAAAGTAGAATGCAGCATTTTACAAGAATCTCTCAACACTGAAACTGCGAACACCTGCCACTCTTCGTACACCACGATGTCGCTGATCCTGCCATGACCGATCACTCGAGATCGCCGTCCAGCACCTACATCTTCAGTGAATATTGGTATTCGACGCGGCACGGCTTCGTAACTCTTGTAAAATTGAATAACCTTTGAAAATGTTCCACCATCGCTGCACCACAAATAAACACGATTCCGAATGAAAAAGTATTGACGATCGATTTCTATCTCTCCCCGATAACCCATCACCGTCTCTCTCCGCGCAAATTGTCGAACGAAATGCGCTTTCTGAAGTCTGAGCGGTTGCGAGGTTCTCTTAATTGTCCTATCGGATGAGTGAATCGGCTACTTCCAAAGCTTCCGTTGGAATATTGAAACACATTCAAATAGTCAAGAAGTTGCGTATTTTTGGGAAACGTAAAAAATTTTGGAAAAATTCCATATTTCAAAGGATCTATCCAGCACTGTTCTGAGACTATACGTATAGAATATATTTTATTTTCACATTTTCAAGAAAGGTGTACCTTGGCCTATGGTGCTCAATTGCCACAAATCATCGACCATGCGCGACTCAAACCTCGTTTGAAGTATAAAGGGTCTACATGTATACATTCGGGTCGTTACGCGCATGCATTTTCTCCAACCTGATACAATCAACGGTTACGATTTTCACTCCATTTGTAGGCTCAAAAATTATCAGGAACATAGAAACGAATGGTTCCTATACCAGCTTGATATCACATTATGTGTTTTCATGCGTTATATCGTAATTGCTCTACATTGGCAAGTTGAACGTTCATCCATCGTACGATTACTAAAATACTTAACACATAAGCACGTTATCGTACGTTTACTACAATACTTCAAATCTCTTCAAATTAGGAAAAGTAAAATAAAATTAGGGATTTGAGACGAAGTCTGAATACAATAGTTAGAGTGAATTATTGATAATACAGAAAAACAGAAGAAACACCTCATCACGACCTGCGGAGTCAGTCGTGCAGTCTCACCTCCAGCTGGCACAGGATCAGGAAGCGGATATTTGCATATGAACTCCCTCTTCTCGTCGTTGCATGAGCCGATTTGAAGTTTTTCATCCGCTAATCGCAACTCTGCTGCTGGTGCAAAGCGTAATCGACTTTTTTAGCAGGGTCGGTAACCGCCAATTCGGCACCTTCGGGATGCAGTATTTCCTGGCCAGATTCCACGAAAGTGACTCGTTGGGGACGTTGTAGGCCACTTCGATACACGGTACGGGACGTTGCCACGCGATGGGAGTTTCGGTATCAATTCTTTCACAGTTCCGGGTATCCTCTTCCGACATATGTAATCACACCGTCCGAATGTTTTGGATCGTGAGGCTAATTTTGTGCCCATGGTATGGACGGCAGGACGTTATCTGCGTGGGTGACAGAAAGGCACCGGTTCCGTCACCGCAAAGTTTTTAATTGGGGTAGATATAACTCGTTGAATCGATACGACGACAGATTCGTAAAATAATTTTAATCCCCCCGAATTGACGAGAATCGATTGAATTACACTGAAAAACTATTCAAAATTTCTCTGAGAATTAACTGGATTAATTGAAGCTCACACAAATCGTCCTAAATTGTCTCCAATCAACAGAAATTACAAAAGAATTGATCACTATTTTGAAATACCAACTTCAATTCGAGTGAATGACAGAGTATTGCAGGAAACGAAAATTGAATTGAACGAATCAAGGAAAAATTGAGCTCTATTTGAACGAAAAAAAGAATGGTTTACAATTTTTTTAAATTTTATAAACGACTCAAATTAATTGAACATCCATACACTAACTTGAATTACGGTGAATCATCGAAGACTGTTGAAAAAAGTATGTAATTGAATTGATTGAATTGAGGAGAGTTCATTTGGAATAAGAAAAATCACGTTCAATCAAATAAATATATTCAAATCACTCAGAACCTCAAAGCTTGAGTAATTTCACCCTCGTCCTGAACATCATGAGTTTCTAGTATAGCAAACTATAAAAACAAGAGTGGAAGGTAGTAAGTGAGGCAAGTGGCATAATTATTCGGATTGATGATTGAATTATTCTTCACATTTGAATCATGAGAGACTAATGGGAAAAGGTAACATGGATATGGCGAAGATGACACCGAAATATGACAAGAATTTGAAAGATCCATAGTTTTTTTACTTGGATTATTGATGCCTTGTGGTCCTGGAACGAAAAGTTGACAAATGAGTAGTAAAAGCGGTGTGGTATTGAACATATGAGTCATTTTGGTCCGACGCCAAAGGCTTTCCAATTAAAACTAAACAGGGAGTGTTGATCCGCCCCGGGTTTTACACCAATTTGATTAATCAATTGATCAACTAATCAAGTGATATGAGCTAATTCAAGAATAACCAATTACGATATAACGAATTTAAACGCATTATGCGATACGTAAGGAACATTTGTATCTATTTTGATTATGAAAATATAAAAATCTTAAAGTTGAAGCAGAGTGACCCGAAGACTGTAACTCTGGTGATCAATGAGGTTAAGCACATTTGGACGCGTCAGTACTTGGATGGGTGGCCCGGATAAGTGGGCTGAGTTCGAATCCCCCACTGCACAGTGGTCGGAATCGCCGAAAAAGTCGGCAAAAGTCGCCATGATTCACCAAGGTTGTGATTATAACGAAACTCAGGATTCTTAAGTTGTCAAGGTCGCTGGTCACGAATCTGAAGTCAAATTTGAAAAATTCAAAATGGTGGATCCAACATGGCCGACCGACAGTACAAAATGTTCTCGAATTTCAGTCAAGCTTCATGTACTTATGGTTTAGAAGTCACACGAAATTTCAAATCAAGACTCAAAATGGTTGACCGGTATAAACAAAAAGTTATTTTGGAGTGACACTTCATAAAACCGGGTTTTCAAGGAATATAGGACAAAGAGTGGCTTGGTGAAATATGAGGCATGTATTGCAAATTGTTGTTTGTTTTATTTTAATGGCTACAACCTACTGTAATCAAACAGATCTCAGCGACACATCACGCGCCATCCTCTTCCTCGTCCTCTACCGTGTCTACGGAACCATCTGCATCGTAGCAAATGAGCATAGCCATAGCTTCCGGTGAAAAGCTCTTTCTTACTTTGTTCAGCTGTTTTCCTTCTTCTTCGTGTACGCAGTACTTCGTTGGTCAGAAAATTACGAATAAGAATATAATGAATGGCTTTTGCAACAGTTTTTTTATTGGATGTTTTGCAGCGATACTAAATTTCAGATAAATAAAAAAAAACCGTGTATATTCATAAATACTATTCAATATTAGAACACCCAGTATATGGAACGGACCGGTGCACCTGAACACTTGCTATTGTCAAACTAAGCCCCCCCCCTTCTGTGGTAAACCGGCGCGCCAGGCCGCACGCGATGACGATCAAAATGGCCGTGAACCCGCAGGGGGAACGACGGGGAACATTTCTTTGCAAATTTGGAAACTAGACACTGTTCTGCATGTCCTCAAACTTCAAACGGCGCAGGATCTCCTGGGATCACAACTGTTTCTATCTGCAGTGTTCAAAAATCGATGCAAATTATAGGAGGTTTTTTGTCTCTACGTTTGAAACATGTTATTATCGAAAAAATAGGTTGTTAATGCAGAAATATATTCTACCCTAGTAGCAAAATGATTGAAGTCTGCCTGCAGTCTTACTGCAGATCTGCTGCAGATCTTCCTGCAGACCACTAGTGGTCTACTTCACCATTTGAGTCAGGGACTGATATCAGATTCTGCAGTGCAGAATCTTACGCAGATCTTACGCAGATCACTTCAGGTTCGATTTAGTGCCCATCTGGGATGTGAACAGCTCCTCAGAATCAGAGTATAATATTATACTCTGATTCTGAGTAGCTGTTCACATTCCAACTCTCTTCTCAAGAAACAGCTTGATTTGTGGCTTGATACCCATTAATATTGTCATCAATGTTATATTTTTTCGACACAAACCACATTATTTCCAAAGTATAGAGACATTACACTCTGAGTAGCTGTTCACATTCCAACTCTCTTCTCAAGAAACAGCTTGATTTGTGACTTGATACCCATTAATATTGTCATCAATGTTATATTTTTTCGACACAAACCACATTATTTCCAAAGTATAGAGACATTACACTCTGAATATGAGCCATCTATGTGTGCTATCAAATATTTTCAGGTTCTCACACATCGGTACAAAAATTGCTTCTCGTAAATAACGCCCAATAAAATATTTATTTTCAGATTTACCACGACGAAGTTTTTATTCGCATGCAATCTTAAAAAAAAACGTTGAATAAACTCTTTCTCTTGAGAATTACAAAAAATATTAATCTAACAATGATGTGTATTGCACAGTAATATTAATTATCAAGGAACGTGCACGCTTGTTGTACTTGTCACTTCGCCATCTTGGATATGGTCAGCGTAGACGCGGTCGATATCGATCAATGTCGCTCGTTTCGACTATCGATTGTATAGGTTATGTTCGCTAATCCAAATTCAAGCAGATTATGCAGACAGTGCGCACACAGATTCTTGCCATGTACTTCTATGCAGATTCTGCAAGCATTTTCCCTAGCGGATTCATTTACACCGTTATTTTTGGTGTAATTTTGGTGTGTTTTCAGGTGTGGTTTCAGGGTGGTATGATTTCGGTGTTATTTTGGTAAAATACCAATTTGCCACCAATATTACACCAAAACTACACGGTGTAACTGCTCGGTTTCCACACCATTTTTACACCGAGCTTACACCCACCCATTTTACACCTATATTACACCGATCTTACACCCACCCATTTTACACCCATTTTACACCGATTTTACACCCACCAGTCTTACACCGATTTTACACCCTCCCATTTTACACCGATCTTACACCGATTTTACACCCACCCATTTTACACCGATTTTACGCCAATTGCACACCTTATCTATTCGGATCGGAGTGTACCAACTTCTTTGAAAAAACTGTCAATCACAATCATATCAAAGCTTATGAACCTAAAACTTGCATGTATTACTAAGAAGTACTGTAGCCCAGACGGTAGCGTGACTGCTTGGAAATTCGAAGGACCGTGGTTCGATCCCGACTCAGGAATCTCTTTTTTTTTCCAAAATCCGTTCTGTGTGAAATGGATGTAAAATCGGTGTAAAATGGGTGGGTCTAAAATCGTTGTAAATTCGGTGTAAAATGGGTGGGTGTAAGATTGGTGTAAAATAGGTGTAAAATTGGTAAGGTGTAAAATCGGTGTAAAAAAGGTGTGGAAAACGAGCAGCTACACCGTGTTGTTTTGGTGTAATTTTGGTGGCAAATTGGTATTTTACCAAAATTACACCAATATTACACCAAAATAAACCGTGTTCTTTCGGTGTAATTTAGGTGTGGTCCGATTTGCTAGGGTTGCTGGCAGAGGAATTGCAGTGATATGGTCTAAAAATCTGCAGGTGATCCGCGAGAATACTGCAGACAGATTCTTGAATAAGAATCTGCAGTGCAGGCATTGCTACTAGGGTAAATGCCTCCAGGAACACCCACCATATCGCTCATAACAATCAGAACTTTGATACAAATTGACTAGCACTTTTAGTATACCGTTTATTTGCTCGCAGTAGCAGGTAGCGTTGGCAATTGTCGCGACGGTGTACTTTGGACACCGATTGTAGTCAAACAAAGTGAGGCAGCACTCTGCAGCTCTCGAAACCTATGCAGTAAACCCCTCTCTTCAACATATTTCAAAACCAACTCTAACCGTCAACCTTGAAATTTTGATCTTTGCCGACTTTTTCGGCGATTCCGACCACTGTGCACTGGCAGGAATATCTACGAAACTCTTCGAAAAATTACTACATTCTACGAAACTTTCTACGCAAATACTACGAAATTGTTCCAAAACAGGCAGAAAATCGTAGAAATTTTCGTAGTTTGGTGTGAAAATATTTTTCACCAGGGTTGGCTTCATCGGATGCCGGCCACGAAATATACCAAACTTTGGATCCTGTCTGCCTTCATTCCACTGTTTACGACACAAGGTGTGTACTTATTTGCTATTTTCCCCTACTCTGGGCATGTGCCATAGGTTAGTACCAGTATCGATGTAAGGAATACGTCTACAATAGATTTTCGAACATCTGTGTAACCACTCGGGAGTCACATGATCGTCACGTCGGTTCTCGTCTCGGGTATAAAAGGGGCACCTCGGGCCACATTTGGCATTACTCGAAGAGTCCCACTCGCCGATCCTCCACCATGAAGCTATTCGCCCTCATCGCCGTCGCTTCCCTACTGAAAAAGATTTTGTAAAATATTACGTAAAAATTTACGTAATGAATTACATGATGAATTGTATAAAGTTATGATTGGATTCCACATGTAATTCATTACGTAAATTATCACGTACTTTTTCATAAGATTTATTTTGTAATTCGTTACAATTTGAATGTAACGTATTTTATTACGTAAATTAACACACAATTTATTCTAAACCGGAAATGTGTTTCAAATTCGAACTGAGTCACTGAGTGACGAACTGATTTTGATTCAGGGCAGGTGCAGGACAGACATTCAATAAATTGATGAATCACAGATATTTTGTAAAAAATATTTATTCAAAATGGTTGCCAATTTTCTGTCGGTGAATGTGAATGGCGCTAAACCTACCACTCATAACAATTGTTATCTACGTTACTTTATTATTATTGTCGTATATTTACTGAGCATGAACTGATATCAATAACAGCCAATTAATTGTACAGCCTTTTTTTCTCTATCTTCGAAGCAATCTATAGCAAACTTATCACACTAGATTGATTATATTGTTTACAAAAAATAATATAATAAAACAGATAAATATGCAGTTTTTGCATCGCTTTTCTCGATCATAGTTTTCATCGCGAGATTGGTATCACAGCCACTCAGAACAGAATAAAATAAATAATAGCCATCGGAGGGCTTTTTCTCTCTACTTTTCAAGCAATATATAGCTAACTTATCACACTAGATTGATTATATTGTTTACAAAAAATAATATAATAAAACAGATAAATAGGCAGTTTTTGCATCGTTTTTCTCGATCATAGTTTTCATCGCGAGATTGGTATCACAGGTACTGAGAACAAAATAAAATAAATAATAGCCATCGGAGGGCTTTTTCTCTCTACTTTTCAAGCAATATATAGCTAACTTATCACACTACATTGATTATATTGTTTATAAAAAATAATATAATAAAACAGATAAATATGCAGTTTTTGCATCGTTTTTCTCGATCATAATTTTCATCGCGAGATTGGTATCACAGGTACTCAGAACAAAATAAAATAAATAATAGCCATCGGAGGGCTTTTTCTCTCTATCAAGCAATATATAGGTAACTTATCACACTACATTGATTATATTGTTTATAAAAAATAATATAATAAAACAGATGAGAAACATGCTCGACATGATTTGAGTACGATAACTTTTAAGTAAAGCTATAAGTTTTAAGCACTTAAGCATTTAAGTGCGTTTTTCTAATCAGCCTTTCGATAATATTGCGCTCGTAGGTAGTTGATCTTCGTGGTGATCAAGTATGGTACCTTGGAGAGACATTGCATTTTCTCTTCGCCTTTGATCTTTTTCCTATCCAGGTAGTCGGAATACAGGGCTGAAAAAAAAAACAGGCATTAATATATCCAATACTATCGGAAATTGTAAAATCGATTTTTGATCAAGTTACTACTCCTTACCAAAGGATAGCGTTTTTTTTGTCGGCGTGAGCTGCTTCATTGGTGACCGATCCTGAAGACGCGTAGTCACTTTTTTTAGGTTTTGGCAGCGATTTACCAAGTTATGATGTGTCCATAACAAATCTAGCATGCCTGAGAAAAATATTTGTGGCTTACTCTGCTGTATCAAAAACCAAGCAGGTGCTGACGCTTCCAGACCTTCCCCTAGGTATATCTGCAAATAAACAAGTTTGTACAGTTTTTTTTTTATGTTCGAATTATCTATAAAATTTCGTGTATCTAATTTTCCATGCTCATGTATGTATACTAACGAGCCAGAGGTAGCATATAATTACAATATTCCATGCAAAAGAGGATAATCACGTCTTGAAATACTTTTTAGAATATCAGAGATTATACCATGTTGTCACCAGAAACTTCGTATCTCTTTCTCACATTAGGGTCAGCTTCTTGATTTTGTTTGTATTGCAAAGCCTCCAATATTTCGCGATGAACTTTCTTGCCTAATCCACCTACAATCCGCCCTGGATGAACCGAAAATAATTAAACACCATAGGAATCGTATCAAACTTGTAGTGGTCAAAGGTAATGTGTAATCGTTGATAAATTTTTTAGCGATCGACTAATAAATCATTATTCACTTGATCTTTTATTCATTTTGCTGAAGTTGGAACAGAACGACGTAATTTCGGTTGTCACAAACTGGGCCACCAAAAAGTGTGTTACTTATAAATACTGGACCAAAAATAGACCGAAGTTGAATGTGTTAAAGAAAAATCATGAATATCCATGTATTATAAAGAAACTTTGTTATAAAAACACAATTTTACGGTAAAGAACGAAAAGTGAGTCAGTTGCTTAGAAAAATCTGATTCTAATCTCGCAAGAAATTAGAAGCCAAATAATTTGCTCAAAATGACATTTTGTATACACTACTATTAACAGTCATACCTGGTCTTCTATTTCTCACGCCTAACGGAAGACGTTCTCTGACTGGGTTTTCTTCATCAGCGGCAATATCCTCATCGAGATTTACAGGTTCTGGAAGATTAGCTTGATGTAAACAATTTGTTGAAACTCATACATCGTATGCACTAGTATCGGGAATCATACCTGATTTTCTCTTCCTTTCACGTGGAGGACGTTCTTGGACTTCCAAACTTTTTTCCAGAGAACGTTTATTTGACTTTTCATTTGTTTGGGATTTCTGTGGAACCCTAAGTTGCATATTTACTGCTCTGTTGCTCGTAATCATCGGTTTTTTTGATGCAGTATGGCAAGTATTTGTGGATGCGCTGCATCCTGCACCCTCGTCACGCCTAGTCTCATCACTCGCTGCAAATTTAGATAAATGAGTATCACACTATAAAATTACATCGACCCACTAACTCACATGCAAAATTGAACAGAATGCAACTACGGGAGAATTGAAGTCGACAGGATAGTCATTGCGAATAATTTGTTAACAGAAAGTTAACAATAAATTGTGTTCAGAATTCGCTTAGAATGAATGTATTACCATCTGATATATAAATAACTCTATTAAGAAGTGGAGTGTGATGAATAACATAATATTATAAAAACATTCAGCATGTCATTCATCATATACATTATTCACCTTATGATAATAAAATATAAATTCACAAAATGAATTATCTGATGGATGACATGCTGAATTCTAACATAATATTTAATGATTCATCACAACATTTAGTAGGAAAATTGCACGAAGTTTGGGATAATTCGTTGCAATTGATCGATTACGAATCGTTGATCAACTGTCAATCTGAGATTTTCTCGTATGGACTCGACGGTGGTCGACCAGAGGCTGCGTGGTCTAAAGTGAGCTCCGAAGTGAGCCTTACAGTGTCTTCGAAGGGTTCGAAATCGAACGAAGTCCCAGCGTCCTAAATTTCAGATGTTACTGAGCTGCAGGGGCTCTTTTCGACCAGGATAAGTCCATCAGAGAAACTCTCAGATTGATTATCAATCAACGATTCATAACCGATCAATCGAAATGAATTATCCAAAACTTCAGACATTTCTTTGATTATATCGATGGTAATAAATCTACACGACATGTTACGAGGGGAACGAGAAATGCAAGCATCTTTACATTTATCTACAGGTTCCTGCTGTCTTCTGTCTGTCGGAACGTCTCTTCCGCCGAATAAGTCTTTTCGGACCATCAATTTTTTTTTTGCTTGAATTCTTTCGATTTCCTCGGAATTATCTTCTTCTTCATCATCATCGATACTGTCGTTTTCTTGGTTTCTAGCTTCATCGTCCGAGTTATTGATCAACTGCTTTCTGGCCGATAGAAAGGTTTTTGCCTTGTGTTTGTCCAGTAATTCATTATTCTTCTTTCTCTGTACGTCTTGTACTAGAGAATTATGTTTTTGGCTCTGTAACAAAACAAAAATCCAATTTTGTAAGTACAAGTGACGACCTTCGATTGCTTTGTAATTTGTTTTCTGCACTGATTAAATTACGAATCCTGAGTAAACTTACTCGTAATGGTTTAACGGCGGGTTCATCCGATTCCGAAGAGGGAATACCACTTGGTATGATTAATCGACCTCCATCAGAGATTTTTTGTTGGATATGCTCCACACTTTCTGCAATATAAAAAAAAGTAATTCGGTATAAATATGGGATTACTGAAGCATGCTTTGAACAATCGATCGACTGGGATATACACGTATATGGGGAATTCCGACCATTATCGCCCAAGACGTAAATCGACGTAAATCCACAAATTTATTTCTCAGAAACGGCTGAGAGGCGCATCTTATTATTTGCACCTGTTATACCTGTGGCATCAACGTTCACGTGTGCCAAAGAACCGAATCGGCAACCTACTGAGTTGCCCTCCCCTTGTAAAGAACGAAAGGCGTGCTTAGGCCGCTAGAATGTGATTTATAAATTATATGAATAATATCTTTACTTACCCCCTAGATGAAATATGAATGCCGAATAATATCCGGAATGTGCGTGCTCTTCGTCGCACTCAGCACCGCAGTCAGACCATTTCACAAAGTACCGTCTTCTTTTATCAAAATCGCTGTCGTTTTTAGGCTGGATATGTGTGTCCGAATTTTTGTAATATTTTATTACCGTTATGGGAACCGTATAAAATTTTTTAGTATCGTCTGTATACGTAATGTACGCGTGAGTTACTTTACCCATATTTATTTATTTTTCTCTCGTTTAACTCAATTTAATGCAGCCACGCCACGCGTGCTGGCACAATAACTGCTCGACTGACTGCGAACATGCACGTCGCACGACGAGACCCACGAGACTAACTGGAAAGTGGAAACCTGTTGCTGCTGGTTGCTGGTGCGGTGTTGTCTAGCCTACAGCGTCGGTCTACGGCACGGACGTAAATTAGACAACGGCGCTTCAGTTCTAGGAATTAGGAATACGGCTCACATACAGCGCTGTTATACCGATCTGATTGGTGGGAGCTGTGTGTGATGAAGGTAGGTGTGTACGTGAACTGAGCGTAGAGATGTGTTGCACTAGTCGCAGGCTTGACGCAGAATTGCGATTGTCTGTTACAATCTTTGACGCGATTGGTGGATTTGAATTTTCAGTCGAAATTTACCCACATCCCCACCGGCGTAACGGCCGGCGTGGCGTCGTGGCCTCGGCGTCTCCTCAGTCCTCACCGAGCCTGTGTACTGCTTGTCTGCAGAATTTTAGAGAAGAGATTGCAGTTTGTATACCTACCACCGCGAAACAGTATTAGCATTTTTACCTAGAGACAAGTGTTTCAAAAATTAATTACGTCATGAACGGTGTGAAAAGACGCAAATTGTACTTAAAAGGCACCGAAGATATCAACTACTCTGCCAAGTATAGAGCTAGAAGAAAGATCGAACCCGTTGAAGAAACTCTTGACGAAGTAAGTTTTTATATCATTCATTTTTATATCTCCGTCTTCCTTTCCTATTATAGTATCCTCGTAAGCCCATAAAGCTAAGCGATAGGTTGCACGAAGTAAGTAAGTTCCATTACATTTAAGGAGGTTCGTCAGTGCCTCAGCTGCGGGGAACAGAGGGGATCGGTTTCGGCCGCCGTCGGCCTTCCCTGCCAGCCGCACCATGCCCCGCGCAGCCCACAAGCTGACGCTCCGGCTTGTATTTTGATTCAGTATTCGAAAAGTTTTCGGTAAATCTGACTCAAGCTTCGGTGGCTTATTCAAAAATGTTTGCTTCTTATGTTGGATAGTTTTTTGTTGAGCTCGTAAAGCCACAACTATCAATTTCAATGCTTTGAATACCATTTTGCGCAGTGCCTCCATAAGGACCCATGTATAAGGAGCTGACTTTACCAAATTTTTTCTCGTGAACGGGCTGGTCAAAAAATTTGAAATTATTTAAGCAATTGTTTTTCGTTCAAAGGAACCCGTACTCGAATTTTCAATCAATCCGTGAACTAACGCATTCACTGACGAACCTCCTTAAGATTTTCGCCATTGAAAATAATTATTAGAGAAACAAATTGGTTCAAATATATATTTTTTTTTTTTTACTCTTCAATATTTGTTTTTTATTTATCCAAAATTTAATCAATATCAATATTCATTGATGTTTATTTTGTTCATTGTTCTATTTTATTATTCTGCATTAGTATTCATTCACTTATACATTTATTTTTTAATGAAAAGATGGTATGTTGATAGTGGGCTGTGCACGTCAATACACCTAGCCTCCAGAGAGCAACCTTTTTTATTTGCTACATGATTTTTTCGATTGTTGTCCTTGCTCTAAAACACTTTTCTGAATTTATTCTAATTTTTAAGACCAACACTTTCTGAGGTTTTTTTTCCGAGCGAAGAAAAGGACAATTTTTTTAAATCCGAAAAAAATCACGAAAATTGTTTTAGAGCAAGGACAATAATAGAAAAAAATCATGATAATGTTGCAGTCTGGAGGCATAGGTGAATTGACGTGAACAGCCCCATATACTACTATAGTCTAGTGCCTGGATGATACATCCCAAGATTTTGTGATTATCTTTGTAAAATGTGTCTTCTCGCATTTCATATTTCTGAACAGGTAACCGACAATTTTAGTTTTAGTAGTGGTGATGAATGGGATATTTCTGTCTTTCGTCACAGTTTTACACCGATAGATCAAGGATTTCATTCTTCTACCATGAACTGCCACATTAGTCCTCAAATTCTAGCGTGTTGCAGTGAAGCGAGTCAAGTGTCGACGGTATGATCTGTTGCTGCAGTAGTTTATAGAAAAATCTTCGTCTTAGCGCAGCAGAAGAGTGTCCGTCCAATGGTATATTTGACTCTATAAAAGTGCAGGAAATGGTGTCTTTGACTACGTAAGAGTGCAACGTCAGTCCCTGCACTCTCACGGAGTCAAATATACCATTGGACAACGTGAGTCCCTAAACCTTTTGGCTTGCTCTGCTGTGCTTCGAGACAAACAATTTCGTACTCCGGACGACTGCAACGGCCGATCTCGTACTCCACAATGACGCTGGGTCATAGCATTGCCTCTTGACTCGCCACACTGCAATACGCTAGTGTGTGAGGGGTGACATCACAGCTCCAGGGGTAAGAAAAAATTCCTTGATCAATAGACGTAGAACTGTGACGTAGGACATGAACAGCCTTGACTTCTCCACTACACAGCAAATTCAGTCTTCAATGTGTTCGTTGCATGTTGGTTTCTTAGAATTCGTAAGCAATAAAGCACAACTTCATATTCGAAAGAGCAAGAAAACATATTTTCGTCTATTATCAGGTCAATAAATGAACGCATATTCGATATCTACTCGTCAAAGAATGAATTTACGTATTAAATCGATAATAATTAATCACACATATACGGTATACATTCATTTAAATGAATTCATATTTTCAGGCAGTGGAATGTGAGCACAACGAGGCACAGCAGGATGACCACGTTCCGTTTGTAAATCCAAACGAGGAACCGTGTGCGGTAAGATCCAAGTTTCAATTATGATTGAGCCACAGGTCAAACATAGCGGAGATATTTGATGTTGAAATCTTCTGACTTATTTGAAATAACGTCACTCATCTGTTATCATTGATCAAATAATAACCACGTTTGATGCGTTTTGTGTGTCTCGCTAACAATGAAATCGAAAAGTACACTGAAATCACGGTATCATGCTTATTAATGGATATTCGTGAATGTTTTGCATCTATTCTTCGTTGTTCAAGAAGCTGAATTTCCGGAGAGTGTAATTTACCATGACCGAACTAACGATCAGAAACCGATTGTCACAGTTACCACCTGTCAGGAAAACAAAAATTATACATGGATTGCATACCTGACTAATGAAGCTAACAATAGGGAGTAATTGTGTAATCATTCGAATTTGCAGGTTTCGACATCTGATGCTGATGCCTCAAGCGATAATAATCTAGGCAGCGATGATGAAGAGTTCAATTCATCCCTGATTCGTCACAGCCAACCAAAAGATCTTCGAGATTTACTACAATCTCCGGGGTTTTGCGATACTATAGCTACACCAGTGGAAAGAAGTCCTGCGGAGCTGCTTTTAATGGTCCTCAAGTTTTCAGTAGCTAACCAGTTACCGTTAACGTCAACTTCGAATCTAATGAAACTAATCAATAGCATATTTGCAATGCCAGTAACGCCAGAATCACGCTATTTAATCGACAAATTTTGCAATTTGAACGATAACGCGGAATTCCACGCTACGTGCCCGAACTGTACTATGTACATCGGTATATTAACAGAGCTAAATCAAACGGCAAGGTGTACGAATTGTAGCGCAGTCATTGACGTATCAAATTCATCATCCACAAATTGTTTTGTGATTATTAATCCGTCAGATGCAGTAGCTGACTACTTAAATGCGTATGAGGACCATTACAACTCTGTGATGCAAGAAAGACGATACGAGAAAGGACACTTCAAAGACGTATATGATGGGAAATTGTACAGAAATTTTGTCCGTAGTTTGCCCGAAAGTACAAAACAGCAGTATGCGACCGTAGCATTTAACACAGATGGAGCACCAGTATTCGAGTCTTCTACCTATTCGATTTGGCCCATATACATGATGATCAATGAATTGCCAGCTGAACGTAGATTCGATCACTTGATAGTCTGTGGCCTCTGGTTTGGGAAGAGTAAACCCCAGATGAGTGTATTTTTAGATCCATTTGTTGAGAAAATTAATGAACTTTCAAGTACAGGCATACCTTGCTCTATCAAAGGAGAATCACTGCATGTGAAATTGTATGCATTAATCTGCTGTGTAGACACCATTGCTCGTGCCCCTATGAACGGAACGATGCAATTCAACGCTTTCTTCGGTTGTGATTGGTGTCTGCACCCAGGGGAATGGATTGATGGGAGTATGCGATATCCGATTTTGAATTATGTCGTCGAAAATAGAGACAGTAAAAGTACTATCAGTCACATGAAAGAAGCAGTGCAGAAAGAACTTCCCATTCTTGGTGTCAGAAATGCTACTCCGCTCATAAACTTATACTATTTTGACTGTATTGAAGGTTTCGTTCCCGATTATTTACATCTTTGGCTTCTTGGTGTAGCAAAGCAGTTAACAGAAAGTTTGATTAAATCTATTTCTGCAGCTGAGTTGAAAATTCTTGAGTTAAGCTTATCTAAAATCAGAGCGCCTAACCAGCTTGGTCGGTTAAGTAGGCCTTTAAAAGATAGAGCTCACTGGAAAGCACGCGAGTGGGAGAATTGGCTCCTATATTATAGCATACCGGTTTTCGAATCAGTGATAAACAGAAAGAAACTGAAGCACTGGAGCCTACTTGTTGAAAGTTTGCACATACTATTAGGAACTGATATCACATCTAGAGAATTAGACAATGCTGACCGAATGCTCCACGAATTTGTTTGCGGAGTGGAGGAAATTTATTCTAGAACTGCGATGACGTATAATGTTCACCAGTTACTGCATATAGCAAGAAGTGTATATAATTGGGGGCCATTATGGGCACACTCTACATTTCCATTCGAGTCTGGTAATCACAAATTGCTCAGTGCAATTCAGTGTGCCAAAGGAGTGAATCACCAAATACTTCGATACCTAAATATACAACGGTCGATTGATGTTCTTGAAAGATACCTGTATCCACACTCTTCCAATATTGTAAAACAGTATTGTTCTGACTTAGCTAAACCACAGACAAAAAAATGCCTTCAGATATGTGGCATAACATTTTTTGGCAGAACTAAAGTGGTGAACAAACATTTACTAGACAAGTTCCAACTGTCGCCACGCACATCCATTTTCATGAGAATTGTAAAAAACAATTGTCTATATGCTTCTTGCGAAAAACAAAATTTGCGTTCTTGCAATTCATTTGCACAACTCGCCAACAAGGATTATATACAGATTATCAAATTCGTTGTTGAGCAAGAAAGAAATAGACAATTAGTCTTATGCAATCTTGTACAAACCACGTCGAGTGGATTTGCAGAATCATTGAAAAAAGTAACACGAATACATACTGAGGTAATGGCTCTTAACATAACCGATATTAAAAAAGTTTGTGTGCTGCTTCATGTTACGGATGTGAAGTATATTTCATCGGTACCAAATTTATATAAATATTGACGTCTATGGACAGGACATATAAATATTCACTTTGAAAACGTCCTGACCTATCTCGATTTTAAACTGAAGAATTATTTATTCAATAATTTTTCCCTTATACCTATCAACGTGGCGGAATGTAGTGGTAGTGATTAAGGCTGTACAGAATCATCATTAAAAATGTATCTAGTATGCGACGTTCCTCAAAATCTGATATCAGTTAGAATTGTATGAAGCTTATTGCTTTCAATAATTATTTATGTGATCGAAAGCTAATTTTTATCTGAGGAATGAGTATCGAAAAAATATAGTAACGTCACCAGTTCCAACTTGAAAGTAGGATCCTATTTATTTAAAAAATGTGCAGAAAAAATCTAATGAAGCATGTGAGGAGGAAAAACAATTGAATTGACAACCATTTTTGCTGAAACAGCAAAAAAAAAATCTTATTGGATTTCCATATCCGGAACGGGTAAACAAGATTTGAAACTTATCTTTAAACACCCTGAAGTGAATACATATTATATCCGAAATTTCATTAAAAAAAATGTAATTGCTGCCTTTTTAGATCGATTGAACATTTAATCAATGTAGTGTGATAAGTTAGCTATATATTGCTTGAAAAGTAGAGAGAAAAAGCCCTCCGATGGCTATTATTTATTTTATTTTGTTCTCAGTACCTGTGATACCAATCTCGCGATGAAAACTATGATCGAGAAAAACGATGCAAAAACTGCCTATTTATCTGTTTTATTATATTATTT
>JAEUYN010002202.1:0-13944 GCA_018257835.1 Euura lappo
AAATTTTAGGACTCGTACACGACTACATATGATATTTATTGTGTTTGTTGCTCTCCCGGATGTACCTTGACGTTGAGTCGTGTGGATGACATTATTGCTTCTGGGGGCTGATAAATTTCAGGACTCGTACACGACTCGATATGATATTTATTGTATTTGTTGCTCTCCCGGATGTACCTTGACGATGAGTCGTGTGGATGACATTATTCCTTCTGGAGGCTGATAAATTTTAGGACTCGTACACGACTAGATATGATATTTATTGTGTTTGTTGCTCTCCCGGATGTACCTTGACATTGAGTCGTGTGGATGACATTATTCCTTCTGGGGGCTGATAAATTTTAGGACTCGTACACGACTACATATGATATTTATTGTGTTTGTTGCTTTCCCGGATGTACCTTGACATTGAGTCGTGTGGATTACATTATTCCTTCTGGGGGCTGACAAATTTTAGGACTTATACACGACTAGATATCATATTTATTGTGTTTGTTGCTCTCCCGGATGTACCTTGACATTGAGTCGTGTGGATGACATTATTCCTTCTGGGGGCTGATAAATTTTAGGACTCGTACACGACTAGATATGATATTTAGTGTCTTTGTTGCTCTCCCGGATGTACCTTGACGTTGAGTCGTGTGATTGACATCATTCCTTCTGGCGGCTGATAAATTTTAGGACTCGTACACGACTAGATATGATATTTATTGTGTTTGTTGCTCTCCCGGATGTACCTTGACATTGAGTCGTGTGGATTACATTAGTGGATTACATTATTCCTTCTGGGGGCTGACAAATTTTAGGACTTATACACGACTAGATATGATATTTATTGTGTTTGTTGCTCTCCCGGATGTACCTTGACATTGAGTCGTGTGGATGACATTATTCCTTCTGGGGGCTGATAAATTTTAGGACTCGTACACGACTACATATGATATTTATTGTGTTTGTTGCTCTCCCGGATGTACCTTGACATTGTCGTGAGTCGTGTGGATGACATTATTCCTTCTGGGGGCTGACAAATTTTAGGACTCGTACACGACTACATATGATATTTATTGTGTTCGTTGCTCTCCCGGATGTACCTTGACATTGTCGTGAGTCGTGTGGATGACATTATTCTTTCTGGGGGCTGACAAATTTTAGGACTTGTACACGACTAGATATGATATTTATTGTGTTTGTTGCTCTCCCGGATATACCTTGACATTGAGTCGTGTGGATGACATTATTCCTTCTGGGGGCTGATAAATTTTAGGACTCGTACACGACTAGATATGATATTTATTGTGTTTGTTGCTCTCCCGGATGTACCTTGACGATGAGTCGTGTGGATGACATTATTCCTTCTGGGGGCTGATAAATTTTAGGACTCGTACACGACTAGATATGATATTTATTGTCTTTGTTGCTCTCCCGGATGTACCTTGACGATGAGTCGTGTGGATAAAATTATTCCTTCTGGGGGCTGATGAATTTTAGGACTCGTACACGAATAGATATGATCTTGATATTTATTGTGTTTGTTGCTCTCCGGGATGTACCTTGACGATGAGTCGTGTGGATGACATTATTGCTTCTGGGGGCTGATAAATTTTAGGACTCGTACACGACTCGATATGATATTTATTGTGTTTGTTGCTCTCCCGGATGTACCTTGACGATGAGTCGTGTGGATAAAATTATTCCTTCTGGGGGCTGATGAATTTTAGGACTCGTACACGAATAGATATGATCTTGATATTTATTGTGTTTGTTGCTCTCCGGGATGTACCTTGACGATGAGTCGTGGATGACATTATTCCTTCTCGGGGCTGTGAATTTTAGGACTCGTACACGAATAGATATGATATTTATTGACTTTGTTGCTCTCCCGGATGTACCTTGACGTTGAGTCGTGTGGATGACATTATTCCTTCTGAGGGCTGATAAATTTTAGGACTCGTACACGACTAGATATGATATTTATTGTCTTTGTTGCTCTCCCGGATGTACCTTGACGATGAGTCGTGTGGATGACATTATTGCTTCTGGGGGCTGATAAATTTTAGGACTCGTACACGACTCGATATGATATTTATTGTGTTTGTTGCTCTCCCGGATGTACCTTGACGATGAGTCGTGTGGATGACATTATTGCTTCTGAGGGCTGATAAATTTTAGGACTCGTACACGACTAGATATGATATTTATTGTGTTTGTTGCTCTCCGGGATGTACCTTGACGATGAGTCGTGTGGATCACATTATTGTTTCTGGGGGCTGATAAATTTTAGGACACGTACACGACTAGATATGATATTTATTGTTTTTGGTGCTTTCCCGGATGTACCTTGACGATGAGTCGTGTGGATGACATTATAGACCCGTCAATGATATTCCGGTCGAACGTCCCAGCAGACACGTTTGTATAACTAGAAGGTAACATCCAGCAAACCAAATATAACGCGTAAGGTAACTGGTTAGTTACATGCAACTGTGTCGTTGCTTGTAATTTCCTATGCAGTCCAAGATAACATGTAAATAACATACATGTAACCGTGTTACTATTGGTTACGTTGCCAACATCTAACAGTAAGATCATAATTAGGTAACGAGTGGTAACACGTTACATAACCTTGTGGTAGAAATGTTAGTAGGTTTGTATATGCATATACAGCTGTACATCTCAACTTGAATCTATAGAGAGGAATCTGCGCCCCCGCTCGAGTGAATATGCCTCAAGATTCTGGATATTCGCTCGACTTTTGTGCGCATATTCCTCTCAATAGATTTAAGTTGAAATTCCAATAATGAGCAATAAATCTTATATCCTTGGTTTTTTTGTAAATTTAATAATCATCTCTTTATTGCAGTTTCACATGTATCACAGTACTTTGTATTATACGTATGTGTCTATCAAGTATGTGTTAACTATGCATCTATCTTATTTTTATTATTATTATCATTATTATTATTTTATTATTAAGTCACATAAAGGTCATCACAGTCAGTATCATCCCTCCTTCAAATATAATTTAATACGTATATGAGATGTATGCAAATCCAAATACGTGCAGTGAGCTATCTTACATCTATAATAGCTTTGAAAGCTTTCACCTATCACGTTATAAACCTTACGCTTTATATTATTATGCTTTTTTGTTATATTATGAATTAATTAATACTGTAAGGTTCATTTTTCTTCTCGTATCCATAGTTATATTATATTGAAAAATAGTTAACGTGGCTTTTCTTATATTCTTAGTAGTCTTACTAGTCTTATCTTATATCCGAGTGGTATGGTTACTGGTATCTAGTTGTAGCAATAGTAAATAGTAAATTAGTAAAATAGCACCGTTCCACGACACTTATTCAGCAGATGACGCCCGTAACTCTCGGCGGCGTCTTTGACCAGCAAAGGAAAACCACTCTGTGGCCACAACTCCAAAACCGCTTCAGTGTAGTCAACGTACTTTTCGAAAACTGCATCTGTAATAGTAATAAATATTTGTCAAGCTTTTATTCTTGGTTAATAGCTTTTCAGGTAGTCTTTGTCTATAAAACATACTCACTGATGATGATTTTGTTTAGTTGCAATTTAAAAATACCGAAAAGGTTTTTGAATCCTTTCCAGGAACAACCCACAGCACAACCGTTTGTGAATGTTAGCGACAAAGCACGTTGGGTAAAATCCCTTGGTGAATTTCCACCTATTCTTTCCACTCTTCTCTTCCGCAAAAAGAGAAAAGCTGAATAGGATATACCATAATACCTGCCAATATTCACAAATACTACAGCGAATCGTAGAACAGACAAGGCTTTTGGCATGAATAATCGTATGTATTCAATCTTGCTTGATTCCTTACAAAAGCTTCTGCTGCGTCTTTTGATTTGGTGACAAGGTCTTCGAAGTTTTTCACGTCCTGGATGGTTAGTAGAGGTAAAAATTCTCTGGTAACATCGACTGTATCCTTTACTCTTTCTCGGCTCAGTTCGTTTCATCGATTCTAGTGCCTTAAGTCGTAAATCGATACTCCGAATGTTAATACTGATGTTCGCTTGGGACTGCAAAATTCGGTCGAAACAATCTGTAAACAAGTCAATTATTATATCATCAATCATCATTACTGACCAATAGATGGGATGAACCATAAGAAATACCCTTTATAGTAGAACTGGGTTTTGAGAGCAAATCGTATTGCTGACTCTTATTGCCTGCCAGGACGTGAGAGGGCTTCATAGACATCGGTGGTGCTTTCACTTTGGCTGTGATTGGTAGAGTATTTTCCAAAAATTGCTTCTCACAGCGCTCAGCAATATCCAGAAAATCCAGGTCGAAGGATTTGTCCAAGATTACTTCATCATGTATGATTGGTCGGTTGATAATTCTCATCAGCGAGAGTTCCTATTTGACAAATATACTGATGCATTGAATTGATTACAACGTTAAACAAGAAATCAACAAATAACAATTTTTCGATTTACCATCATGAACACTACAGTCGTATTCTGCAATAAAGATTGGCGTATCAGAATTGAGATGATTCAAATCTGACTGCCAAGTATTATTGTTTTTGATTTTTCCTTGATCTAGATTATCTTTCGTGGACCCCGTCGTGGCGACTGAATTAGTCAAATCATTAGGCTGAGGCGATCCGTTTTTATCAAGAATAACAGTATCGTAAGCTGAAATATTGTAACACTCACTATAGAAATGTGTATCATTGGTCAATATTACTATTATTCTATTTTCGAAGTACTATTTCTGTATAGTTATCACAGAATATAAAATGAACATGCATCTTGCATAATTCAAGAGATGGGCAATAACATTTCATGTACATTCGATTGTAATATATTTACTACTCACAATTTGGAGAACTATTCCCTTGGGCTGCAACGGAGGGTCCTCTCGCTTGCTCTCACGCAGAAGAATGACTGCATGTTGTCAAATCGAACTGTCCGACCTCCACTACAAAATTTTAAGATCAAATGGCAGGGCATAATTTATGTGTTTAAAAAAAAAGAATTCAATGCATGCGGAAACTCAGGGAATTTTTATTTGCAATACATTCAAATGGATAACATATAAATGAAGCAACTACCTCGTTCATATGCTATCACAGTAGGAGTTTGCTTCGACGCATAGAAATCAGGGCAATATTTTGTCGTCGAGCTTAGGAGTGTTTTTCCTGCAAAACATGGAACACAAATGATTTGAAGGGAAAATGAGTGTGTTTTATGACGATTGATCTCGCAACTGTAATTACGAAGACACTGCAGAAAGAATGTTGAGATAAAGTATGATGTAAGTCCTATGCCAGTAAGCTGCATACCTGGAGTCTTCGCAGGCACATTTTTCGGTTTCTTTTTTGGTGGCATCATTTTGTGCTCCTCGTCAGTGGAGTTCGCTATGACGCTTCTAGCCTTTCGCTTCCGTATACCGATGTCATCATCGGTAGTGTTATAATTTGAATCAGCTGCTGCGCTTCTCGCAGATTTTAGGGATGCTATAAAATTATTGAATTGTTGTCACCGAAGATACAGGTGAGATAGTAATAAATATACTTCAATGAAAAATCTCGAAAACTTCAAGTTTACCGTATCACAGGAAGAATTATAACTGCGAGTGAATATTTGACGTATACAAAATATGTGTGATGATAACTCACAACACTTGTCTTTAATAATATCCACGTTGAATTTTTGCCATCTTGGTGTTGGCGTGGCGTACTAGACAATCTTTGATACGTTATTGGCATGTGAGGGCCACTGGCACTGCGTTTGCACACCGCTTTCTTCGATAATCCATCATTTTGGTACTTCCGAAACAGACTCGTCATCCAGGAATTTTACCACTACGTAGCCTCTCTCTGCAGCTTCTTTTTCGTTCGGATTCATTTCTCAATGAAAGGTTCTTGAAAACAATTTACCACCAGTAACGTCTAAACATTATGTTGACGACTTTATTCATTTACCGTCTTTTTATTTTCATACGTTCAGTTTCTTTATTTTATGACGGATGAACTTGAAAAAAAACCATAAAAAAACAAAAAAAAACGGGCTATTTGAGTACCTTTAGTGATATCAAATACACCTAATCCTAGGAATAGCTACGGTAAATGCGCAGCTAATTATTTACATGCAATAGTGGAATTATTACATACGTTTCGATTTCGTGAGGGCATTCTAATTTCATACATTTTTTTTTAATCTGAGCAGGTGATATAATTTTTGATTCGAACAAGGTTAATGGCGAAATTACTGCTATACCAAGTTTGGTCGATTCACACGGATGACTGTAAAGTGATTCTGTATTTGAAAAACATTTTACTGGAATGCGTAAAACGTTATTTTCTTCAAATACACCAATTACCTGAGCTAATGAGTTATCTTCTAACAAGCAATAACTGTTCTTTTCTTTTTCAGATATCGTGAATGTTTTGTATTGCAATTCAGATATTGATTTAATTGAGTTTGTATCTGCTTTGTAGTGAATGATTGGATAGTGACGATGAGTACTGGAAGTTAGTATCGGGAGTTGGTTTTTTTCCAAAACGCGATTTGCAAATTCCTGCAAAGGTTTTCCACAGTTATGAATTTTGTTCTTAATCTTCTGCATTTCATTTTCGAACTTGAAGCAACTGAAATTATCTAAGCAGCCAAAGAGTCTAACGTCATCTGGAAGATGTATCAAGTTATGGACGTTATGTGATATATATACTCTTCCCCATAAATTGAGGAACAAAATGCAATTGGACAATAAATCATTCGTCGATTCCCAATGAATGAACTCTTCGAATAACATATTTCATATTTCATATTTAGGGTGAATGTATGATTAGTAGTTTATCAATTGCGGCATTCCTACAGTTTTTGTTCTTCTAATTCACTGAGGAATAGTTATTGTAAATTTTCGTTCGCAATAGTGCAGCAACACTTGATATCCGGGATGCAGAAGTCGCTGTCTGAGGTTGGAAGAGAGTACCCAGGGAGGCACTTGCACTGGTCATATTTGGTGCCGCAGGTCCGAAGACAAATGATCAATGATTCGCAGATATGGAATCATATTATTTCGATGACGATCAAATTTCGTTATTAGCAATTGTACTATATGGGAGGTAGGAGGAATAACATTACACAACAATACCTTTAGTATACAATACAATACGTGTTTATTGGGCAAGAGCTAACTCAGAACTGAGGTCGCTCAGCATACACTCTTGTACAGACTTACTCTATCTTTATTATTATACCATAATCCTTACATACAGTCCAGCAATATTTCCATTCAATGAAAACTGTTACTTCGAGACAGTCTATTGCTGGTCCATTGCAGACTTGATTGCAAGGAAAACAGTTCTGAGCGTTCGTATTCTCGCCACACTCCACGCTCACTGGAGGTAAAATTTGACAAAACGAATGATTAGAATAAATTAACCCTCTTAAAATTCATGATCATCTGGAAAAACTTTTCGAGATCTGTACTCACGAACATCGGTCAAGAAAAATCCTGCGATGATGAGGGATGTTACGATCGCGCCTTGCACTATCGTACCGAAATTCATTTTTAATTAATATTATCCTAACGGACAAATAATGCAGTGCACATGCACTTGAGTTTCACCTAAGCATTATTTATTACGGTCCGTGGGAAACGGTTCATCTTTTAACACGTCATTTCTTTCAAGATTGTATTTCTTTTTGGTTATTTATTACACCTCTTTAACTGGCAAAAAGGCACGTATTCCCCGATAACTAGGCTAGGCCAGTGTTACAAACGGTCAGTACTTGGAACCATGGGATTTTGCTGACGCAGATCACCCATGCTTCGCCTATACCTCATTCAGGTTAACTCCTTTTCAAAATTACCAATTATTACAAGAGTAAACCTCAAAATCCACTAAGACTTCACCTGATTAGTAACCTATTAAGGAATGCTTGATGAGTGAATGCTGTTCATCTCTAAGCCTAAATTTAATCATTAATAAATCATAAGTTTCAGTGAACAGACTATGGCTGTCGATGGGTGGAGTAATGAGCCGCTGCACGCGCACGGGGCCCTATAAGTCAGTCCCTGCGCCTAGACAATTAAGAGGCGAGAAAAGTGCTGAATTGCAGTTTGAGTGACGCGCATTAATACACTAAGAGTCCAGCTCGGGAGCTCCGCGCCTGAAAATTCGTCTTTAATCCACCAAGTCACATAGTGTGCGGATCGTAGAGAACCGGGATAAAACTTAGAGTCACATAGTTCGGAATAACCGCCCTTACAGCATTCGTGTTAGCATAGGATCACGGCCCGAAGGAACTCTATTCTCGTCCTCTAAATTCTCTTCAATTCATTTAATAATACACTGAAGTTCGGTACCAATCAGTGTATAGTTTAACAAACCAGTTTTGCCCTTCCAAAACGGAAGGTAGTTTAAGTGCAATCAGTGATCATAACTCTTACATCTAGAATCTGTTCATTAACTCTTTTCTAATCAAGTGACGTAGTGACTGAACTGAGACTCTGACACATATTTTCATCAGTGTTATTCGTGGTACGTGTGCCTTGTTCAAACTGAAGCAGCCCGCCTGTATTCAACATCCATACCGCAGATACATACACCTATACCTGTGGCTCATTGCTCTACCTATCATCGAAAGCTAAGTCTCGACGCTCGTTACGAAACCATACCATTCCATTTTTATATGTAATGCATGTTTTATTATTTAGGGATTATTATTAGGGAACCACATTCATTACAAGATTGAACTAAACATTGAGAGAACTAGAGAATTGGTGTCAATTATAATATGACAGTTTGACCGCCAGTAACACAGCATCATTATATTATATTTTATTTTGTTTATAATCACTTTTGTTACTGCTAAGATTTGTGCAGCAGTAGCATATCGCTTATTTCATTTGAATCGTTCAAGAATACATTTGAGCTTTTACCTAATCAAACATTCATTTTATTTATTTTCAAAATTACCTTTCTTTTAGTTAATTCATTTAGCCCTACGATTAATTTGTTTAAATAATACGGGCCTGTATAGGACGTTTGACAACTACCGGATCCCATCGTGTGAATCAATTAAAATCCTGACAGATTCACACTTTAAAAATTATTTATCTGCTGCGTGAGGCGCATGATCTAGTTACTTGAATATTTATTTATTTATTTAACTTGTACGCTCGGATCAGCCGCACGTAACAGCGATGAGAAAATTACTATAGCTGGTTTCATTATGGAATCTGTTGTTACTTCGTAGTCAACTACGTGTAATGTGACTTTACGTTCCGACATTATTAAGTCATATTACTTATGTAGTGTTCGTTTAATGGCGGCATGACTTTGTCCCAATAAAATATTGTTAATGTTTCTTCTGGGGAGGACTACATATGATATTTATTGTGTTTGTTGCTCTCCCGGCTCTCTACCTTGACGATGAGTCGTGTGGATAACATTATAGACCCGTCCATGATATTCCGGTCGAACGTATCTAAAGTGGGACCGTAACTTTCGACAATATTATCATTCGTGCGAATGATATATTTTGTTATTTCACATGCGGTTGATGTACTAAACTTTTATTTAACAGCCAGAGGCTTATTCGCTTCCGATTACTTTCCGACCACTAGTCCAATCAAATTGGATCAAAATATAGAAAATGGAAGAATTGATTGGGAAAAATCTACAAATCCTTCATTAGAGACCTTCATCTTGACCTATTATTGACCGGACTAAAAGTCCTGGCCTCTAGCTGGACGGCTTGATCCGTCACCTTGAGTCGAAGGTGCTAGAATTCAGTTTTATCATCATATCTCGAAAACTGTTGATCCGATCGTTACGGACATGATCATTGAAAATGAAGCATACTAAATTCTCTATAAAAAAGGTTTCGTACATTTATCTCGTATCTTTGATAGTTTTTCTCCAATACGCTAGTGAATAACATGAATAGCGATCACAGAACACATATTGCATTGGTGACTGTATGATTAGTAATTTAAAAAAAAGTCGAGGGATTGTTGTAATTTATTTTTATTCATAACAATTTTGGTTTGCTACAGTTTCCGCTCCTTGATCCATCAAGAATTATTTTTGTATATTTTCGATTACCCTGGTCGAGCACAAGCGGTCGCCGGGACACAGTGGGTACTGCCCCAGTCGGGAAGATAGTGCTCATTTATACAATTGCACTGGTTACGCTCCTTGCCACATTTCTGAGAACATTTTCAAAATTGCGACCGAATCATTTTACGGTGACATATTTTTCAATTGGTAACAAATTGATGGATAATTCAGCCACAGTATATAAGATAATCCGGACAGTGATATATTTCTTTATTTCTTCTTTGAAAATTGTCTGTACCTCAAAAGCAAAGAGTGTGGGATAGAGGAGCAGCCAGCGTGCACGGTGTTTGGCGCTGCCTGACGAAGAGTCGGGCCCGAACTAACTGAGAGATGATGACGTCATGACATCGGGGTCTGTAAAATACGCGCTTAGAGCGTGCAAAATTTGCTTCAAAACGACGTGGTGGGGAGTCGATCGTTCGGGCCTGACTCACGAGGTGCGCTCGGAACCGTGTACGAAATTTAACACAGGAGCCTTATGGTGGCTGATCCTCTATCCTATCCTCTTTGCTCAAAAGAAATAAAATCAGACACTATACTGCCAATTGTATGCCGGTAAAACAAAGAAAAAAAAAGAAAAGAAATTGGCGCGCCAATTTTTGCACCTGAGGTGGGATTTGGCTACTTTTCATACCGAAAATTCCCCCCTAAACTGAAACATTTTCTCAATTGATTGTGGAATTGTGGATTGTTGAATTCATACCGGGACACAGTTTGATTGTGGTTTGACATTGCAGACTTTATTGCAGCCGGAACACGCCGTAGCCTCCATATTGTTGCCGCATTTAGTCACCCGTTTGTGTCCATGTCCCGGTCCCGCTATGAATACGAATCCATGACTTGCTGATGCTGGTGCTGGTGCTGGTGCTGGTGCTGGTGCTGGTGCTGGTTTTACGCGGACGAAAAGATTACCAATTTTACGCCAAAATCTGATAAAACCCCCACCCTGCTCGCACCCCACCCCCCACCCTTGCCCGCACCACCACCCCCACCCCCACCCTTGCTCCCACCCCCAACCCCACCCCTGCCCCCACCCCTGCCCCCACCCACCTCTGCCCCCACCCCCACCCCCACCCCTGCCCCCACCACCGCCGCCACGAGATTCTGGAATCATGAATTTTTATGCCCATCATCAAAACTCATATTAAACACAGAACAGATGTTACTTTTAGCCTCAATTTTTGTGATGATACCAGACTGAAATTTGATGATCATGCTTAATCATCGTCATCAAGATTATTTATCATGCATAATAATATTTTTCACCCGACTACGATAAAATGACCGTATTTCGCCCCGAAACGCGGGTCGAAAGTCGTCAACTTCGGACCAGAATGAAGAAAAGTCGATTGCTGGGCGAAAAAGTAGATTGTCGGGCAAAAAAGTAAATAGCCGGGCAAAAAAGTGGACTTTGTTGCCCGGCAATTTACTTTTCTGCCCGGTTAATCACTTCTCTTCCTTCTGGTCAAAAATTGACTACCTACTTTCCACTCGCATTACAGCTACGGAATAAGGTCATTTTATCGAAGGCGGGTGAAAAATAGCATATGGCACACGGGAGGAGTGCAATTTTCAACTCGTGTTCGTGCTGCTCCCGCTGCACTCACTTCGCTCGTGCCTCGGGCAGCAAACCTCGCACTCGGCGAAATCGCGCTCTTTCCTCCCTTGTAGCATAATATACTATTTTGAATCACCTAAACGATGGTAAAAAGGTTCGATCAATTTTCAAGACTTTACTTACCAGCGGGGACCAGGAGTAATGCTGCCAGGACGAGCGATAAGAGGATGATAGCGGCTGCTTTCATTTTGGAATCTATTCACACGCGTAAGTTGAAGTGATCAATTTCATGTCCCGCCACTGCTTATATAATCTTCATCTCAATGGTCACGTGGCGTAATTACATTTACTCGTGTCAAGATCGCACCTTAGTGTTATCGTTTTCTGAGTTTATCTTTATATTTGTATTATTGTTTGTTGGAACAGTTCTCACGAAACCTTGAGAATATTGCATTTTTGTAGTCTTATCACATCCCCTTAACTGGCTAAAAGTCACGCAAAGCCTGATAACTAGGCTAGACTTGTATTACTACCGGTCAGCACGGAGAACCCAAGGTTTTGCTGATGTTATTATTGTATAATCAGTTTACGGTAACTACCTTTCTCCTATATTAAATTTATATAGAATAAATATAATTAATTATTGTTAGTATTATATGATTGAAGTAAGTGATCACGAAGAATGATGAAAAATTGAATTTTTTATATTATTTGAGTTAAGTTAGGTATTTCTGAAATGTATAAGTTAGCGTGAAGAGACTATGGCTAGTCGCGGGCGTCGTAGGGGAAACTAGGGAGGTTTGACCAAGTTTCGGTAAAATGCTTCCTCTGGTCTATACGTATTTACAATTCAACTAATGTTCGATATTTTCTACATTGTACTACTCCCTAGTGACCTTTGATATCATATCTCAGAAATATGATGAAAGACCATGTTTCACCATTGAAATTGGAACAATAATACTAGAATTCAGAAAACAGTATGAAACATGAAATAAAGTGTAGCAATGATATGCAAAATATTTTGTATCATCCGATGGTGGTTCGTTTTTCGGACGTTTTTGATCCAGTAGGCTATCTATTGTACTCCATATTCCATTAATGTAGTCCGTTTGATTATGGATTTTTATTTTGTTTGCTATATACATATATTCGCTGCGTGTTTCCATTCATGCGAAAATAGTCCGGATTGTATGGTTACCGGTAATAATCTTTTCATTAATATAATTTAGACACGCACCACAGAAGACTCCTTCATCGGGTAATGCCCGGAATTTCACAATAAATTAACAATTAACTGGAAATGTAATACGGACGTTTTCGCTTATAATTCGTAATCTCTTCCGATACAAGACACGTCTGTCATTTACAACGATACGTATTAACTGCTTTTTCTTCGCCTTCGTCCCGCATGACTATAGCTCGGATTATCCTCATCTACCGCTAATTCGCAGATACACTAACATTCGGACTTACATATCGACGCCCCATACGAATTACAGCACGTTTCGAATTCAGGTGACACCTTGCTTGATAAAGTCGTGTGGATGACATTATTCCTTCTGGGGGCTGATAAAATTTAGGACGATATGATATTTATTGTGTTTGTTGCTCTCCCGGATGTACCTTGACGTTGAGTCGTGTGGATGACATTATTGCTTCTGGGGGCTGATAAATTTTAGGACTTGTACACGACTAGATATGATATTTATTGTCTTTGTTGCTCTCCCGGATGTACCTTGACGTTGAGTCGTGTGGATGACATTATTCCTTCTGGGGGCTGACAAAATTTAGGACTCGTACACGACTAGATATGATATTTATTGTCTTTGTTGCTCTCCCGGATGTACCTTGACGATGAGTCGTGTGGATGACATTATTGCTTCTGGGGGCTGATAAATTTTAGGACTCGTACACGACTAGATATGATATTTATTGTCTTTGTTGCTCTCCCGGATGTACCTTGACGATGAGTCGTGTGGATGAAATTATTCCTTCTGGGGGCTGATGAATTTCAGGACTCGTACACGACTCGATATGATATTTATTGTGTTAGTTGCTCTCCCGGACGTACCTTGACGATGAGTCGTGTGGATGACATTATTCCTTCTGGGGGCTGATAAATTTTAGGACTCGTACACGACTAGATATGATATTTATTGTGTTTGTTGCTCTCCCGGATGTACCTTGACGATGAGTCGTGTGGATGACATTATTGCTTCTGGGGACTGATAAATTTTAGGACTCGTACACGACTAGATATGATATTTAT